>OX337244.1:39287563-39849130 GCA_946965025.1 Blera fallax | reverse complement strand
ATGTGTCCCCGCGCTGAAGTTTTTTAAGAATGATATCATCTTCAACTTCAGTGGAATTCGATTTTTGCAGCTCCTGCATGGGTTTGATTGGTTCGCAAATGGGTTCGTCAAAAACTGGAGGCTGATCTACGCTGTCGATGGAGATCATATGTTCTGATGCACGTCTCTGATGCATGCGGGCAACCATGGCTTCCGTTTCACGAAGCTTTTCGGCTATCCTTCTAGGTTATCAGGTATAGAAGGGGGTATTTCTAGGGCGTCATTCTCTGAGGCATCATCGTAGCCGGGTAGAGGTGGTGGTGGAGTCGGCTTTTGTTGTTGTTGACTCAAAGTTCAGATTCATCTTGATCAGAAGTGGCCTGACGGAATGGTTGGAGGGATGATCTTTTTGATGCACGTTATTTCGACCACCTCTTCAGGAGCATTTTCAGTGGGAAGATTCTGGATATCAATGGAGTGCGCGTTGGTCTTATGTGAGAGGTCGTTATCTTCCATAAGCTTTTCTAATTTTTCTTGGATTTCCAAATCTAGTTCAGACGAGCATTCTTTGTCCTTAGAAGGTTTTTCTTGAATGGACGACCTAGATTTGACAGATTCCTGAGATGTATCTGATACCAGTTTGTTACCATGTTCCAAAAGGACCTGTTCGTCTGATGTTGATTCGATGTCAAGTGGAACTTTTGACTTCTGTTCATCATTCGATTCAAGGTTAACCTCGAGAAGTTTTGAAGCAATTTCTAGGTCTTCTTGGGGTGGTGTCTCACTTTCCTTGCTTGTTGTCTGAGTTTTATTGTTGAGACTTGCAGATTCTTCATTCTTGTCTTTCGATTTATCTGACGCCTCAATTTGGTCCAGATTGCTACCATCCTTTAACAGAGCTGTTTGTTCACCTGATGTTGATATCTCGTCGATTGGAACTTGTGGCGCTGCTTTATCTTTAAATTCCAGGTTACCCTCGAGAAGTGTTGAAACAATTTTCATGTCTTCTTGTGATGGTGTCTCGCTTGCTGTCTCAGTTTTGTGTTCGACTCTTTCAGATTTATTATTCGAGTCTTTTAATAGAGCGGATTCTAACCTATCCGGGTTTTCTTCATTTTGATCAGTTTCCTCCATAGAAATAATTTTTTTTAAGTCATCTTTATTTTCATCTCCAGTAGATTTAACATCTTTTGAAATCCCTCTTTCTATGGGCTTTTCAGTGCTTTTATCTGCATCTTGTGCAACTTTCAAGATACTTTCTTGCTCATGCTTTTCATCCTTGTGATCAGTAGACTTTGAATCAATATCTTCATCGCTTTTTTCATTCGTCTCTTCAGTACCAGTAGGTCCAACATCAGTAAGTTGAACAGCAATAGGTTCAACAGCTCCATTGAGTACCATTTCGTCTTCCAAATGTCTTCGTTCGTCTATTGTGTTATCAGATTTACTTTCATCACTGGGAACCTTTGGCTTCATTCTCTTTGAGATAGTCTCTATCTCTGCAATAAGTTCATCCTTGTCTGGTTTAATTGTTTCATCACTGAGTACAGCTTTGTCTCCTGACAGTTTTCTTTCATCAGTCCTCTCCTCAAGCAAAGAGGTATCTTCGGTAGTTTTTGATAAGTGATCTTTTGGGGTAATATCCTCGCTTGTTTGCTTAGAAATTGCTCCATTTTCTTGCTTGGAGTCAGAACCAGAAGGTTCTGATTCGACATCTTTTGAGCTTCCGTTTTTAATATCCTTACTATTTACAAGTGACTTTTGAACAGTAGATTGCGAATACTTTGCATTTTCTACTGATTTTTCAGAGGATAGTGAATTTAGTTTAGTTGGACTTATCAAGTTTTCAACTACAGCTTTATCATCAGCACCTACGTCAGTATTTTCGCTAAGGTCATCCTCAAACTTCTGACCTTTGCTAGGTGTCTCTTCTTTGGTTTTCAGTTTTAGAGCATCATCCTCAGGCTTTGGGGATTCTGGACCATGAGTGACTTCCATGCCATTTTCGTTGGTATTTTTATCAAAATTCGGTTTACACGAGTCCTGTGACTCTGATAATGAGTCCACTCTTACTCCGCCAACGAGCTCTTCTTCAATATTTTCTTTTCCAAGTGCTGACTTCTTTCCTTCTTCAGTTTTCAATTTCAGAGAGTTATCCTCCCGTTTTGAGGACTCTGGAGCATATGTTACGTCTATGCCTTTTTCGTTAGTATTTTCATCGGAATTCAGCATGTCCGAGTCCTGTGGTGGGTCTATCTTTACCTCTTCAGATTTTGTAGCCCCCTCTTCTTTTCTATTTTCAGCTTGAAGTACTGAATGACTTTCTTTTTGTTGCTCCTGGTTTATATCAACGTCATCTTCTAAGCGTGTCCTTTCACCCATTTGGGTGTCAGTTGATCGTATTAAAACTGGTTGCTCTTCCTGATTATTATCTTTATTGTTGCTTTGTTGATCTTTAATGGTGTTTATAGCAAGATCTTCTTCAGTTTTTGATTCAAGGATTTCAACATTTCCCTCTTCAACATCCCCCTTATTTTCATTATTTACGACAGTTGCAGTTTCCTCGGTGACGACAAGTGACTGCTTCTCGCCTTTTTGTTCTTTATTTGACAGACCGTTTTCCTTTTCCTCTTCATAGTCCTTTAACTTTTCAACTTCCTCCTCTTTCAATCCACTTTCAATTGAATCGACGCTTCTAGCTGTCAAATCATTTTCATCAATAACACACACTTTTTCACCCTGAGTGAATTCTCGATCTGACGTATCATCTTCTGACGATGGCGGTATGAGAGAAATTGTAGGGTAGTTACTATGAATAAGGTCCTTATGCTGAATTTCTTGGTTATCCTCATCAATGACTTTAACTGCAACCACTGAAGATTCACCACCATCACTGCCTTGCATTTGATCGCCAACGGTCTTCTCAACATTGTTCGCACTTTGTTCTTTATGAGTTTCCTCCAATAAAGATATCTCAGTGTCATCCCTATTTTTATTACCGTTAGTTTCGTTGACCTTTTCATAGTCGTTGTTTGCTGTTTCGCTTTTGGTGGAATTCAGTTCTTCCATAAGAACGAATTGTTTTATTTCATCGAAATGTTTTTCGGGTGAGTCTGAGACATCTTTTTTGTCTTCGACATTGGCAACTGAAAATAAATTTTATTATCATATTTTGAAATAAACTTACTCGTAAACCATCTTGTGAGTGCTTCAATGACGCAATTTGTTTTAAGTTGAAAACATCAAACAATTTAAACTGAGAGGTGGGACTCTAGTGTTGTCAAAGAACCGTGACAGAAAGAAATGATTCAATTTGATATGTACGAATGGAATCCTTTTGGAAAAGTTTTAGGGAACTATTTTGTTTCCTTAGCTAACTTTATTATTTTAAGCGTAAATCAAAGGCTTGGAGAATATTTACAGCTTTGTAATATCACTAAAAAAATGTTTACAAATGAGATGTCGCATTTGAATGTGTTCAGGAAGGCACGGGCATGGTTATGTTTTAAAAAGTCCTACTCTCATAAAACTAGTCCATGAAAAAGCAGCAGAAAAAGCTTTCACCCTAAAGTCTTTTAAAAATTAACGGTGACATTTCTTTGGGAGTCCAGCATACTGCGAGATTGTTTAAAGTTTTTGTGCGCCTCGTTGCTCATGTCATTGCGGCTTTTGGCTTTTTAATAGACCAAATCGTGACATTAGTCGTCATTAAGGCCGGTAATTATAGCATTTGCGCTAAAGAACTGAGCTGAGCTGAGTCAGCCGACTTTAGAATCTATAGGAAAGTCATCCAGCTGTGTGCTGAAACTGTTAACATGCCCGTCTAGGTGCTGACGAGCTGGCGATGGAATTTAAAGTGAACAAAGTCAAAACCAAACAGTTGTAGCTTCTACAACAAGTCAGCAAGTATCCAATCATCCTCTAGCGTCATTGTCGATAGTTTTGTAAAATTAAATTTATATTTTATATTACGTGCGAGATAATAAATTCGAAAGTTGATTAAATTCTGGATTTTTTCGCAAGAAAAATATTTCGCCAGATATTTGGTTCCATGTATTAGGACGGCGAATAGAAAAGCTCTTGCACGGTAAGGATAACCGGCTACATGGGTGCTGTTACATCGAACTGAATGGATCTGCCTACAACCACCCGGACAATACTATATTCAATGAAGGACGATCTTTGCTTTACAAGAAAAAATACAAGTTCTTGGCGCAGCAGACCGATTTGGTCCAGGGCCTAGCTTCTCGCAACCATTCGTGTTGTGCGTGTTATATTTTTCACACAAATGGAAGGGACCTACAGTTACATAAGAGCCATATCCGAAAGGCAAGCTGAGAAGCTTTCTCATGACAGTTATTACTCTCGGATGTTTGTCATACATTCGCGAGAGGTGACGCCGTGAAAACACTTTTTTTGGTGTTCTCTGGGACTCGAACGTCAAACTATTACTCTTGGATGTTTGTCATACATTCGCGAGAGGTGACGCCGTGAAAACACTTTTTTTGGTGTTCTCTGGGACTCGAACGTCGAACCTCCCGCTCATCGGTCCAACGCACTAACCACTAGAGCCACGGCGCCCATCGATCTTTGCTTTAAGATCAATTAAAAGCCAGTGTTACGTTAAAATGGCAACGGTGCAGAATCATCGATTTAATTCAGATGGATTGTAACATTTTTCTACGTTTCTATAGATTTTCCAGGAATTTTTCAGTTCAGTTTTTAGGGCTAATGGTTAAAAGTCTATAAAAGTGTGCCAAAGGTATAACTCTACACACAGACAGACAGGGAAAATGTTAAATCCATAAGGGCTCTGTACTGGGACCAAACCTACTGCAGATCCCGGATCAATGAAGTACTCATGGGACGGTTTAGATAAAAATAAGAATACCTTACCTTGGCTCAAGTTTTCCTTACTTAACTCTGCTTCAATAGACTTTTGTCCAGGTGATGTTGCAACAATGTCAGTCTCATGAATCCCATCTGCACAATTCTTGCACAGTTCTGTCACTTCCGATTCCTCTGCTTTCTTATCATTAACACTTTCTCCTGCAGATCTAGGAGCAAAAGGATCAGTACTATATAAATAATTTGATATTTCTTTTGTGGCTGCCAACCCATTTGACAAGTCTTCAGCCTTTGCTATTTCAATACTTTCAGTCTTCACTTCTTCTATTCTATCAATTTCTTCAGATTTCTTTTCTTCTTTAAAGTCTTCTTTGTTTTTGATTACTTCTAAATTATTTTCTTCTTCTTTTTCTTCCTTTGCTGAAACTGCCCGAGAATGGTTATTTAAAAGTTTTTTATCATGCATCTCAGTATCATTAGCAAACAACAAACTACTAGTACTAACTACAGCTGAGTTGATAGATGGTGTTAGTTGTAGATTAGAATTTAAATTTTTATTACGTGCATCAATGCTACTTAACTTTTCAATGCTACTAGAAGAAGCTAAAGGATTTAGAATAGATGAAGTTTCAGAAGATAGGTTTATGTCTTCTGTGGGGATTATTAAATCATCGCCCACATACCATTGAGGCTTTTGTTCAGCAGTAGTGTTTGCATCAACATTAAGGATTTCTTCTAATAGTGGAGCTGTTGGATCAATGATGCTTTTTTTGCGACGAATTTCTTGTGGAATAAATAGGATGTTTGTATTAGAAGAATCAGTTTCATGTTCGTGTCCTTCTGAATGGATGTTGATAGCAAATGTGGGTGAATTGAAAATGTTTGAGTCAACTTCATCAAGTTTTTCGTTATCATATGTAAGAGTAGGGGTGTCAGTTGAGGTACGTCTTTCAGGATTTGAAACTAGTTTTTCACTTTCGAAGTCTGACAAGTCAAAGGATGTGTCTGGTCCTATGAAGGTGCTGCTTTCGTCGGAGTTCTCGATAGCGTCCTTAAAAGTGCTTTCTCGGTGGGTCCCAAGGGAATAACTTTTCAATTTCTTAGTAGGAATACTGTCCTTTCTGGTATGATAGTCCCTGTAGGCTTTCTGAATGGTAGAAGCAGCTTCTTCTAGGAGTGCGCCTGCTGATGTTGATTTTATAATAGTCTTAGCCACAATGGACCTGTCGGCCGGTCCTTCTAAAATTACATTGTTTGAGAGTGCATTTTGAGTTAATTTTTCTGATCCAAAGAGATCGATATCGGTCACTTCCTTTGCTTTAATGGTGTCGGTATTTAAGTCTTTGGTATCATTGTGCTTTTCCTGATTCAGGAAGTTTGTTGAAAAGTCAGATTTAACTTCGCTTTCGCTTAAAACTTTATCTTTTTGGTCATTGATTTCTTCTTGGTTTTTGTTTATATCATTATCATCCTTTTTTTGGTGCAACTTGTCACCAACTAAAAACTCCTTTCGGGTCTTATATCCTTTGTATGTCTTTTGAATAGTTACAGCTGCTTTGTCTAAGAGCTCATTCGATTGCATGTCTTCTCCAGATTTCATTATAGGGGCAACCTCATCTTCTGAATGTTTGCGACTAATATCGTCGCTTTCAGGCTCATCTGCTTTACTGAGCTTGAGTTTTTGATTTGTACGCAATGAATCGTCCGAAATGTTGTCACTCTTTCCTTTTTTTTCTAATAGCTTCTCTTTCTTTCTCTGGGCAGTTTCATTCTTACTAATTAACTCCTTTCTTGTCTTGTAACCTCTAAAAGTCTTCTGAATCGTTGTTGCCGATTTTTGTAAGGCGGCATTTTGGAACTCTTCAACGTCAAAACTGTCAATTACGCCTATTGTTTGATTTAACAGTTCTTCTTCATCCTCCTTTTTTCTCATACTATCTTTGTCTTCATTAGCAAATGTCTTATGAGTCTCAGCACCATCGTTTAAAATATGTTCGGTTTCTTCTTTGCTTGTTCTTAATTTAGTAGATTGATCAGAATTCCTTTTAGATTTTCTTAAATCTTTCCTCGACTTGTATCGTCTGAATGTTTTCTGAATCTTTGTAGCAGATTTATCAAGAGTGGAGTTTTTTAAGTCCTCCATGTCCTTCATTAAACTGACACTTGTTACTGCTTCTTTTCTTTTTCTTTCGTCGTCGTCCTTTGTTTTTGGGGAACTTTCTTGAATATCTTTCTGATCTAGTTCCAATACAGCTTCCACTTTTTGAATTATTGGGGTGCTATCAGATATCCCATCTGTAATTTTTGAATCCTTTATGCCAGGTTTGATAAATTCATCTGGATGATGCGATAACTCAGGTACGCTCTTTCTTAAGTTCTGTCTTGTTTTATAGCCCCTAAATGTCTTTTGAATTGTCGTTGCTGATTTCTGTAGAGCACTGTCCTTCAGCTGGTCTGAAATCTCGTTAGCTGTCCCTATTGTTGTTTCAATCGCGACCGGATGTTCGTTAATACAGGAGTTTTCACTTCTGTCAGAATGTTCCAGATTGTTTTGTGATTCGTGCGTAGATTCAGTCCCTCCAGAAGGTTTTTTTAGATCCAAAGATTCACTTAGTCTTTCTTCTGAGTTCAAATGTTCAGAAACTTTACTTTCAGTAAATAGTTCCTTGCATTTTGGATCTGTATCAGATTGCTTATGTGAATCTGAAATCTCTGCTCCATCAGGATTTGTACTTAATTCCAAAGTGCCACCCTCGGACTTCTTTGATGCGTCAGAGATTTTGGATAAATTTCCCTGACGTTTATCGAGAATTTTGACACTTCGATCTGCTTTTGCAGTCACTTTAGTTTTTCTACCAGATTGCGGAGGACTTTTAACCTTTTTCGAAAGCAGTTCCTTTTTTATTGCTTCCAAATCGAATACATCTTGGTTTTGAGTTTTTTCATTCACGGACATGGATCTGCCTTTCCTTCCGAATTGTTGCCTTTTATTTTTCACCAATCCTGGGCGCTGTTGTAGATTAGAAGTTGAAGGTATTTTTGACTTGAGAATTTTTGAATTGTCTTTTTCTAAGGGTTTCCTTTCCGTCGTTGTGTTATTAGTTGAAGGGTGTTTGACAGCATCAATTTTGACAATCTTGCTTCTTATTTCAATTGGCTTTTCGCGAGAAATTGGATGTTTTCGCTGATTTAAGCTGTCACTTTTGAAGGCTTTTGGTTTCCTTTCGCTCGTAGTGGAAGCCTTTGCTTGTTGAGTATCATCCAAACTCATACTTTTGACAATACTGACCTTATCGGTTGTGGGCCTTTTATGTGACGTCGAAGCTTCTGTTTGTTGAGCGAACCTGTTGGAATCATTCAGGGCTTGATTGAAACCGTTATCTTTCATAGATTTCAGATTTCTTTCTAACGGTTTTTCACGTGTGATACGAGCTGGTAGTGTAGTCGGTCGTATGACATGTTTTGTGACTTGGGCTTCATCTATAACTACATTCTGCGGTTTTTCGGATTCGGTTTTAATCTCCTTTGATCCCATAGAGTTGATATTATCATTTTTATTACTTTGATGTTCTTTTACTGGTTCTACGCCTTCGGGTGCTTGATCTAGTTTGGGCACATCAACCTCATCGTCGTCTGGGAGATCTTCTGCTAAATGTACGACAACTGTTGGATGGGTCAAGTGTTTTGTTGGATGAATGACTGCAATCGGAGCTTGACTTTTCTCTAAATTATCATCTAACTCGATTTTAATTGAATTTGGAGAGTTAGATTTATCATCTGCTGAAGTTGTGATGTGTATTTGAGATGGATCGTGAGATTTTTCAAGGCTAGATTTTTGAGATACTTTGTCATCTACTTCTAATTCAGTTTGCTTGATTTTTGTACTAAGAGCCCTTCTTACCCGATATCCCCTAATTGCGCTTTGAATTACTACTGCTGCCTGACTTAAAAGGTCTGCTGGTCTTGGGGCTTCGGAAAGTATAGATCGCTTATTTCGCTTTATCATTTCTTCAGCTACTGGATGCTTTTGTTTTAGCGCCTTTCTGACTCGATATCCTCTTATAGCGCTTTGAATTATTAGTGCTGCTTGACTGAGGGTATCTCCAGCGGTTGATGGTGTTTTTGATTCTGATTTGAACTCGTCCTGACTCATGGTACTATTGTCATCGCTTTTATCATTTTTCTTTTCTTTTTCTGTTTTTACTTTTTCCAGCTCCTCCTCAGTTGTCTTGTCTTTGAGATCATTATTGTCATCTTCAAGTGGAAGATCTTCTGCTAGATGTACTAGAACAGTTGGATATGGTGTTCCATCAGGTTGTTCCTTTTTCTTTTCGTTGTCGAACGCACCATCCATTGTACCTAGCAATGTTGTAGCATTCTTCAAATAGCTAATAGTATCCTCGAAAAAGTCCAAATCCTTTCCTATGCTGGAAAAATCTGCTGAAGTCTCAGCATTACTTTCATCGCAACTTGTCACTTCGGTGGGCATGGATGCAGAACTTGGCATGGAGTTCAGTTGATCAGTTAAGTTAGCAGGATCTGATTTTATCTTAAAGTTGTCCTTTGTTGAAGTTTCATCGCTTAACTCCTTTAGTTGAAGGGATTCAGTTTTATTCTCATCTTGGATTGGGGTATCTAATTTTTCGTCCTTAATAATGTGGTCCTTAAAATTTTCTTTTAAGGCTGCAGCCTCTGTGAAACTCTCAGGTTTAATTATGGCTTCTTCCACAGCTACAATTTGATCAGATTTTTCTCCTGAATTTACAGCGTCTAGGTGGAGCTCATCTTTGATTTGGACTAAGTCAGTTGGTTGAGTGTGGTCAGGTAGAATATTTTCTGCAGAAACCTCAGGGTTTTCTGTAATAATTCCTTTTGCAGTTTTTTCCTTTAAGGCAAGGTTTTCATCACTTGGTTTATAATCTTCATTGCGGTCTGCATTTTTTTGTGGAACTAAAGTTCCTGGGCAAGATTTGCCTTCTATTGTGCTTGTCTCTGGGTGTTCGTTTTCTAAGGCAGGGTATTTATGGCTTACTTGTTCAGGATTAATATTGTCTAGACTAATATTTCTCTCTGCAACTTTAGTGGTCTTAGTTACACTTACGCTTGGTTCCTTTACTTCTGATTTATCCTTGAGCTGGTCAGATGCTATGTGATCGGGGGCAACATCCGACCTTGTCCCAAATATCTCCAAATTAGGCTGATCTTTGATAAGCTTTTCTTCTGGAAGTTTCACATCTATGAACAGCGTTTCATTACTTATTTGTTCATCTTCAATTGGGACATGACTGACATGTTCTTCTTTTATTAGCTCATTATTGATCAAACTTGTTTCCGGAACGATTGCCTCTGCTCTTCCAGTTAATTGTTTATCTTCAATGAGATTTGTACTAGCCTTTGTTTCTACTATTTGAGCCTCTAAGTCAGGCTTAATTTCAATTGGACTAGCTTCTGAAACGTTTACGTTCTTGACATCGCTTAAGCGTTCATCTTCAATGCGGTCAGAATAAACTTTTACTCCTGCGACAAGATTTTCAAGTTCAGGTTCATCTTTGATAACGTCTGCGGCTGGAAGTTGCACCTCCAATACAAGGGTTTCCTTACTTAATTCTCTAGTTTTAACCTGATCAGGACTGCTTTGCGATTCTGAAGTTAGTGCCTTTAGGACAGGTTTTTCTTCGATTATTATCCAGTTGCTAAGTTGTTCAGCTTGAATTAGTGCAGAGGTAATGTTTTGCTCATCAGCTTCCATATTTGGTATAGTTTTAGATTTTTCATTTGGCTCTTTCTCCTGCTCATTTTCTGTTAAATTTTCAAGCAATTTAGGCTCTGGAACATCTGTTTCCAAATCTTTACCGATAATTTTATAATTAGCTTCTTTTGTCTCTGGTTGCGTGTCTAATAATTTTTTTAAATCGATAGATTCTTTAAGGTCCTTTCGGTCTTTTAAATTTGTTTCCAATTCTTCTGGCGGGACAGTGTTGGAAGGATGTTTATTCGTTGCCTTCTCATTGACTTCTATGTTTTTCACTTTTAGAGCTGAACTGACTTCCGGGCTAAGATTTTCACCTATATTTTCAGGCTTTGAATTCGATGTCCCACTGTGTAAATCTTCCTCCCGACCTTCAGGACTTTGTGTATCCTTAGTTTTTGTTTCAAGTTCTCCTGTGTCGGACGTTGGCTTTATATGCTTCATATTTGCGTCTTTGACCGATAAGCTTCCGCTTTTATTGTTAGATTTTGAATTTGATTCTAGATCACTTACATCTTCCTTCTTAACATCTGGAGCTTTTGTATTCGTCTCCAATCCTCCTGAAACATGAGTATTCTTGTTAGCTAAATAATCACCTTCTCTTTGATTTCCTTTTAAATTGTCGGATGGAAAATTGTCCTCGGGGATGGTATGCATCTTTTCAAGGTCTGAACCCTTTGGTATCACTCGCAATTCCCCTGGCATATTTATATCAGAAGTGTGTTCCCTCTTCTCTATTTCTGAGTCACTGAACTCCATGTTTTTCTCTTTCACAGATGAACTGCCATCTTCAGCCAGATTAGCACCTATATCACTAGACTTAGAAGGTAACTCTATATTACTGGCACCTTTCTTTTGAACTTCTAAAGTTGGTTTCCCTTTTAATTCATTTATATTTTCAGTTTTGCTATGCTCCATTGTGCTTATTAACTTGTCCGTATTGTCCGCGTTATTTCTGTTATCGTCTTGTTCTTTAAAATCGGTTTTGGTTTTTTTAGTAAGGGCATCTGGTAAACTAATGTCTTCAGCCTCAATAGACTTAGAAGATGAGGATGTTCCTTTATACTCTTTTGACCGCTCTTTTGCTTTGCTGTTGATATCTTCTTTTTCCTGCTCCTCTTTTTGTCCATTATCTCCTTCATCTAAGATGGTTTTGGCTTTATAGTTTTTAAGGACATCTGTCAAACTTGTCTCTTCAGTGATATTAGGCTTAGTATATGAAAACCTTTCTTCATGTATGTGTTCCTTTGGTAGTTTTACATCTGTTTCTGCAAGCTTTAAGTTAGTCACTTCTAACTCGGAGATCTCTTTTCCTACATCAGTCAGATCTTCTGATGGGACAGCTTTTCCTGTAATATGAGGTCTATCGACTTGAGTCGATGAATGCTCTTTTTCAGTAGAACCATTTAATTTCGCTACCTGGTCAGTATATTTTTCAGTCACAGTAACTTGGTCAGAACCGGACTTGTCGACTTTCCCGGTAATGTAATCGAAATCATTTGTTTCTTCGTCAACTTTAGGGAGTTTATCCCTTGAGTCTAATCGACTTATACTCGATGAATGTCCTAAACCTTCGATTTTGAGAATTTCAATGGCAGCGGTAACATTCGGTTGAACTTTGTCAATCGTTTTGCCAAAATAGTCTTCGCCTTGGAGTTTGTGTTCTTCTTCAGGAACAGTTTCGACAGCTGAAGTGGTTGATTCTTTAATGATCGAAGGTTCTGCAATTTTCAACATCAAGGATTTATTTTCCTCATCCACACCGATGATTTCCTCATCCTTGATTTCCATATCCTCCTCCTCTTTAATTGGTTCGCGATCTCGAGCATTATTACTTTGAAGTTCAAAACTCTTGATGGGTTGTTTGTCTTCGTCTTCAAAATCATTTTCTGACTTGTTGTCTTTAGTAGAATCGGGGTCTGAAACTGGCGCATTGACACCTTCACTGGCCTTCAGATGTTCAGAGGCAGTAGACCTTGTTTGTGCTGCAACCTTGGTATCAGGCATGTCATTGTCTGTGACTTTGTCACTTTTAAGTTTGAATAATTTTTTTGATGCTTCAGGGGATTTCTCTGGCAGGTTAGAATTTACGATCTCAAAATCTAGACGTGGTACTACAATCTTGTTATCATCTTTGACACTATCTTCATGACTTCTTTTGAATTGTTCAGTATCTGCCATTGTTGGTTCAATGTTGATTTCCTTTGGTATCATAGGAACTACAGAGGTAAGAGGTGCGACTTTAACGTTCACTTCTTCCTTATCCCCATTTTCGTCTTTAGAGCCGAATTCGACGTTGAAGGTACTTTGAGAAGGTACTTCTATTTCCATTGGTCTCTTGTATTCTTTATTAAGAATTACTTTTCCTATTTCCTCCCCTGCAGTATTCTTCTGCAGTTCTTCGGTTTTGGAATCAGCGTTTTCATTATTTTCGACATCTTTATCTACTGCTTCTTCAGGATGTTCTGAACTTGTTTCAAAACCTTCCACATTATTGTTAGCATCATGCTCTAAGTCTTTAATACTTCTTCTTTCATCCGGTTGTATATCCTTTGTATGAAACTCCGATATTATATCCCTTATTTCTAAACCTGGGTAGAGGTTATTTAAGCTTTGAAGCTCTCTTAATTGTGCTTCAACTTCGGTATCCTGATGGCCTGATAGAGAAGATGTTGGACGACTGAAATTGTGATCACTGTATAATGTTGCAAAATAGCCAAGTGGTGAACTTGGACGTGGAACTAGAGATTCGATTAAGAGAGAATTGGATACGTTCTTACTTTTTTCATCTGAATTTCGACTAGAAGATGCACCTTCATCGTTCTTTCCTTGTTCGGAAATAGGTTTGGATTCATCTTTGTCTTTCTTTGGACCTATTTCTAACGATTTTTCCTTTCCTGGAGTGTTATCGTCATGAAGGTGGGCTTGGTGGTCTATTTTTTCTTCTGAACTTTCAATTAAATGCTCAGTGACAGAAGCTATTTCATCAGCGGTGGCGGAAGAGCTTCCAATAGTTTTCAAATCGTCTGACAAATAGTTAGTTCCACCTTCAACATTTCTATATTCAGAAAATGGAGGAACGACGTTGACTTTTAACGAACGCTTTTGACGATGGGCGCTTTTTTCAGCTTGATCATCTGACACTTCAATCTCATCTAAAAGCTCATCCTTTGTGGTTTTCTCTTCATTTTCTAAACCAGATTCCACTCTTGTTGATGCTGCATTAGGGTTTTGAACAAATTCTTGCGTCTTATCAGTTGAACCTTGTTGATCTGATTTCAAAGAATCCTTCAGAGATGTCTCTGACTTACTCTCCTCAGATTTCAATCTCTGTTTATCTGGAAGTATTTTTCCATTCGTCTTTAATATCGCATCATCTTTTTTGTAACCATTTGCTTTTTGGATAATGCCAGTTTCTGATATCCTTGCACTTGTTTCCATATCAGCTTTGGCCAATAAATCATGTTCAGAATTGTCTGCAGCTGCGAGTAAAGGATGAAGTTTCTCCGGTCGGTTTGGATCTACAATATGGGGTGCAGAAGAAGTGCTTTGACTTTCTTGATAAGTGGTAGATAAATTCATCCGATCAATTGCGTTTTTATTTGGTTCCAAAGAAACTTCATCTCTTAAAGTTGTGTGATCAATCATTTGTGGCGTTTCGATGTCCTCCTTTCGACTCTCTGATCTATGAGGACCTTCATCACTAGTATCCTGCTGATCAGAATACTTGGATTCACTTTGAATAAATTTATCCACTTGCGGCACATCTTCAGATGCCGCACTTGATCCTCGGTTATCGAAAGCAGGACCAGTTTTTGTTTCATCATCAGGCGTACGAGTATCCATAATTTTGAGCTCCTTTGATAGTCCCTTATCAGTTTTAAATTCCGTTTTCCCATCTATTTTAAGTTCGTCCTGTACATTAGACGCATTTTCGTCCAAGTATGCATTAGGAATTATTTCTATTGGATTTTTTTGGGGGTTGGTTGACGACTCTTCAGTTAACTGAATAATTTTAGTTGGTTGGATATCTTTAAAGTCATCCTCACCATTATCAATTTTGTACTTCTCATTGTGCTGTAAAACATTTTCAATTTGTGTGACACTTGAATCTTCCGAAGTGCTTTCCTTTGATTCCAATGACATATCCTCTGATTTCTCCTCAGGAGTTTTATCTTCCACGGCAAAGCTCAATGTCGCGTCCAAATCTTTGGTATCACGCAATTTTCTACTTTCAGCTGAATTTTTACTTCTTATATGCTTCCTCTCAACAACTGGAGTACGTGGTGGATGAATACCATAGAGATACGATGGCATTCTTTCGAGTTCTATCAATCTCTGCACATCATGTCCTTCGCTTTCGTCTTCTTGTTGCAATTCATCTGTATCCTCATATAAACTGCCATCATCCTCTCTGACCTCTCTCTTGACAATCCCACTCACATTCTGAATTAAATTTTCATTCGATTCCAGTGAATCAACATCTAGATCTTCATTCTCAAGTGAATCCCTTTCCATTGTGCTCTCATTCAGACTATCGGAGAAATCTGGGTCATCTTTGTCCTGATAGAATACATCGTAGATTTTCAAGGATTCTCTAGTGTCAGGATCAAATTTTCTAACTTGTACATTACCCTGATTGGGGTATGCAATATTGTTTGCGGCATATACATCGTCTTGCAGGCGAATCGCAAAGGTTTCTTTAACCACCTGGCGAGGTGATGTCGCTGGAAATGTATCTGGAGTTGTTCCAAGCGATTGTGGGAAATTTAATGGAAAATCTCCAACTGTTACTATGTCGGTTACAGATTTTTGTTTTTGTGTTGAATCACTACTATTACTATCAATCTCAACGGTATTTGTGTGAAGTGAATTTTGTTGGTCATTGCTGCCAATTACTGTTGATAATATGCCAATGTGTGCAGTACTAGTATCCTGTTTATGAAAGTAATTTTAGAAAAAACAATTCAATCATTTGACTTACCAACTTTTACTTCGAGTGCTGCTGGGGGGTGATCGGGTGGTGTATCTTCTTGGTGAATAGATTCACTTTTGCCTGCAACAAATTAAAAATTTTCTTTTTGTGTAAATAGAACAAGTATTTGAGATTTATAGTATTATACTTTAATACTATATTCAACTCGGCTTTAATTGTAGGTATTAAGCCCCTAAGTATTTTAAATTCCTTTTGTGTTCGGCCATTTGTCAGCCAAAACAAACAAATAAGAAATATTTGACGCCACAGACCGTATGTGGTCCAGGGCCTAGCTTCTCGCTAACACTCGTGTTGTGCGTGTTATATTGTTGCCCATAAATGAAAGGGACACACAGCTTAGAGCTACATATATCCACAAAGTTTTTTTTTTTCATGATATGAACACTGAGAGATCTTTTAGCTTAACTTTACCTCAGAACTCCAGCTCTGTAACGAAGTTATTTGAAAGAGTCTTTATTCTTCTGTCGGCCAGCGCAGGACCGCGTGAATACCAATGACCCATTGACTAACTAGAAAAATATTTGTCTTAGACCGGCCATGTAGTTTTTACCACCGCGCAGAGGAAAGGATGAAAGGCATTATGTGCTTTGTGCAAGAAAACCTTCGGTAAACGATGGGGACTACGACCGCCCATAATCCATTGGATGGATGTATACTGGTGCTTGTGAGACCCACATTTACTTACGGAACAATTGTATGGTGGAATGCAGCGAGCAAAATTAGCTACCTACACAATCTTACGAAAGTACAAAGATTAGCATAACTGGAACACAGAGATCAACGCCTCAAGCAGGGCTGAAACATTAACCTATGAACAGGATCTTTAACTCTACACTGACGGGTCTAAAATAGACATAGGAACCGGCGCTGGAGTTCTCTGTGTATCACTTAATATCAACGACACGCTAAGATACTAAATCCATCCAGGATTGCAATCTTCGTAGATAGTCAAGCAGCACTCAAGGCACTGGACAGCGACACATTTATAGAATATGCAACAGAAGTCACTCTCAGGTATATAGAAGGAAACGAAGCAGCAGATGTACTTGAATGAAAAGGGTCAGCATTAAATGAGGATTTCACCCAAACATCAATAGTCATGCCTATTGGTGTACTGAAACGAAGAACAGACCTTAAAACAAGAGAAATGATCAACTCTTCCTGGACAATTAGAGGAGACTGTGTCATATCTCGCAGTTTATCGCCAATACTGAATGATAAGAGGACTAAAAGCTTTTTATCAATGAACAAAAAGGAAATCAGCTTAATGACAGGAGTACTAACGGGACACTGTCCAATAGGTGCAATGGTCATCAGACTGGGTATCAACTCACCTGACTATTGCAGAAGCTGTCATGACACAGAAAAAACTGCTTTGTGACTGCCCCAGCCTCCAAATCCGTCGCTTCCGCCATATGGGAAACAGGCCATTTAACCTTCCTATACCCGCGTGAAAAAAAATAACACGTATACCCGCGCACGGTCTCTGGGACCGAAATTCAAGAGCCCGTAGTTCTCTTCTACTTCGAATATTTTTACGAAATTTGTTTTAATCAGTGGAGTGATATATTGTTAACGAAATAAAACAACTTTATATTAGTTATAGTATTTAACAAATAAGGTACACTGCGCTAAATTGCACCGTTACTAAAATTTTTCCAAAAAGCGTAATTTGTCGGTTTCACAGACCAATGCGCGGGTATAGGAAGGTTAAGGAACTAGAGGACCTGGTGGAAGTTCCACTCTGGAACATTATGAGTTTCGTCAAGAGTACAGGCTGGTTCAACCAAACCAATTCAGTTATGGTACCACTACTTAACAGAGAAACGCAATGGACCAACTGGCCCCGTGAAAGCACCTTCTACAGGCACGAGTCCCTCTAACCATAACCATAACCATTAACCACCACGAATGTTTCTAGGTGAAATCAATGCCTATTGGCTTCATCGTCTGTGAAATTATTTACAAAGCTAATTGGAATTTGTCGCCTAATAAACGAAGCTACTTAGATTTTGACATTGAATATATTCGAATAGGATTGCCATGCAATGCATGTGTGTATACGCGAACTTAAACGAGTCCTATTTATGTAAATCCTTCCAGATAATTAGTGGAAAAATGCTGCTCGTTTTTTTTTTTTAGCAAACCCCCCGTGAGATTACAAAAAACAAAAAGATTTTGCATGGATAAAACGGTTGACGAAACGGTTTTCTTTCGAATGAAGCTTTCCTCTAATGAAGAGAGCAGGATAGGCAGGGATGAAGATTTGTCTCAACATTTTCTTCAATCTGTGGAAATTATTCATGACCGCTATAAACTCCATCTGAAATCTTTCTGTAAAACGGGAGCGTTTATGTTTCAGAAGTGGATTTCATTTCACAACCTGTCTTAAGTTTTAGAGTCCTGGAAGAGATGGTGGATGGAGGCCGGGAGCTAGGGTCATAGTGGGGAACACGCTTTCAATTGAAGTGCAGATCTACCCCACCGTGTATCTGTAACTAAAAATACAAATATTTGGAGCAACAGACCGTATTTGGCCCAGGACCTAGATTCTCGCTACCATTTGTGCTGTGCGAGTTATATTTTTTAGCACCGTAGGCCCCAGTTCAGAGCCATATCCGTAAGCCTTTTTTTGAAGCTTTTTCATGACGATTATTGCTCCCGGACGTTTGTCAGACGTTCGTGAGAGGTGGGACCGTGAAAAAACTTTTTGGTGTTTTCTGCTCAGTAATCCAACGCACTAACCCCTGAGTCAAGGCGCCCACGTGTATCTGTAACTCCTTTGCCAAAAATAATTACAACACCACTTGCTCTTAGTATATCCTATGATATTTTCCACTTAAAAACTGGTCTCGATGTAATGCGAGTATTGAAGTTAAGTAGCGTACTTTTTATTCATTACAAATATATCAATATCATTCTGGATCCCGTGAAGTAATGGTCATTCCTAGTTTCATTTACTACAACTGCCTTCTTGTGGCATTACACAACAAACTCAATATTCGCTGTGTCATGCTATCAAACGAAATTTGCAGATAGAATTAGAGTGTCTACGTGCGTCTTGCTTACCACACAAGCTAAACGAATTTATTTCTTGTGCTTTCGAATGATTGTGCAAAACCTACGCGAGTTCTTATACTATCCTCACAGTGACAACAATAAAAAAGGATTCCATCTGCAACTCTGAAAATTCAAATAAAAAATCCCATCTGTCCGAAAAAGTGTCTCCCATGAAATAATTTTCTTTGAAGCCAACAACACATTCAATTACCATTCTCATCAGCTATCGATTTTCTATTCATTTCCGTTGGTGCTACCTCTGAATTTTCTTCATTGTCCTCAGCCACTCGTGGTTCGTCCTGCGCCACAGTCGTCTGTTCCTTGAACTCGGTCGACCCATCGTCGCCGCTGCCACCATCTGAAACCTCACGTCCGGACAATCGATTTTCTCTCCCTTCTTGGCTATCGGCCAGCATTTGTATCGTAGACGATGAAGTGTAAGATGCCGCCTCCGATACATTATCCACATCGTCTTGAACCACTCCATCGCGCTTGGCGGTGTCGTCTCCTGCCGTCTTCAATTTAATTTTATTCGCAAAAAGTCTTCGCATTGTCCTCTGGATAATTATGGCCGCAGTGGCTGCAGTCAAAGGAGTGGTGCTGGATGGATTTTCCTTCTTTTTCGCTGCGTACCTACGATAATACCGTTGAATGACATAAATTGCTTTCTGGTACTTTTCGTCAGTGTAAAGATTCTCGGCGGCGGTATCCTCTTCGTTTATCGATTCCATTGCTTTAAAACCGGTCATGATATCTGATTTGGATTTTCTAGATTGAGTTTTGATTGCTTTGCGGCAAGTGAATCCACAATTGGCTGGAATTTCAAACCGCTGCTGTCCATCGAAAAGTGCTTCGAAAGCGACGAATTCTTCGTAGCCCTTGTTGAGGGAGCCATCTCTCTGCTGGATTAATTTTTCAAAGTGAACCGCAGCGAATTCGTAAATATTCTCGGGTTTATCTCGCAATACCTCTTTTGCGAGATCTTTCATAAGATCAATGAGCCCTTTAGGTACGTGGGGTGTTAATAAAGGCATTTTAACTAGGTTAAGTAAATTTTTTAAAGCCAATAACTTTAATATTTCACGAGTTTCGTGGCTAACAAACCGTCAGCACGAAAAGTTAGATCAATACTAATGGCAAACGAAACGATTCCATTGCTAGAATACCACCACTTTCGTTGGGTTACCACGGGCTACGGCGGTGTAAACAAACAGAACTACCGGCTTACGACCTATTTCCTAGAAACTGCCTTCAACCCTTGCGAACTCAATATGACAAACAAACGGGGGTGTTCAATGAGCTACAATGAAGGTCAATTTAAATTGACCACAGACAATTGACACAGTGGCCATGGCATGTTTGCACATACATATGTACATATATCTCAGAGGGGTACGGGTCAGCAGTTCATTCTGTTTTCAGGTCATTCATTGGTGGATAACAGTTCGGGGAGGGAATGACAATGCGTATGCATTTCATTGTTTTATTGATAGATTAATGGAAAGGTGTTGTATCCACACACGCAAGGATACATATCAGTCAGTCAGTTATTTGCGCGTTCCGTCAGCATTATCTTCATCATCAGCTTGTACAATGCGACATATGATTGGTATGTCTTGCATCTTTGTCGGATTACCGACTTTCGTGTCGTCTAAGGAGTCGATGATAATTTCTTTCTTGAATTTCTGCCACTTGCGTGTAGCCAGGAAATCTTGGAAAAGTATTTCACGCGATGGAATTGTTGAGTTCAAATAAAATCTCATGCGTTGCCATATGTTTCCGGGATTTTGAGGTTTCTCAAGAAGCCAAAAGCGTGGTATTAGCAGACATTGAACGGTTGTTCGTGCCATAATTACACGATGGTCGAGTTGTTCTCCCAAACCAAAGATGCCACCATTAGTCAGAGATCCAACATCAATGAAGTGGTTTTCTAGCTTGTATGGTGGCTCCTATAAAATTGTGATATGTGAATGCATTTGTCAGAAAAGTCATATACCTTTTTTATTCGTTCTGCTATTATACTTCCACCCATTGATCGCCTATAGTCTTGAGACTGTGCTGATAAACGATTGATAGCCTCTTCGAAAATTGGTATTGATGATTTTCTTTCTGCGGGAGTTCTCAAATCGACTCCGCACATAGCTGCGTATCTTTTGTAATCCGATTTACGTGCCTAAAATATTTGAAAAACAACTATTAACTATCGGTAAGTTTCAAAAAACAGGTACAGAAAAGGTGCAAAAAATAAATCCCCATTCTATAAATTTTGATTTTTTGCTGGTACTACAAATGTACAGTTTAACTGTTTGGCTAAGAGATACTCGACTGTCTTCCATTTCCTTAGATGTTATGGAGATGGATTTGATTGGTAAGCTATGTACATACATATGTATTTCCCGTGAATTAAGCAGGAGCTTGATGAACAGTGTTAACTTCTGTTTTAAGAACAGTGCAATGGTTCTAAAAGTGAAATGGTCAGGTCTTGGTTTGCGACCAAGTTCCTTCGTTTCGTATAAAGACCAACACAAATATTTCGTGCAAGTGTTTGATATATGTACATGTGTTCATATGTAGGATGCGTCATCCATTTTGTGCTTATTATAGTTCCAGTACGAATGGAAGGAACCTAACGAGCTCTGAGTTTGATTCTGCCTCCGAAAGGCGGAATTCAGAAGCTTTCCCATGACCCTTATTACTCTCTAACTTTTGTTAGATATTAGCGAAAAATGGGGAATTTTTGTATTTTCTGGGACTCGAACCCGAAGCATACATTCGTCATTCTCCCTTTTCAGTATGCGTATGGTATCTTTTCAAAATTCAGGATTGGTTTCGTCGTATTGTTCTAAATCTTTGTCGAAGTTGGGCAGGAAGGATTTTAGGGGTTTCAAGCCATCCACCTCAACCTCTTCTTACAGATTAAGACAGAAGAAGTCCATAGGAGTTCATCGTACTCTAGCACAGAGATTTTATAAGGAACAGGACAAATTCGAAAACTGATTTTTCTTGCTTTAATGCCATTAAACTAAATAATGCATTCCCACTGTATATTTCCCGAAAAATTAAGTTTCTTTAAGTCTTCTAGTAAGCGCTTAGCTTTGATTTGCACAAAATCAATTAAGTTTGGGACCCCTTTCGGTTATCAGGCCTTCTTAAATTATTTAAACGAGCAAAAGTCCGAATATCTCGAAATGATGCGCCGTAAAAAAATATACATATTTGGATTCACTGTAGTTCAGAAATTAAAAGAAAAGTTCAAAATACCCAATGCTAAGCTATGTTAGTAAAATGTAGCAATCTTAATCCGAGTACATACCTTAAGTGAAATAAGATTTTCAGCGGAGTGTTTGTGTTTTTCATATAAGGCAACATATGGTATCCTAAGCATATTTAGGTAACCGATTTCAAGTCCAACTTGAACTTTTTATTTCGAGTCTAAAGGAATGCTTTTTCTACCATGTATGTATATTAATCCGAAACGAATTCAATCTTATGTTTCGTCAAATGAATGTGAGTAGCATCTTACCTTTCTGTACACTCCAGCCACTTCCTCCTCAGCCTCTTCTTCTTGTTCAGAACTGACTGAAGAATGTACTGACGCATTGTCTTTCTCTGGCGCCGCAGTTCCTGGCTCCACTTTAGATTCATTGAGTTTCTTGAGTAATTCTTCATTGGTCAGGTCACTAAATTGCAGTGCAGCTCCTCCTGACTGTCCAATATCCTGCAGAGTGTAGGATTTGACTCTATGTTTTTCTGTCACCTGCCATCCATAATTTGTTAAAAAAAACATACAAATCCATTGGCCGTTACCAAACAATTACTCACTTTAATTTTCAAACACTGCAAGATCATGCATTGTCCACTTATCACAAAGTGTACAAAGCTCAGCGGTCCTTTGTCCTCAAAATAAATATTCTCCAGCGGTTCATACTGCTTTAGTAATCCAATTTTACACACATGTATTATCTGCAGAAAGAAAATGTCGATTTAGATCAGATTTTCACCTAAGCACTACCATCCTGAGACCTGTTCTGGGGTCCAATCTTTGAAGTAATCAAATGCAGTCAGGGCAACTTTTTTCTGCTCCCATTGTCTCTCCATAAATGGACGAAGTACACGATCAAAGTCTTCTTCGTATATAGTCAGTAGTTCCACATCGTCTGAAAATAGTTCGCGGATTGAACCAGAAAATCATTTCCATTTGCAAATCCACTGCTTCTTTGGGGTAATAATACATATTTTTGTAAGCCTAATAGTTACAACTGAATCAGATAAGAAACCTAGATACTCGACAGCGGTAGTTCCACCTACACGAGGAACATATTTTTCTTGTTTTATTTTTTTTTTCCTTTTTTTAGACATCTGATTGAAGGAAACCGATTCGTTTTCGGTTCGAAAAAGGATAACAAACTCTGATTTAGCACTGGAATGCCTGCCATCAGGCAAAATAAATTATTAAATGGCCAAAAGAGGTGGAGACGGAACACAGACTATGCAATGCGAATCGATTTGCTATGAATTTTGATTAATAGAAAAATATTTTCATTTTCAAGTTTTTGTCGGGGTTATAAGTAGTCACGCAAAGTCTATCCAGTTCCTATTTCAATTGGATCCGGCGATAGAGGTTGACTGACATGGGTGAAAGGTACGTTTTGTTTCATGGTACCTAATAGGAAATGGGCCATTTGATTAGTTTTGATATAAAATACAATTAGGAAGGTGAACGAGAATGCTTATGTTCACATAATAAGGAATTATGTTAGTGGCAACGGTTTTAACGAGGTTAGATTGGTGGGGTGGGGACTTCTAAGGAGGAACTGTGTTCACAAGTTATTTCTTTATTCGAGGCTGAACAAAATTCAGCTGAGAGTTCAAGGATGGATGCTTACAGTTTGAGTTAATATCAATTGATATGCTTGCGGTCTACCTTATTTTGAAATGTGTACAATGTACTCAGAGGAAACGAGGTGCGATTTCTATTAAACTAGGCTGGTATGATTGTAACAAATTCTGATCATATTTCTTACCAAATTCAGAAAATTTAAATTACTTTTCAGCTTTAAATACATACCAGACTCCTTTTTTTGTATCATTCAAGGACATAAATATAATTAGGTCATCTAGTACTACCATTTATTGGAAAAAGGCAGAAGATGCATATACACACATAACTTATTCTATTTCTTGATTCAAGGGTGAAATTATCGTTTCGTTCACGTTGTGGTTACAGATAAGGTGGAACACAACTTTAAAACTCTGTGGGTACAGGAAAATGCAATTAGGTGGATAGAAGTAGGGCCACCGAAGCCACAGTTGCTAATTTTTACTTGAAGATTATGACAGGAAGATAAACCATTCAGTTAGTGACCCAAGAAAAATAGTTTAAATTCAATAAATAATTAGAAATAAAGTCTGCATCTAAAGTATCTGTCTTCATAGGAATGGGGTGATTTACTGGAAAATTAGCGTTACTGAAAGTGTTAGAAAGACCTTAATCGATTTTCATGCATGCAACAGCGAATTTTTTGGCAGAAATTGGAGCCCAAATACTGGTTGTTAGATCAGTCACACACGTCAAGTTAATCTGGGGTCAGCCTGTTTCTCTCACAGCCAGGTCAACGAGTCGTCAGGGCGTGCAGCAACGCAATCAGATATAATATAAGCTATCATCATGACTCAAAGTTGTTTATAAAAGTAACTTAGGCTGTAGTCCATTTTTAATTCTAAGTTTGTAGCCAGTACGACCAAAGCACATCCACTCTCGACCCAATAGCCTCAATCTTCTAGCATCCAAATTCTCTATTTAGTGTTCATCTGTATTTCGGCTTTAAATTTAGTCGGACTATTCGTATCGAATATTGCCTCGTGGTGAAAAGAATAGTTTGGATATGAAAATAGCGAACTCAGAAGGCTTTTATGTTTTTACTTCATTTTTAGTGTACACTTTTTTATGGTATAGCTTTGCCAACAGTCATCCCTTAAAGCATTTGAAGGCATGAATTAATAAACACTTACTTGTAGTCTTGTATGCTTGTTTCCTGCGACAATTTTCAAGCATCTCGATTTCCCCAATACAATCTCCAGGACCACAGATGAAATCAAGTCTTTCAATATAATCTTTTTTTTTCTAAAATATCGATTTGAGCTAAGAGACAATGCCCATAACTTAAAGCTTCTTACGTAATCGAAAACCCTTCTTGTCACTTCAACTTCTCCTGTTAATACGAAATACACAGCCAAAGGCTGACTACCTTCTTTTATAATTAAACGATCAGGGCCGAGATAAATAAATTTCACAACACTGGAGAGACGGGCACGTATTTTCTAAAAAAATCAATTAAATGTAACAATCTGATAAAAAAATTTATTAGGCAGATGAAATTAGTTTCAATTTAAATTTTAATAAATAGTTGGTGCAAACAGCCTGTACAAGGCTTAGTCGGTGAATAAACAACCTGTCAGATCGCTTACAAACTGCATGTACACCGCATCCAGGGACATGAATTTCTTACGCAACCACAAGTTGCAATTGCATAAGAATCCTAAACATAATCAAGATCTACTGTATTTTCTCAGTTAAGCATCACTAAATGCTAACAACTTTATTTGTAGCCTACTCTTGTATGGAATTATCTCAATAGTCTTAAATAATCGTACCTTGCTGCATACAACAACGTTTTACACATAGGTATGTATGAGTTCTCGGAAATAAGGACAACAAATTGCGAATAAAATTGCCCGACAAGGATCACTATCAACATTTATTGGTCATTTAAAGACTGGGAATTTGAGGATAAGCCCTATAAATGACATCATATGCTGGGGCTCTGTCATACCAACGAAATCGGATATTGCAACAATTGCAAAGAATATTTCGTGCAAAACATCAGAAATCAATAAACTGAGTACTACAACGATTCTTAGTTTCCTGGATGACCTGGAACTTACACAAAGTCAACCTAACTTCTCATTTATGGCGCACATTGATTTCCTCGAAAGTAACCACCTCTCGCTTTCAATGACAACAACAGTTCCCATAACGTACCGGAGGAAATTTTGCAAAGCAGGTCAAATTTAACATAAGGTTAACTAATTTTTTCCTATCTTGCACAGTCCTTGTCCAAGCTGCACTCCGAATAAGTGCTTTCTCCTGTAATTATTTGTAAAGCGTAGATTAATTAAAATTCTAATCGTAAAAGCTGCGGTGGGAGAACATACAGCCATGGATAGAACACCCATTTTTCTTTGTTGTCGCACCAGCATGGCGATGTTTTTCTTGATATTCGTGGATATCTTTTGCTCTTCCATACCTTGAAGCCAGTGTTTATTGAATATAACCGTGCGTATTAGACCTCTAAAGCGCATTCTAGCCATTTTGCGCCTTTTTACTAATCCGACCTGGAAATGAAATATTGTATCTTATATTAGGTTTGAATCATAAGGGATACTTACGTCCTTGCCCCTTTTACTCATGTTTGTGCTGATTTGTGTCCTCTTTAGGTTTCAAAAAATGTTCAAAAAAATATACAGAGGTAGGGAGCTACCAAATGTAGTTGGGAGTTTTGTTTTTGTATAGCTGTCACAACTGAGACATTAAAATCTCTTCGCATTGATTTCGCAACATTCAAGTGATTTTGAAATTTAATTTGAAAATTTCCTCTAAGCTTGGTCTAGCACGGTGTGTGGGCGCAGTGGCCCACGTGGTTAGTACGTTGGACTACTGAGCGGGAGGATTGAGGTTCGAATCTAAAGAAACACTAAAAAGTTTTTTTTACGGTCTCACCTCTCAGGAATGTCTCCGAGAGTTATAACTGCCATGAGACATCATGGACCACATCCGGTCTGCTGTGCCAAATATTTGTATTTTTTTTGCAGCCAAAGAGTATAGCTGGTAGATCAGGCTTATTAGTCACGCAGGCTTAAACCAAAGATGGCCCATAGTGTGCTTATTATTTGGGGATGGGGTGGTTCCAAATTGCTCCCTTGCTAATATAGCACATTACCCGTACCCAATTATCAAATTTCTTAAACCAAGCTGGCTTTGGCTGCAAAATCGAATCAAAATCTGTCCAGACGCACTTGAGCAAGGCATGTGAATACTATCAAATACTCGCACAGATTAAGAAGGCATTGCTTAGACCTGGCCTTTGTAAAAATGGTCTTAACATTCTAAGTTTCTTCCGATTTATGTAACAGAAATGATAAAATAAAATATTTCGATATAATTGAAAGAAATTGCGTATTTTTGTTTTTTTTTTAGGATTCACTGATGGATCATGGCGATATTTTTCAAGGGGTGAGAAAATTTTACTTAGAAAATATACTTCTCATTTTGCACATTCACACATCACATAACGCATAATATCTTCAGTGGTGTCCTTCTCTTCTAGGCAAAATGATTCTGGTCCTTTTCAGCGATCTCATTCTTACCAGTTCATTGACAATTTCATTGTTTGCAGTACCTTTCTACCATGGTATCGACTTGAGCCTGATCTTTTTATGTGGATTAAAATCTACAATCAGGTTCATATAGGTTGGGCACATATGTAACTCAATTGTATCAAGTTTTCTGAAGAGCTCCGAATTCAAGACAATGTATTCACTGACCTTGCATTTCATAACGGATATTGAGGCAAGCATTCTTATCCAAAACTACTATTTGGAGAACACTGTTTAAGTGCTCGCAAAGTGCTTGATAATTTTTATCTCCAGTATTAAGCCCCAGCCGCAAACTCAATGAATTCTCTTTAGTGGTATGTTTCTAAGAAACTTTCACTTATCACAGTCTAAGGGGCACCCATCGGGTCAATGAATTTTCACCACAGGAAAAAAACAAGCTGTGATTCATTCTTATCTCTTAAATTGCACAGTCAGAGTTTGTTTGACCATTTCTTTAGTCTTCTTCTTAACGTCCAATGGAAAGCATTTAATTCTTTCTTTTTAGTATTATTCACGTATTCCATCCGGTTTTTAGTTTTATTCTAAAAATGTATCTTAGATCTAAAGTATTCGATATCGTTCTCTTCCTGTTCTTTCTAATTTCCGGTAGAGTGTAACATTTACATTTGTCTGCAATAAATTGATTTCTGACATTTTTGTAAATATACACTTCTTTTAGATGTGTTCTCGAACTCTGACGATCGTGATGCGATCAATAAATCCAATATAACAACTTGTTTTCGCACAAATGACGCACTCGAATCGAACGGTATATACTCGTACATTTAGTTTCGAATAAAGTTCAGTTTTATTCTCATTTATTTATTGTGGATTCAATAAAATTTGTTTTGCAGTTTTGCCGGAGGAAAATAAAGCTGTTGACGGAAGCCGATTTTATGGCTTTCTGGTAAGACAAATCCAACAGATGTTGGTACTATAAGATCGATATAAAATTTTTTATTGTCATTTAGACGAAGATCGGTTGGACGTCTGCATCGGGTGAAGTTTCATTTCACTGTGGGGGAACCTTGATTTCGGATAAATTTGTATTGTCTGCTGCTCACTGCATGGATTATGAACGAGTAGGTGGACATTCTTTACAGTTAGCATGTGACAATTTTAAGAGACACTAAAAAAAATGTATAATATATATATACATATATAACTCTTAGCCCATGTATAAAAGCCAACCAGATATAGTGAGGGTTGCTGAACGTTTATTTGAAGGAAAAATCGTTGGACACGACATTCAAATTTCTAGCATATACACGCATCCTTTGTATGGAATTCTTAGTATGTACGATGATATTGCACTCATTGAACTAAGGGAGGCAGCAAGGTATGTGCTAGGTGTTTCTTTATATTGGAATTTAAATATACGATGGCTATGTGTTTTTCTCAGGTATCGACCGGCTTGTATTTGGACCGGTCTAGTGTTGCCAAGAACGGATATATTCGCCTTGGGACATGGTAAGTTGCGTAAAATTTATTTTGTAGCTTTGGTAATGTTAGCGTTTAAATAGGTCTGTCTGCATACCTATTTGTTTGTTTGTACCCAAAACTGAAGCCTTAAATGTTGAACAACATGAATTTGAACTCAATATTTATGTACATGTATGTACATATGTATGTACATATGTGTCTTATTTACTCGTGCATTATCTGGCCGGTTGCAAAGGTACACCGAAGGCCAAAATGTGTTAAAAAAATTATCTACCTGGCCCACTTCTGGAAAGAGTGTGCTGCTGTCTACGAATCAATGAGTGTACACATATGTATGTACTTATGCAAATATGTATATATATGTATATGTTAGAGTTTTCACAATAAGGGCAAGAGGTATAATGTTGCGAGTACTTACTTACTTAGGTGGCGCTACAGTTCGGGGTTAACCTGGGCATCAATCAATAATTCTCTCCAGTTAGCCTGGTGAAGTTGGTTGAGGTCCTCTTCTGCTTTCACGCGGCGTCTTAGGCGAGATCGTTCTCTTCTGCGTTATCCCTCCGGGTAAGACTCTGCTGGCCGGAGCTATGGCCTGAACATTCGTTCCCCTTCGCTCTAGATATCCATGCCATCTTAAGCGACTGATGCTTAGTTCTTTGACTAGGTCTATGTCGCTGTACAGCTCGTAAATTTCATCGTTAAATCTTCTCCTCCAAAGCTGGTCAACACATACGGGACCGAATATGATAAACTATGATTTATGTGATCATAGAACTCACGTTCTTGGCAAAAATGTTTAGAGGCCATTAGTTTTCAATAGAAAATCTCTATGAAGCAATGGTCTTCAAACTTTTATTGTCCCAAGGACGCAACATCTTATACTTTTGATGACATCAAGGTGTGAGGAAATATGATCATCGGATATCTAATATCGACAACGCACATCGTAAGGAAGTGCTTCCTAACATTAAGAATTCCGTCGCCTGGGCCTAGTACACTTCCCTGTTTCTTATTTTTCTCTGCTTTGAAGGATTATGCAATTAAGAGATGTTTCTTTTTATTCATGAGGATCATTTTCATAGGGTCTGTAGTACCTGATCTGATTGACTCGGATATGCATTTCTAAGTCAATCTTTGCACTTCCTGAAGGCTTTTTCTTCTACCAAAATTTTATCTCTGCTCAGATGAATTTGCTTTCTAGGGTTGTTTCTTTATATTTTACTTTCCTTTACTGATCAATTTCAGTGACTGCCAACTAAATGGAGCTCAAATGTGTTAAAAGGATTTCGTGAAAATGGTATGACAGTGGTATATGAGAAAATACTGAGGATAGAAGTCTTCATATCTTTAAGTTAATTTATGATGACAAGCAGATATGTTTTCTAGATAAAAGTTACTTAGGAAAAGGGGACTAGTTAAACAGTTATAGTGACAAATTATACGCCCTCACTTCATTGTGCATCCAGCACTTACTGTTCTGTGTTATTCACATGGCTTTAGCATATGCTTTTTTGCCATTTTAGCTGTATCAATTCACAGTGTTATTTGAAATAGAGGCACCTTATTGTCAATAAGACTTCTAAAATACAAATAGCTAGCTTTTCGTGACCATTCGTGTTGTCCGTGTTATATTTTTTACACAAATGGAAAGGACCTACAGTTTAGAGTCATATCCGAAAGGCAAATTGAGAAGCTTTCTCTTGACAGTTATTAGTCTCGGATGTTTGTCAGACATTCGCGAGAGGTGGGACCGTGAAAAAACTTTTTGGTGGTTCTGGGATTGGAACCTTGAACCTCCCGCTCAGAGATCCAACGCACCTACCACTTGAGCCACGGCGCCCACTTCAATAAGACTTCTGCTTGTCTGTAATGAAGTCCTGGCTTTGTTATGTCTTTTGACAGATGAGAATTCCAAATAAGTTTTCTATCGAAAGTTTAAGCGGTAATGCACTGATCCTTAACGACTTAAACTATAGAATAGAAAGTTTCCTTCCCTAAATATTTTCGATTTATCATTTTAGATCTGAAGAAAATTGGAACTCAACAAGTTATGAGCCTAAAGTTTATAAACAATGGCGAGTGTGATCGGGTCTATTCACCATCAAGGAAACTTCCACACGGCATAATAAACTCTCAAGCATGTGCTGGAAAGTCAAATATAACTGAAGCGGAGAGGTGCAAGGTATGTTCAACATTAATATAAATTTATTGAAATAAGAATTTAAAGAGCAAGTAAAACACAAAAAAAATAGGGTTTCATAGGCGGACCACTGCTGACTCAGGAGGTAGAGAACTCAGAAGAAGTCTACGTAATTGGACTAACAAACTACGGACAAAGATGCGCGTCTAGCGACTATCCGAATATATACACCAAACTGTCATTTTACACGGATTGGATTGATGAGATTGTAAATGATAAATAGAATTTGATTCATGTAATTAAAAATAATGATTGGAGTCAGTGATGAGAATAATGAGTTAATAAGCAATGTATGATCTCCTAAAGAATTAGAGTAAATTGGAAACGGTTATAAGTCCCCGCTTCAATATATTTTTTGATGTAATTTGGAGTTGTAGATATAAATATACCTAAAGAGTATTTTATAAATTCATAATATAATTATAATATATAATATATAATATAATTATTATATAATAATATAATTATAATATAATTATGGTCTTACGAGTAACTAAATTCTAGGAAAACTGAAGTGACTAAATTCTAGAAAAAACTGATGACAAAAGTTTGAGCTCCTCGTGGACTCATAGACCGCTTATAGTCTTCTTCACACTCTCGGCCATTATATATGTAGCTGCTTATAGTCCATTATATAGCAAAGTATACTTGAACCAAAAAATTCAAAAAATTATAGACTTGACGCGCAATGGCTTATTAATTAGTGCTCCAGTAGATGGGGAGGTTCGATGTTCAAAACGTTGATAAAAAAAATTTTTTTTCACGATCCTCTCCCTAATTCGTTAAACTGAAGGTCATTTTCATTCGTGGAAAAATATAACACAGTAGACCCGTTACGTCTAGTATATTGAGATTTCATTGTGATAATTTTTAATTGGGTATCAACTTTTCTCTTGAGTTGATGCTCTAAATTGAATTTCGCCACCATACCCATATCAAGTTACCCATCGGTCGAAAGCGTTTTTCTCATCGGATAATTTAACTCTTAATACGAGTGTATTCTACATTTTATTTATAATTCACTTTAAGTATTTTATGCTTTCACATGCAGATATATGTATATTTTCTTTCAAACATTATTTCCAATATGTTCTAAGTACATAGATGAAAATATCCATTAACTTAGTGATTGTCTGATGTGAACTAGTAACTCTTTGTTTTTACTAATTTCTTGTATTTTTCAACAAACTTACAATTATGTATATTTAAATCAAAACGAATAATTTATTAACAATACTTCACATTTCCATTCTTAAAGCAAACTTGGCACCACTATTTACTCTGGAATGTGGAAACTGTCAAAACGTACTACTTTCTGAGACGTCGTTACTGTCAGAGAAATTCCGTTATTTTCCATATTTGGTGAAAGTTCTTTCATTACCCTAATTACAAATTTTGTTCATGTTTTCAAAAATATTCAATTTATTCTAAGCTAATTTACTAAACTAAACAAATGGAAAGCAGCAAAAATGAATTTGTAATATATTCATCTAAGCAAACTATATGCATTCCATTGACGTTTTCCTATGTTTCAGGCAATTATCCAAGAAAAAAACTCTTCCGACAAAGTAAAGTACTCAACCGTCCCTATTAAAAGTGTATTTTTATTTTTAATTGCCACAGTGTGTAGTGCACTTATATTAGAAATTGTTCCAAATACCACACACAGTCTATTTCCGTCGAAAACTACCAATGACACTGCAAATTGTAATGTCTCCACCGTTCAACAGTTGGCACGTCGAACATATGCCATCTATGGCAAGAGTAAAACCGAAGAACACCTCAATCATGTGATAACAGTATTACACAGACTTGGATATGACAGAACTCAGATCGAAGAAGATTGGGATCTGCTCTGGGCGCACGACTATCCATTTCTTACAATGCCAAAAGTGCTAAAGAATCTCCAGCCACACCAGAAAGTAAATCATTTTCCTGGTTGCGGCTTTTTAACTAATAAAGTTGATTTGTCTACAACTCCACTGCCATTTCTTCCGAAAGCATTCAAGCTGCCATCGGAGAAGGACGAGTTCTTAAAATATATCACAGACAATCCAAACGCGCGTTTTGTTGAGAAGCATAACGAGCATAGATTCATTGAAATCAAACCACCAGAAGATATAGACTTAGACTCCAACAGCAGTTTTATTCAAGAATTCATTCAGAATCCATTTTTGGTGGATGGATACAAGTTTGATATTGGAGTGTATGTTCTCTTAACCAGTGTCGATCCGTTGAGAGTGTATATATACACGGGAGATGTACTCTTCCGATATTGTCCAGTGAAGTATCATCCGTTTGATCCGAAGAATGTGGATAAGTATGTCGTGGGCGATGATTATTTACCAACGTGGCAGGTGCCCTCATTGGGAAAATATTATAACAAATTTAGTGGTAACATGAGGGGAGCATTTGATGCGTATGTTAGAGATCAAGGCAAGGATCCCAGTGGAGTATGGCCTCAAGTGGAGGACATCATACGTCGAACAGTTCAGTCGAAGGAGAAGCATATTGCTGATATTGTAAAATCATACAAAACAAGGAATTTCTTCGATTTGATGCGTTTCGATTTGATTATCGATGAGAATCTCAAAGTGTACTTAATGGAAGCGAACATGAGTCCAAATCTTTCGTCGGCACATTTTAAACCGAACTCATTGCTGTATGAGCAAATATTGTACAGTGTGATGAATTTAGTGGGGGTCGGATCGCCGGTGGATAGTGCTGTGCTGACTTTAGGGTAAGTTATCGCGAATCGAAGAGCTGCGTCAGTATAAGCTGCATACGTATGATTAAAGTCAAAATTTGAACTTGCATTTTTTATACTGAGGGGGGTTGTCCAATGTAAGCCAATGAATCATACGAAGTAGTAGAGGGTAAGGAAAAGAGCGGAATATGGAGATCCTTGTTTTATTGAAGTGCAAGTGTTAAATATAGACGACCATTACGTTTCCATCAGGCCGCAACGTTAACTCAAACATTCGTTAAGCTTGAAATTGAAAATAAACAGTTCTTGTACGTTCCCTTATGGCTGATTCTGGAAATTCTAACCCACCAGACACTTGTTTGTTGCTTCCCCTACGTTCGTCATATTTGACAGTAACATCTGGGAGATTCTTGAAGGGATTTCACTTTCGCAAATAATGACGTTTGATGGGCGTTATCTAAATTAATAAATTATCTAAGATTCCTGACTTCATTTCTTGATACTTTGGATTGCTCCCCAATCACTCACCTTATTTGCTTTAATTGAAGATTTTATTAATGGCGAAAGAGTAGGAAAATACGCCAGTCTTTTTATATGAACTAAAGCAGCTGAATCATATACAATTCTTGCGTGTGGATCTCCGAATTGAAGTTTGCTAATGCAATTACTCTTCTCTAGGTGAAGGGTGGTAACAATCGACTTTATCGCTCAAGTCGTTCATAACTAAGGAGGGTACTTCATAATTGCCTCGAACAAATCGGACGTAAGTTTTGACGAGTAAAGTACGACGTACAAAAGATTGTTGTCGGGTTTTCTTATTTTGTTTATTTCATTAGCTTTAGAATAATTACTGTCAATAGTTTTTCCCATGCTCTTGTAGACTAATTTAAAAGGTAATATATAAGCTTATGTGTAATGGAAGATAATACTTCGGTAGCACACATATGTATAATCGTATTGACGTATTTAATCATACTTGCTTCCTTTTTTTTTTATACCTATCAGCTATCAATTTGTAGTCTTTTAACAGTCTAACATCACTCTATCATTCAGTGAACTTCGCGAGTGCTGTACTGCTGCCAAGGTCGTGTCGCTGTTTACTTTTAAAATTTCTCATGCTCATAGAGCTTTTCCCTTTTTATTACCCCTTTACACTTCTTTACACTTTCTTTACACCTCGAAATTATCGAAATCTTATTTTATTTACCTGCGTTGCAACATTTCCAAAAAAAAAAAAATGTTCTAGTTGCGGACTTCTTTTCCGTTTTACGTTATAATGACATTTATCCTCATGTGACAAGATCTTACAATATTTCTCTATAAATTTCAGTTCTGATGATGTTGAAGATATGATATCCACTGATAAGAACATAGCAACATTGCTAAATGTTTGTGCTGATTTTGATTGTGATAAATCATGCAACGTCCTCGAATGCGAATTATGTCTTCCGTGCTTAAGTGGAACAGATTATGAAATATTACGTACAGCCTATCGGGAACAAATTCATAGGATCAACATGAAGCGAATCATACCTAAACCCATTGTAAGTTTTAGTCCTTTAACTTTAGAGCTGTCTTCTATACTATTGTTTATTTTTCCAGGACGATCGAAAAGCATTCGACATCGGTAAGGAAACTGAAAACATGTCTAGTAGGAATCAGTGGATGACAAGATGGTTCTATGCTAAATGCTCTGACGATATTACTTGGTGCTATTAGTAAAAGAATTGTACATGTTTTATTAATATTTTAAAATTTATTTATAACAAATCAAAAACAAAAAAATTAAGTTTATTTTATTAGCTAAGGGAACAATGATTCACCGGTCTTTGCTGTAGCACATATTTTTTCTTGCATTTGCATACGAAATTCGTTTTGTTTTAGGTGCTTCAAATAATTGGCTATAAACTTGATTGGTTCATCAGGCCTGCGAACATGCATTAACGCCACCGCTTTAAACAAGTCTTTTGCAATATAGGTCATAAAATACTCAAATAACTCGGTGCGTTTAATAATTTGTTCTGAAATTATAAATCAATTTCAAATTTCAATTTAATTCAAAATTATTTTGGTTTGGTTTTGATTCTAGACCAGGAACATTTTTTTTACTATATTTGACTAGCTGAAGTGAAAGAAACTACCATTTGGTGTCAAAAGTTATCTTCAACTGCATCAGATGAATTCTTGTTAGCTCTTCTTTCTTACAAGCTGTACACTGTCGTCCGTACGTCCGAGAAAAGAACACGTTTTACAAAAAAATATACAGTTACTGATTTTCAATATTCAGAAGGGACAAAACTATTTAGGCGAAGGGAATAGTAGCGGCAGTCCTTAAAAGAAATAATTTTAAAAATTCAGCCAGAATTTGGTAATATATCGCTTTGTTATACGAGTATCTATAAAGAATATTATTAGGGAAAAAAAAACACTTTTCTGGGGCAAAATGGAACCAGTTTTAGAAAATTTTATTAAGTTGGCATTGGACATCTCAGAGGTGTAGGTAGATCATCTCGGGCCCAGATCTCCACCTGTGTACAAGGAAGTAAAAGGCCTTATGTAGAGATATACTGTAACTAAATGGAATTCAATGCATTTTCTTTGATGATGCTAAACAGTAAGTATGTATATACATATATGGCCAGAGCTTGAAGAAGACTACACAGTATTCTAAATTGTGAACTAAAATGGTTTAGATGTCCAATGGCAGAAAAACTAGGGAAACAAACCATCTGGAATTCGTGTCAATTCATTTAACTTTATTCGTTTAATAGATTATAAAGTTTTTTATTTCTATTAATCAAAATTTTACAAAGCGAGTTTGTGTATTTTAATGAAGAATTTAACATTATTTGGTTTTTGAACTCAGGTTCAAAGCTTAGAGGAAAAATAAATTCGATACTTCGAATTGTAGAAAACTACACAATCTAAAAAATGCTCGGTGTTTTAAAATTTGGTTAAGGCGAAGTTTCTTTGGTTCTGGACTTTCAACTATCCTAGTGCTTTTTATCTAGACAATAACTAAGTAACAACTTAATATTACTGAATATTACTGCAACAATTACAATTTTATATTATTATTAAAATAAATCACATATCTTTCCTCATAAATGTGCGGCCATACGAGAGCATCATTGTTATCACAAGCCTGTTACTGGAAAAAGGACAGTAATGGATAAATGAAAAACTAAGATATTCATCACCCGATCACCAGTGCCAAATATCTTATGGAGATAGGAAGGATGTCCCAACAGTCTATGCAAGGATATAAATCTGAACCATCGGTTAAAAAAGGTTAACTTGTGGGAATAGTATGTTGTACCTGGAAACTAACGCGGTAGACGAGAAAAACTTAACGTCTGAATCTGTAGAACTTTTAAATTCACTGCGTTTTATGTTCCCTGTCATTAAACCTACCATCCCAATGAAAATAATTTTACATCATAAGATATAACAAAATGAGATTAGTGCTTACCATTCCTCATCCAAGAAAAGTCCGTAAAAAAATCTGGACAGATATCAGAAACCCCGCCGATACTTGACGTTGAAGAGCAAATTCCGCTGTGGCTGCTTTTATCGTCGATCAAGGAGAATATATGTTTCAGACCTTTTTCGCACGAGTTCATGTAAAAGAGTTCATCACAGAACTTCCTATCAATAGATTTCATGCGAATTTCTACAGGCGATCGTACATCTGGTTTGCAAAACACTGCGAAACGTCTTAAATTTTCCACCTGCTTTTCATGTGTAGACTTAAACTGCGATTTAAGTTGAAATAGTTTTTCCACATTTTGGCTGACAGATTGGCATTTATTCTCCTTAAGAAGTTGATATTTTTCAACTGCACGGGAAAACTGCAAATTTGTATCCTCAATTTTCTTAATCCCCTGGGAAATGCTTTCATATCTGTCGTCATCGTCCAAATATTCATTTTCCCGGAATCGCTGGACCTCGTCTTCTAAAAAAGCAAGTTCAGAGTCGAAATTTTTTTTTAGATTTTGAATTTCTATATTGGTGCACTTGATTTCGTTGTCAAGTTGTAAGAGATCGTAGAGGACTGCCCGAATAGCATTGCGTTGATTTAGAAATTCTAAATGATAGTTTCGGTTCGATGTCACATCCCAGTTCTCAATTGTTAGCTTGATATTTGTCTCTATGTCACACATTATAAACGTTATGAAAGCGAACTACTAGCATTTGTTTATTGTTTTCTTTCTCGGAATTTATTAAAAAAAATATGAGTTACTGCAGACATGTATAAAAATAAATTTAAAAAACAAGGTACTCAAGTAGAACTAATGCTATCAAAGTTAGTTAGCTAGAAGTCTTTTAAGTTAACAAGATTTTTTATAATGCTTTAGTAAAGAGCTCTGAAAGACGTAAAAGTTAGCAACTTCGGATATACATATGTATAAGCAGCAGAATCAGCACCTCAGCTATCGTTCGATCGGTCATGGGAGAAAAATATTAGTTGCTTATTTTGGTTTCGCGTTGTCGACGAAATTTTCATAAAGTTCCCGGAGAAATAAGAATTGTAGCCACTGTGGACCAGTGAGTTATGAGATGCGTTTCAACTATCCTGATTCAAATAAGGAAATTGCACGGTGAGTTCAATGTTGGCTTTCAAGAATAACTGCTTAACATCTCGTACGAAGCTTGATACTAATGTATCTAGGTACATAGGTACATCCTCTATTTGTAAGCTTACCGGAAAATTCTCTTCTATCAAAACCATGCCCTGCAAATTCTCCTACTATTATTGATAAGCAAAATTTCGAAAATAAAAAAATAGAATCGAACCAACATCTACTAGGTTAAAAAATGTCATCCATTTCATTTTATTTCATCTTAAGGGCTGAGTAGTAGAAATCAACTCTACAATTATACTCTATTCCTTAGAACAGAGCTTTCTGTCGCTCCGCTGATCGCTATACTTCAATTCTGCCTCCTTCGGAAATGGTCTTAAGAGTTCTACTTTTACAGTAAAAATTAAAGTGATCATTAAAGCGATCAATTTATGGGTGATATGATACAGTTGCTAATAGTGATCTGAAACCGGGAGGCCTGCAGATACTTTTTGAGCTCGAATCGGCGAAACCCACAGGCGGACCAGTAGGGATGCAGTAAAGTTGGAGGGTTATGATCCCTATGATCATAACCTTGATCCCTATGATCATAACCTCGCCAAACAAAAAGAAGAAGTTGGTACAGTTGTTAATGCGTTGGACTACTGAGCGAGAGGATCGACATTCGAGTGCCCGTAGGCTCAAATTAATTGACTTGAGCTCAACCGCCTTATTATCAACGTTCATCTATTTACGACGCCTTTGAGTGCCTCGGGTGTTGAGAGATTAAGTCATTCTCTGAGAATATGGCCCAGGTACTCCAGTTTTCGTTTCCTGAATATTATTTTTATTTTTTTAATCGTCTTAGAACTTCTGTATTTTACTAGCCATGTTTTTATTTCCAGATTGATTTGTCTGGTGCATAGAAGCTCTTCATTTTACAGATTAGAGCCCTCGCTTGTTCAACTCGGCACTGATTTTCCTTCCTGGGGTGACCGGTGCTGTAAGGTGTTTCTACGTACATATTCATTTCCATATATCGGATGATGATTTAGTATGTGCGCAGTAGAGTCTTCCGCTAAGTAATAAAAATAATTTTTCTAAGGCTAGATTACCAACATCGGAAAAGTGAACCAAAAAGTTAAAGTAATTACTTTTTTTATTAATTTTAATTGCACCGGGTCAAGGACTTGTAATTCACAGAATCTGATACTTTATGAGTTACTGGACCCTCCCACAAAAAAATGGCACCCGTGTTAGCTTTATTTACGGTAGGTAGGAAGATGTGGTGGTTGTTCTTCGAAAAGAAGAACCCAATTAGCACTAGGTGCTGTTTTGGTACCCCAAAACTCATGTACCTGGATGTAAAAGGTGTGTTGGTGGGGAGTCTCTAGATGCAACCTGTGGAATTTAAGAAGATTTTTAAATCTTTAAAATTTCTATCTGCGACTTACTCAAAGGAATCGAAAAAGGGTTTACCTAAAGCTCGTTGTCTGGCCTAGCTAGTTTGGGACAGGCGCATAAAAAGTGGATAAAGGTTTCTTTCTCAGTTGCATACCTAGTTGGAATACCTAGTTTGACTGCATGGTCTCCTATAGGCCAGTAATCCGTAGTGGTCGCTGTTGTACTGGCGGTGTCCTTACGTGTTCTGTTTAAGAAGTCGGTTGCTTTTGCTTTGTAGTAGTTTAGCCACATCTTTCTAGATATGACACAGTTTGTTAGCCTAGTCCATCTCAGGTGGACTTTGGCATGGAATTTGAGGATATTTCTGTCTAACTAGAACTTCGTTATACATACATATGTATGTAGTTAAATATCTCTCATAGATACATATATGCAGTCAAGCAGTTATAAAGACCCTTTAATTGTGTTCACTTAGTTTCGTTCTAGATGGTCGCTCGTCTCTAAGGAATTTACCTTTGGTAAGTGTCAAACCACAAAGATACTCTAAGAAAAAGCCGACAAGATTGTCAAAAATATCACATTTCTGAAAATTCTGCCGAAATGTTATGTTTGATTCTCTTTACTTATGGCTACACCAATATTTAATCAAACTGGATACCATAATAGATGCGCATAACATTCACGTAATTCGTGCCTTTTGCTAAAAGTTTATGCTGTGTGATTTCTGCAAGGACAAGGAAAAGAAAACCCAATTTTTCATTTCCTTTTGTACGTCTCCAACATCGTCCTAGCGTTGGTTGCTTCATTCAAAGCTTTGGCTTATTTCCTTAGATAGTTGGAATATTAATCATAATTTAACCTAACCTTGAATAACAAAGAAGAGTTTTACGTTTATCAATGCAATATCCATGTGGTTAACCTTTGCTGGATTGCCAGACATAGTGATATCGAAGAAAACAAGGTAGGGGATGAACTAGCTAGGAAAGGATCTGAACTAGGCATATAATATACTCATATGCAAATAATTAAGTCTCCGTATTGTAAATAAAGAAGAGTTTGCCACTACCATTGTATATGAAAGTTTCATATACAATGCCACTACATAATGGACCCAATGATGGATACCTTTTTCTTTACCTCCCTAAAAATAAGATCTGATAAATGTATTCTGTCTGGTACGTATTTTTTTGATAATCCGATAATACGACTTAATCGGAATGTGCTCTACTTAAGTAATTAACTCTCCTTTTCAAATCTCTTTCCTCTCATTCATGAATTCGATAGCTAGATAAGCAGTTAAGTTATTTGCAGATAGATCCACAGTGGTGAAAAAATAAATCAGTAGCATTCGAAAGATAAGTTTAATTTCAGTTTAATACTTGGCAATTATAACCTCCAAATTGTAGAATTTTTTTTCTAACAGTCGCGTGCAAAAGTCTCGTTCGAATTTTCAATTTCAAACTTGTCTGTATGTAATATTTAATCATTTTTTTTCTACCAATATATTAAAATGTGCTTCCAGTTCAAATCTGTATTATAAAACCCCCTAAAAAACCGATAACATAGTGCGAGTGGAAAATTCCACCAGAGAATCTCTAACAGAAGGTGGCAAAAATTAAATTACACCCTCTGCTCTCTGCTCCCAGTGTAACATTAAACTCATAAAGGTAGGTAGCTAGGAGATATAAGCACTGGGGACCGCTACCATCATACCATCATCATTGCTTCCCACTACCACACTACCACCAGCAGTACCACAAGCCAACCAGTAATTCTTGTTGTAGGCATAGTGTGGTGTTGAGTTATAAAAGGCACGGCCACTCCAAATTCAAGGGGACATCACATTCAGAGGTGGCACTTAAATGTGAACTGAATACAAAACTTAATGAAAATCGATTTTACCTAGGGACACACGACGCACCACGACGATACAGTGGTTAATGGAAAATGCGCAATGAGAGTGTATCTTGGTGAATGAGCTGCGCATCTGCGTGGTTTGAGGGTGAAAGAGATGATTTCACTCCAACTTGGGAGGTGGTTGATGGGTTTGGAGCAAATCTCATACGAAGGGGAGGTTTTGAGTGTCAAATGCTATGACACTGCATATCAAGTGTGCTACATTTAATCGCATAAGCCTGTGAACAGTGTTCAAGAGGTGAACATTTTTTGTATTTTATTTTTAAAAATATGGTAAAAGGATTTCGCTAATAAAAGTCAGTAGGAACCAATTGATTACTAATAGTTGACAAGAAAGTTTCATCGGCGTTTTGACCACATATTGAGGGACCTTTTCTTTTATATTATGGAAAGAAGGACGAAAATAATGATTTTTTATATGCAAAGGCCAGGTAAGCTTCAATGACTGGCAAAAATACGTCACTACAATTTTAGCAGATGGTCAACAGTACACATTTTAAATATAACTGGGGTGTGTCCCATTATGCTAACAGTATCTTGACCCCTTCGTTATAATATGTACGATTGAAGACCATCCATTTCCAACGCATGGAAGATGCTGTACAAATTCAGTTCGCCGAATTTGCTTCTCTAATTTCATAAGCGCAACTCAAATGGTTTTCTACGGTGGTATATGGTATATGTGATATTGCTCAATCTCTCTGCATAGTACCCGACTTGAACTTGGTGAAACATCCTTAGATGTTGTAGATCCTTAGATAACCCAGCGGACCGCTTGTCTAGAGCGTGTTATAATTTTTCGATCAAATGAAAGGGACTTCAGTTTAAAGGCATATCTGAAGCGAAGGACTTTTTCTCTGCGTCGATAACATAATCGAGGGCACTTTAATTAAAATCCGATACGATGACTAAAAAAAATATGGAGTTTATCCAAAATGGCATTTGTTTAGAACGGTTGGGACATACAGTTGTCGCTTTTTGACAGATTGATTCGATCACCTTTCAAGATGTCCATCGATTATCGATAGAAATGTGAGATTCCTGTGGAAGTAGAATTACTTGGTGGATTGATCAGCCTTCACACGAAGGTGATAATAATCATTCTCCAAATTACCTCACTCGTCATATACGCAGTTTAATCTAATTATAGATCTTCTGCGCTCAGTTGTATTTTCCAGCCAGTCCTCTCGTAATGTCGGAAATTTTTTTCGAATTCAGAATATATTTTGCCATGATCAACCCCTTCCCCATACCCATTGGATGTTTGAATAAAGTTTTATGTCTACAAACTTTTTATTCCACCCTTGCATACTCTAGAGGATATCGTCCTTGAGTTGTTCGAAGTAAAGAGCAAAATCCTTGAGTCTATCAGAAAATATTGTTGGTTGCTATGTCGCCAACTCTTGACGGGGAATGAACTGATGGCTGCGGGTATGGAGGCAGAAATTATACAACTATCTATGTATATGTCCGAAGGCCTTGATGGATCAGCTACTCACTTGGTCTCAAAATGCCACGGGGGTGGCAATACCTAAGTAAGTAAGCTAAAGCTGGCTAAGTGTATAAAAAAGGAAGGAGTTGGAGAAGTCTGAATCAGTCATTACAAGAGGTGGTGATAGATTCTAAAAAATGACTTAATGCGCGGTCTTCCTTCCATTAAGTATATTGTTTTGTTTTCTTATTCTGGAAAACGCTTCCTTTATTACTGTGCATCGTATCAGATCGGTCCCCTTTCGTTTGAGTAATCTTAGTCAGAGTTTCTCTGCGTATTTCTCTAGAGTTTCGACCTCCATTTCTCTCTTTAACACAAGAATATCTGACAATTCTTCTCGTTTTCCAGTTAGTACTAGCCTGTTGCTTTTATATTTCTACTTTCTAGTCGTTGACATCACACGCTAACAAAATACGTGTGTCGATATCTCCACATCATCCAGGCATAACCTAAGGATCTTCTTTTAAAAGTTCCATATTTTCTAAATGATATCTGAAATTTGAATGATCTCACTTTAATTCACTTGTGCATTTCTCACTGCATTATTAAAACTTCTCTCTTGGCAGAGGCTTCCAACATTGCAATACCTACATATTTTGGCTTGACGAGTGAATTTCCGTCGCTTCATCTGTGATCAGCATGTTTAGCAGAGCCAAAATCTCGGCTTGATGAATTTAGGATACTCGGCACCAAACTACTGACCCCATAATTAAAAAGCGGTGCATTGAGGTTAGACGAGCTATTAAATCTGAGCTGCTTCCATGTGGCGGGTGAACTTTTATCTTATCTTTTATCTTCTTGACAAGTATAACACGAAAAAAACGCTCTCGACTTGAATTTGTTTGTAGCCACCCATTAAACGCTGAAAACTGATTCGCACTACTTTGCAAAGTGTTTACCCTCAAGAACCCATTAAAACTGTATATCCCAATGTAACCATTCACTCTCGAGGGTAGTAAAATTGAGTGATTTTTCCCACTCATGTTAGCCTACCAACCACCCCCTGTCTAATTTCACTTCCAACAATCGCCAGTCTCCACTTGGGGAAATTTCTATATATCCTTACTCTTCATATTGCTGACTGCAACGTGAACAGTAACCGGATCGGTCCTCAGCCGAAGCAGTACAATTGCCTTTGCATTAGTTTTAAAAAATAAGAAAGCTTCGTACTAAAATACCACCACTCCAAGGGTTTGTATATGCGCACAACGAACACTTGTAGTAGTAGTGCGCTTCCAAATCCCATAAAAAATTCCATCACTAGTTCGAAATCGACGGTTCTTGAGATTAGTATAGAACGGACGAACGTTCAGAAAAATAAAAATAAAAAGAAAAAAAGTTTCTTTTTTTGATTTCAAAGTGGAAACGTTTTTATTTCGGTTTTGATTTAGTTTTCACCACAATTTGGTATTTTCCACTTAAATAACGGTCTTTCTGAGAGAAAACTTTTTAATTAGTGATGACTGATGAGTTTCGGGCGTTCTAAGTAAGATATTTTTTTTTTCCGAAATAGACAAGAAAAGAAAATATATATTCAAAAAGGACTGTAAAAGTGAAATAGAAAATCCCTTGCCACACAAATACATATAAACAAAAATTCTAAAATGAAGTGTTTACTTTTGATAACAACGGTATGCCTAGTGTTGATGTCATCCCTGGGTGTTGAGGCTAAAAAGAAAAAATACGAAGGAAGCGATTTTGAATTTATTGATGAGGTAAGAGAATGTTTAAGAAGGGTAATCACCAGGTCCATTTTTATTTTTTCGCATGATATATGTACAGTTAAACGGTCTGGACGTGGAAAATGGTGGTGAATATATTGTGTGATTGTGTGTATTGAGAAAACTGTCGAAAGTCGTCGGGCGACAGGAATAAAAAACGAGAGAAAATCAATAAAATTCATTACTGTCATCGTCAACCACCTCTAAAGGGTAGTTTTACTCTCTTTGCTTACTTGGTTTTTATTGGTGTTCCTGCTTTATTTTCTATGAATGGACGGGTCTTATATAACTCTTTATAATTAAATTAATACAACTGAATTTGTGGGTCAAAGGGTTTTCCTTTTTCTTACTAGTTCTATGCCTTTTTTTTTTTGGGGTTTTTACAAATTTCTAACCACACATGTACCCATACCCATACAAATTTCTTTTGTATAAGTGTACGCCTATAAATTTTCACCAATTTATATACATACATACTCTCTTTGCACATTCTCTACACATACAGAAAGTGAGAAGAAAAAGCGCTCAAAAATCAGGAGTACACAATATAAGTAGATGGGGTTAAGTAAGAATGTCTCCTCGGAAAGGAGAATAAGAAGAAAATACAAAATAATAAGAGAAAGATGTGGGGTTAGAGGGTGTACGCTGGGGGTGGGTTGATTCATCACAACCCATGGAAGGGAAGCAAAAGAGAAAAAAAAAAAAGCCAGATTAAAGAATTGAATACAAATTATGCAATTATAGGACTTATGCGTTGCCAAAGAGAGGGTGCTGTATGCCTTGCCTTGCCTTGCCTTGGTTTGGCATGTCATACCATGGTATTCTATGTCTACACATTGGGCTAGTGTGAGTTTTCGGTATGGCGCTATTATGATGAGAACATTAGTAATGGCAGCGTTGTTAAAGTTAATTTAGCTCACATAGTAAATCACATAAGATTAATGCGCGATATTAAAAGGCAGAAGGGGGCTAAGTCCTTGCCTAGGAATCGTCTCAATAGGAGCGAGATTAGAGGGATTTCATTTGTTAATAATGTTTGATTTATATATATTTTTTTTTAAAGGAAATTATGCTAGGTTTAGAGTAAATTTGATTTGTTTTTCTCTCTTTGGGGAAGACGACTAAGATGAGCTTTGGATGGGGCTTAACGGAGCAAAGGAATTCGGCTGTGTTTGTTTTTAATCCATGAAATTAGGCAATGGAAACAATGTGTTTTTTGACAAATGGAGATATCGTGAAATAGATTCATACATACATACATAAGTACATACACATTTAGTTCACCATTTGAAGTAAACTCTCCAAAAAAGGATAAATTGTATATAGAAATAGAGATGTTTGTACATTATGGAAGGATTTTGATCTCTTTAATTAAAATTTCCTATCGCTTCTGGTTGGTGATTTGTTTTCTGTCACTGACACTGTCACTCTGATTGGTTACTTATGTATGTACATATTTATGCTTTTAAGTACAAATTCAGCTTATAACTAAGACACTTCTTCAGTTTTTAAAAGATGTTTTAAAGAAGGATGTGTGGCTTGTCCCAATTATGAGCTAAAGCCAAATACATACATTGTGTATACATACATATGTACAAACATACATATGTATGGATATGTACACTGATGGTAGGTGTGTAGAGCTTGTATTTTCCGTACGGGGAAACGCAATTAGCACTATGATGCGCCGTTTTGATACCACAAATCGTGAGAAATGACAGTAGGGGGGTATAAAACCAACCACAGAAAAAGGATGAATTCTCCAATCCTTTTTATAGATAACTCTTGAAGGTCGTCAAAAAAGGGTTTGCCTAATGCACGTTATCTGGTCCTCGCAAGGCCCGGGCATCTGCAGAGAAAGTTAATTAGAGTTAATTTCTACTCGTCATTATTTCTGCAACTACGACAGGACGTGTTGTAAAGGATTTCTAGATTAGCCACATGGTCTCCTATCGTCCAGTGCTAATAGCTACGATATCTGGAATATCTGGTCTTGATCTGGTTAATAGCTCCTTTCTTTTTGATTTTTTTTATAGATGGGCCAATCTTTCTTGATACAACGCTATTAGCAATCCCGAGGTTGGTCAGCTGTTAACCAATGTTAAAAGCTTTACAAAAAAAAAAAACATTCACAAATGAAAAAAAATATGCATACATACAGAGATATAAATATATGTAATATAATTGATTAGAAATCCGTCATAAATGTTGGTAATATGTATGTTTTTTAGTTCATCCTGCTAGTCGATGCACTTAAATCGTAACGAGTGATTCGTATTAATTGTAAATTAAAATCATAATTTCGGCATCCTTATTTAAAAAAGGATTAAATTAAAAATAAATCCCATTCGCAAACATTTTGAGTAAACAACTTAGAAAATAGGTATCAAACAGATTGATAGAAAAAACCCTCTGAGAGTGTCAAACGTACAGTATAAAACTGTCAAAATGCAGTTGAAAGCTGTCATATAACGTCTTGTTCTTATTGAGAGATCGATATTAGCAGACAGAGATGTTTCCCTCATGGAAAATTTGACCTTTTGTCAATATTTTGTTTTGATACATATGTGCATATGTAGCTGTTGTTTTAGGCTTTTAGGCATTATTTGAAAGAAATTTTTCGAGCGCATTCAAGGTTCGAGGAGGAGATATGCTTGGTTCTTAGTATTTTCCCCTTTTTTTCCTTTTTTCAAATACTGGAATGCATTTCAACTGTTTTGAGCGTTTTTATAACCTTTGAAAGGATATTCAAATAAATACGCGAACGGCCCTATTATTTTCTTTACCAACTGACTTTTACATTCGTAGGGTTAATTAAAATTTCAAGCAGAAGTTTTCGACAAAGGATCCAGTCCAAAAGTTGACTAGTTTTGTACTAGGCCTTGGTACCAATCAGAATTAGCTGCTAAGATACTGATATTGAAATAAACATCATCTTTAAAGTTGAACTTACTAAAACTGCTGAAGGTCTCCTAAGACGGAATTCAGTTCGCATTTAACTTTATTATGGTCGTGATTGATCGCAGAATTCAAGAAGCCGAACAAAACTAATGAGTTTGTGTGCCAAATTTGTCTGTTACATTTGAACGAAGGAACGTACGGAAATGGCACAATCACCGCTCGATCAAATGCAGCCCCAATAGAAAAATGATCATATCCGATCATATTTGACTTAAGAAAATGCTGCCAAAATAGAAGTCCGGTCATGGACGTCATATTACATTATGACGGCGGTTGAAACCTTGAAATATTGAATTCAGCCCTAAAACAGAATTTAGTGCTACTTGATATAAACATGTCAAAGCTGGCAGTACTGTGCTAGGAATATAACATTGCATGTCAAGAAGAGGCACATAAATACATATACACTCAGTCTCACTTCCTTAAAAAACCTTACTCTTTAGTTATGTAGATCAAGAAGGGACATAAAACTTAAATAAAAGAATTTTTAAAATTGTTCATGACTAGTGTATTCATCATTTATTACGTTGAGGTTTGAAGGAAATTGAAAGTTGCCATCCGGAATCAACGGCCTTGTGCACTAGGATCTTGTTTTATTTGAGGCAATATCGAAGTAATTCCGCGGAAAGAATTTTGCTCCGAAAGAAGTAAGGTTAGGGTGCCTCTCTGTAAGAGAATACAGGCACACTTAGATCAGAATAGGTCCCTTGTCATTCCATGGATCTATTCCTCCTGGCTTCTCACGGACAAATCAAACAAACCGTAGCTTTTCCTACAATACTACAGAATACATGACTTCCGATCACAGGATCTTGGAATTCGCCAATTTTGTTCAAAATCAAAGCATTAGAGATTCATAGAGTATTAATTTCCAAAAAATCCCAAAATGAGTCTTTCTTCTAAAGCGAAAGGTGAGTATACTCCTTCTGCCCGTTGTACAGGTACCATCTCTTTAAAATGAACGAAGAAAACCGTTTATAACTATATTTAAACATTTTATATAAATATTTCATAAGACTTAGTTTACCCCATTATCCAGCAGAGTTTTTATAAATTACAACTCAGATTAAATATATTATTAAAAATGCTTCTTCAGCTGTATGTATGCATGTATAAATCTATCATCTTTTGACACCTCTAGTCTAGCCTCACATTATTTTTCTTGCAACAAAAGAAGGTTCCTGTGCTATTTGAAGCATTGACTTATCCAATGTCATTATTTTCGTCATCATTGAACCATCAATCTTCTTGTCACCAAAAGTGGGCGTAGTTTTTGAGCATACAATATCCATTAGACTGTATTAATAACGACCCATTGCTTGTAGTGACGTAAAATAATCGATGTGTTATCGACGAGTAAATAGAATTCAATACATAACTTAACTCATAATTTAGGTTTGGTTATAAAACTTCTTTGTCTCTTGAATTGTCGAATCCTTCAATATCAATTATTTATCAATAGGTCGAATAGAAATATATGACAGTATATAGATAGATAGATCTATTTTAGGGGTGTTAGCGCCATATTACCTTGTAGATCTATTGTGCTCGATTTGGAGCTGCAGTCGATGAGATACTCGATTTAAAGCACCTCCTCCAGTCCGATTTTTATTTTTTTGATGAACCGGAGTATTTGGAGTGGATCCAATGATGGTGGATCTTCTTCTGATAGTTGATACGCATCCAGATGTTTCTTGTGGATTTGTGTTTCACAATTCTTAAGAATAAATATCTACTGGGGTTTTCTCAACACCTTCGTAAAATCTGCAATCTCTGCATTGCTCTATAACCAGTTTCTTGAGGTGTTACTTAAGTTTAGAGCGACTCGTTAGGAAGCCCGCAAGAATGTGAGCTTCATAACATAGCGTGACATAATTAAAATAAACGTAGCAGTTCCGTCACAAAATCCTTTTTTTTCGAAATTATTAGTTTTTATCCACTTAAATTTTAAAACTTTGCGATTTTTCTAATCCTGGAAAACATCCAAAAACGAACCACTCACTCTTAGAGTTTCGACAGAGTTTCGCCACAATCAACAAGTCAGGTCGCTTTTCTTCCATGGTATACCTCTCTTTCTATTTTATATCACTTTGCCCGCTCGTGTTTCTTCTTTCTATCTCGCTTTTCGTCTTTCATCTTCTGCTCTTAGATATATCAAACAGTTTCAAAAGATAGCTTTGTGCAGGTGTTGAACTGAAACCCAGCGCATCGGTTACAGTTCTACTAGTGCTTTTCTGGCAGTGTGGCTTGATATAACTGCTTGAAAATTTCTTACGAGGTGGAGAGGCATCTTTGCAAAGTCTTTGACAGTTGTTTGCAATGACAGCCTTTTAAGATTAAAGCATATCACACTGTCGTTTACGACATATTTACGTCCTTACCTTCTTTGCAACCAGGTCCATGTTTGCTCCTTGACACGTGTGTACATTAGAGTATGTAAATTTGATATCCTTGGGAAATCTCTCCCGTCGATAATTGGCTGTGACTTGATTAGGTGACTTTCATGTTGTTTTTACATTTTGATCTGCCACAAGGTCGATGTGTCTGAATCTGTTTCCGATGGTCTTTCACGGAGATAGATTTTTATGTCAGAAATCGGGCATTGGTGGTAGGTTTTCTTGAGATAACCATAACAGAAAGGACAGAGATAATATGTACTTGGATTCTTGGTGAATCGATTAAAGAGTCTTACATTGATGGTTCTTATTCTAAGCTAGGTACTCAAGCGGGTATCTTCTCACTCTCACCAAAGATCAACCTTTGGTTTTGCATTCCAAATTAGATCAGCGTTATTCAGGCAGAAAAGCTATTTGATTTATCTAAATTCGCCATGTGTTGTTTACAGTGATATTCAAGTCGCTATTGCAGCGCTTGGTACAATCCTATGTTCAAAAATTGCATCGATATATTACTCTGTACTTTAAACCGTCACTTCATAGGCAACACAATAAAATAACAAGGCAACACATTTTCTATTGAATTACCCAAAGATGGATAGAAACTGGATTATGTTTCAGAGGTAGTGAAACAAAATCTGTACAAGCATTAGTAGATATTGTGGTATTTACGCTTGTAAATAGCAAATAAAATTGGCCATAGAAAAACGAATCTCCTAAAGGTTACCAGTAGTAGCCATCCGAGTAGCCAAGGAATTACCGCAAACCCCTTCTTTCACAATTGTAGGGGACATAATTTCTGGGCTCTTGTCCGCTTATACCCGCATGAACTCACATACATATGTAATAATCGGATCATTTTCCTTGCATCCCTTGAAGAAATTTCAAGTATCGATGCACAATAGAAATAAAAATTTATCTCTTCTGCAAATTGGTTCTAATACCCACTTATGCCTACAATCCTCAACAAATTTAAGGTTTTTAAAATACATGCGGTCTCACATTACACCAAACAACGGTCTAAGTACGCCTTGCATAACTTAACCTTGAGTCTGCGAGCAGGTCTCATATATCCTTTATCATCAAGTATACACCTCTGGATCAACTTTTGATGGTCATTTTATGAATTTACTTTACCACAACAGAAGCATACTATGAACTTCTTAAAGTTGAATTACTATACAACAGCCAGGACTTTACAAAAACCGTTGCGGCTAAAAATTCTTAAAACAGAAAATAGTTTCTGCTTGTTGGAGCATATGCAGGCACGACGAAATGAAATCCCTTTGATGCGCAATTTTTTCTCCTTAAAGCTCGTGACTGTATAAGACAACTCCAAAGGAGAAAAAGAAGAAAAAAAGATGTGAAGGAATTATTCTAAAGCGAACATTTCAAAGAGAAATGAGAAACGAAATACTTTTCACAATAAAATTTGGACAATGATGGAGATTCTTTTATTTTTCTTTTCTTTTCTTTCAAGTATAAGATATGGAAGCGCTCTGTTACTAGGCAGATATAAAAGGTTACTCATCGCTTAGGAACGACTACAATGCAAAAGAATTACCTAATGTAATGCAAAGGGGTCAAATGTAATAAAAAGTGGATCGGTTAAGCCGCAGTATATGAAACAAAGGAAAATGATGACAAGGCTGTCGCAATAAACGAGGTTTTTGTCTTACACCCAAATCGTGAATCAAATTTTAATTTTACAAAGGGTTATCTTTTCGTTCTACCGGAAAGTGGATTTGCCCATGTGCGAGGATGTATATTACATATTTACAAAAATGTCAAAATTCGAAACCTTTTCTGCTCTGGAACACAATTTTGAGCTCAACAATAAGAGGTACGACTCAGGCATTAGAATACGAAATATATTGAGAAGAGTACGTATGGATAAGGATGCTCCATTGTAGGATATACATATGTACATATGTAGATATTCAGTTCAGAAATTTGACATTCGTAGACTACATTGATTCAATAGGTCCAGCAAATTTCACAATAAATATTTAACATGCATTTGAATAACAGCTTCTGGCCAGGCTATCATAATTCTTCCTATATTCAGCCAGCTCCTCACATCAATGATTTGCAATCTACTAGATATTGTAAAGAAGATACTACTTTTTCGCTATCTATTGAGAATAAAAGTCTAGGCATGTAGTTGTAGCTAAGTATAAGACTCTAGCTGAGTTCCTTTTCAGATGCGCGGCATTTTTCAAACCCTTCCTGGACAACATTGGAGAGATCTGAAGGAAACAAATCTTAAAGATGTTCCTTTACCAATATTTCGGAAGGGTTGTTCAAAGAGTGTTTGAGTCAGATTACGCTCCAACTGACTCAACCCACCGGCTAAAAGTTAGAAGAAATTAAAAATCCTGCTTTTGAGCGACACTGACTGAATCAGCACTTTTAACTGCTACCAGGCTACCTACCATTGGAAACCAGTTGAATTCAACCTTTTTGATATCATTCACTTAGTACAACGGCCCAAACATATTATAGGCTGACATTAGCTTTGCGGCAAATTGCAAAAACTCCTAAATATGATAGTTGTACCTTGCAGACTAAAATAAAAAGGATGCGAAATCCTACAGTGGATCTAGGTTTTGACACTTTCACAATTTAATCTTAAAGATGCAATTATCAGTGCTTCAAGGAGTGGAAATGTTCTCTTAAGCAGTGAAGTGTATACGAGTAAGGAAAAAATCACTCCTAAAGTGTGTGATAATAAATAGCCACGAGAACAATGAAGCTTTTACCCTTACTCAGCACACTACAGAAAGAACAGAAACAATAAAGCCTTCTTGAAATGATTTCCAGGAAATAGCAAATAAAATCCCCACCGTTCGGTTGAACTCAAGTCAAGGGGATTCAAATGAAATCAGTGTAAACTTGTTTACATTTGCATTTGCACACAACACGAATCAAAGTCCACTCGAGCACGGAGCACCCACATAAACACCCACATAACACTGCCTCTCAGCAAATTAGTTTCACAAAGCACACACATTTTCTAAAACCGATTACCTATTTCAGCAGAAATACCATTCTAAGAATATGCCCATTAAAAGGCGCCCTTTTGACATTGGCTTCCCTCCATACCCATCTAACTCGAGGTAGTGTGTAAAATACATCTTATAGGCACCCCTCCTGCATACACTCACACGTACTTATGTAAAAATCAATAAGTAATTGGTTTCGTATCGATCCACTCAACGTACACTTTTTGCTGTTTTATATTTTATCGAAGCCAGATTGTGTGGTGTATCTTTTCTCAGATCTAGGGTCTTTTCAAATCAGGCTAAGATATGAACGAGGAACGTGTAGGTATATTGTCTGGGTCGGGAATTTAGTACCAGCCGTCCCATAAAAGTGAAAAATAATTCCTTTGCAGTCCATAAAGTTTAAAGATAAAAAAAAAAACAGACTCACACACGAATCGATATATAAATATGGCTTCGATGAACGTGTTATCGAAAGGTATGGCGAAAGAAAGAGAGAGAAGTAGTGAATGATTTAGTTGTTTCTTTGAGTTCAGCGGGGTAAAATTTTAACGCCAGTATATCACTTGCGTGTCATTAGATTTCCTTTTCTACTTCGTCGAACGAGGATAAGGAATTCAGGACACGACAAAAGAATGTCCATTAATCAATGGCCCATTAAATATGTATGTATGGCCGTGAATTATGTCAGGACAAATATTTGCAATTAAATACCAAGGGCGTTTGATAATCTTCGCACAAGGAATGCAAATGATGTCTAATTGTAACTCAAGTGATTAATTGTGAGCTTTGGTTGTGGGGCCCACATCAGGATATGTGAATACCCTAATCCTAGTTTTAATCACCCATCGGCAGTAGTCATTCCGCAACACTAAACTGAAGTTCCATATGAAGTGCTTAGTGTGGGTTAAAATACGTTTAAGGGATTAAATGGGCATTGGCCTTTTCCATATTATGCCAAGTCTAGACGAGTAGAAAGCTTTATTCATTCAGTGGCACTGTGTGGACACGAGAGGATGAAAAAAAAAGGGTAGATACAAATAAAAATAACAATTCTGCTAGAAAACAGAACAACTTTGATGTCCCTTCAATCGAATGTAATTAAATCCCTGCCAGTCTGGAATTACTTTTAATCCTAAACTGATTTACATCAATATGGATGTCCAGATAGACATTAACAAGCAAAAATGAAACGCGTCCAGTCTGGGGAGATTGATTTCACTTGATGGTAAATATTAGCAAATAAACTTAATTGCTTTTACCTTAAACATGTCTTCATTACGGTGTTAGGCTAAACAAATTTAATCTCCACCACCTACTGGATTTTTAGTTGTTCATAGGTTAGGTTAGGTTAGGTCCAGCTTTGGCCAAATCTGTTTTGTCGCTAGACATGTTGATCCACTTGTTCACCTAAGATTTCTACTCTTGACAGCAAGCAGCCTAAATTTAAGTTTACGAGTAGCGATTTGAACACCTACGGTGGCTTTATTCAGAAAATGGGTATAGTCGTTTCTATTCTGGCGAGTTCATCGCCCTTACAATTCCCTGTATTGTCCCTATGCCCCGGTACCCAACACTGGTGAATATTGAACTGCTCAGCCATTTCCACAAGAGACAATCGGCAGTCTACAGCTACTAAGGAATTTATAGAGGTCAATTTAAGGGATTTGATTGCTGCTTGGTTGTCTGAAAAGATGCGGATATCTCTACCAGATATCACATTTTTCTTAAGCCAAGATGGGACTTCTTTAATCGCCATTATTTCCGCCTGGAACACGCTACAATAATTTAGGAGACGGAAGGAGACCTTAAGATTAAGAAAACATCTGCACCAACTCCGTTTTTGGTTTTTGACCCGTCAGTATAGATGTGAACCGACTCATCTTATAAAAATGCATCGTCCTTCCAGAGTGATCTGGGAGGGGTGGTGATAGGTTTTCATACATACGAAGGAAATTTATATCGATGTTTGCACCAGAAAAGATGTAGGAAGTCAAGTCAAGAGGACAAGAGAACTCTTATCATCGTAGATTTGCCACGTAAAATTGACTTCAGGCATAAGAGAGTTCGACTTTCATTAAGACTTTCTATACATGCCGATGCACATTTCCGTAACGAAGGACTTTAGTGCCACAAGTTCGCTGCCCAGTTTCCAGAGTGTAGGAAACATTCCACCGGAGCACTCAGATGCAACTGGTTCAATATATTACCAGGAATTACTCGTCATATATGTAACTAGTAGATTCGAACGAACGTAGGGATTATCGCAGACCTCAAGTCCTTCGATATTGAATGCTGTAAATTCGAAACTGTCCAACAATTAGGAACTTCAATAAAATAACAATAATTCATAAGCCTCTTCGGAAAATTTCGTGTGCCCCTACGAATTAAGGGTTACTTATCAGCTGCTGTCCAGAGATCACCAGCAGAGACAACAGTATAGCAAGCTATCCTAAATTGCAGGTTTTGATAACATATGTACCTATTACGATCAACGAAGCCTATTGCCTGAATGAATTTGTCATCCATTCATTAACCATTTGGATTGTATTACAGATTATTGTGATCTTTGTTATTTCCTTGGCACTACAAGTGTGTCCTCTAGCGCGTTTTGAAAAGAAAGAAAACCCGGAAACTGCATTCAACTTCGGCAATTAATGGCGGCTTTCAATTGTCAATTCCACGGCGAGCTCAGCAATTGGGCATTTTCTACATTTCCATCACTATAAGATCCGGCTTACATAACAGTTAAAGCCTGTTGACCACAGAGTGCGCAGAACATATGTCGATTGGTCGACTCCGATTTTTCGGAGTATTTTTTTTTTTACCGACGAAGGCGCCACTGTTGCGGTAAACTCTCTGTGCTATGGTCAAATGATAACCAATTTTTTTTTAGTCTGTGATTGAAGACATTAATCTGACTGACTTGTGGTTCCATTAGGACGGAGTTGTGTATGTACGTGCCAGACAACACAGGCAAATTTGGCGCTATTGCACCAAAAGGTCCTGAGCCGCGGCGGTTATTTAACTAAAGATTTATTCCATACATATGGGCATCGCAACTTCCCCGATTTAGTCGAAAGTATAGTAAATAGGCCTGGCAATCAAAGTGTACCATTCGAAACCACGTTTTGGAACTTAGACGCCGGTTTCTGCTGTAGATACTTGAGTTACAGGAAAATGTGCTGTCCAAGATTGTCCGAAGGTAATTTACTTCACCCCGATAATCTAATGGCAGTGCACTAAATGGAGAACCGAGTAAAAAGGTTGGTATTCCTTTTCTTTTGAATGAATGATAACCTCATTTTTAAGGTTAAAAGACTCATACGTGCAACATTTTTGTAACTTTTATAGTGCTTATAACAGCACTACATGAAGGTGAAAAGCTCGTCTCACTTGAAACTTACTACTACTAGAAATGGAATATTTCCCTAGTAAACAATTTTATAACTAAAATGCCACGAGATGGGGTGAGAAATAAAAGGATTCCTAGTTCAGTATTCCAGTGCCTTTCCAAATAAAATGTGTCTTAAGTCGGTTTGCTCATAAAAATAAGTATTCGACAAATGCGAGAATTAAACTTTCAATTGTATTTTGAAATATATCACCACATATCTGCGGACCTTTGTAGAACCAAAAAAAAAAAAACTGAAATCGCTTGATTTAATCTTTCACCCTTCAGCTGTCAAAAAAGCCAAGTCAAGCCAGGCCAAGCCAAAAAGTCAAGTTGTTTGCGATACTCTTGATAAAGAATTATTTTGCTGCAGTCATGAGAAATAAAAAAAAAAACCTCCTTGTAGAAGATAGTTGGTTTTAAACTAATTAGCATTCATTAAGAATGCTACGAATGCTACGATTCACAGGTGTATAAAATTGTCAGATGTTTCCGTTTCCATTACCCTAAATGAAATCCCTTTCATTTATCATTGCTTGTTTGTGGATATCTGCACTGGTCTACGTCAGTATTTTTGGAACACAAAGTCGTTGCCTTACGTTGATAGTACCAACAACACACATATCTAGCAGTTAAAAAAAAAGACAAACGATGCGATGATAAAACGGTCGATGACCTCGAAATGACAGTGCATTTCCTCTGTGAAAAAGGAAGCTAAAATCCTCTGCACGTCCTGAAAACAAGAAAGAAAAAAAAACTTAAATGAACGCCTTCCAATCGTATTTGTGCGAAATATGTGTTCCATAACGACACCCGGTTGCAGTTGAATAGATTTTTGGCAAGATTCCGAATTCGAATCCCGGATTTGAGTCCTGCATGGAAAGACACAGAGATGTGCTTGCAGAGACAATTTACTTACATATGTATGCTTCCCAACCTCTGGGTTGATGATGAAACGTTGCGTGGTGGAGTGTAGTATATCGGTTTGAAATTGTTCAGTTTTTCTTGTTTTTTTTTTTTGTGGATTTGTTATTCGTTTCAATGAAAGGATTTATTTTTCGGTTATTCAATGGGATGCAAACAACTTTTCTCATTTGCTTTGGTTTTGAGACAAATAGACAGTAATAAATTATTGCAGTTCAACGAAATGTGGCTCATTGGGTGGGTAGCGAATGCTATAATTCAGTCTGGTTTCTTGTTCATTAGGAAAATGATAATTGAATGCAAGTCAAAAGATGGTTCCAGTGATTGTAAAAATGGATGTACATGTTTGCATAAAATTGTGGTTGGTCCATCTATCTATTTATGCCGAGCTAAACTGGGGCACGGTATCTCGTCGATTTTAACTTCATCTTAACAATTTTTTTTTAAAAAAACAATTTTTCATTTTGTTCCTTGCACTATAATTCTCTAGCGACGAAGGGTATAAGACTATCAAAGACTTAAAAAATCTCGCAAAGTTTTTATCAAGAAGCTCTCAGTCTAATGTCGACAAAACTGAATTAAAGATAAACAGGTCAAGAAAGCCATTTGCTGGCACTCTGTTTATCCTTTTTATCATGAATCAACTAAAGTACCAAATAGGACATTCCAACCCTAATTGGGGAAGTGAAATATCGACCAGATACCATACTCAGAAATGCAACGCAATCAACATCACATCAACATGACCCTACATTATGACTGAGACTCTGATGGACAACGTCAATGGGACATGGGAATATATAGGCAGGATAGTGCTTCGAAAACTGGATAATTGATTAATTAACGATGTTTTATCAAAATTCTGTTTCTGGCAAGGACATTTCTGGCGCTGTGTACACATTCTGCCTCGCAAGGGATATAGTTCAAAAGGTGAATGGGAGTGGACTACCGGTTCATCAAGGCTGCTTGTCCTTTATGCACTGCTTGTATGTGACATGGTAGGCCGTGATTTACATAATTGGGCATGTCAGCAGTCAGCATAGTTGCCATGTTTGTTTGGAATGAAATTTTAAACATTGTTAATGGCTCGGTGGCACATAATGGCATTACAAATCTGTTTGTGCGTAAATATGTATCCTTCGGGGGAAGATTTATACATAGATACGAGAGAGCAAAAAAGAGAAGTTCGGAGAGTAGGTAATTGACAAAGTGGATTGAATTATAAAATGGCAAAGTGGAGTAAACTTCAAAGAGGTCAAATGCATTCCAAGGTTTTTAAACTTTGACTTTGGAAAATGAAAACATAACTAGAGTAGTTTGTTTATTATCAGCTGTATGAAAAGTTAAATATAAGTGTCTTGAAAATTGTTTACTGGAACTTATTATTACCAAATGAACTACATAAGTTAAAAAACATCCTACTAGTAAAGGAGATTCAAATCACGTAGCTACTCGCAGTATGCCATCAAAAGCAGCCTTCGTTTGACTTAAGGACATCCGGTAAGGTCGAACAATTTGTTCCTATTTTCACGGTATTTAAAAAGTTGAACCTTCTATAATATTTTGTCTAGTCTCCCGATCAAAGCATTATGAAATTATGATACTAAAGGGACTCCTATTAGAACCTTAATTTTACCTAATCTGTGATAAATATACGAATATTTCTGCTTGAGATGTAGCACCCTTCAATCCATCATGATCATTGGCATTTACGATCGTATTCGGAATTTCATGGCTTTTCAAACTATGTACGCAGTCAGTGGCAACTTTTTTCCTGTTCGTAAATAGCGCAGATATCGAACAAAGTAATTTCCTTTGTAGGGAACTCAATATGCTCTTGACTGTATTGCTCAATGAGCCTTAGAGCACCAAGTTCGTCCTTAAAGTAAAGAGTCTTAAGCTCAGATATTATGCTAAACCCAAGTGGCTGCCAATGTTCATTAGATGTCAACGATGTTGTTGGTTGTAGAATTTTTCTTACACAAGTAAACTACATGCTTGAAAGTTCTACTTGTTGATTTTGACCAGTGATCAAACGATTCTCTGTTTATCGATAACAACTCTCTTTTTCTGATTATTGTAAAAAATGTATATTATTGTAAAAATTACTACAACAAATCTCAGATAGTGTAATGTCATCCAAATATTTTATGTAACCCAGCAGCTGGACGAATTTTTAAATAATTTTTAACATTGGCGGGATACTAAGATCAGTTTTTTAGAGCTCAAAGCGATGATTTATATCAGTGGTGATCTTTGATGATCCATGCACATTGAGCATGACTTCATCTATGCATTCTAGGCTGATGACATTGTGCGTATGCGCTACCAAAACATCATTATCACGTATAAGGAGTTTAGAGCATGAAAATTTTTCGAGGTTAGAGCTCCGAATCACAGAAAACACAATGGAAAACTGTTTACGGTCCCAACTCTAGAGAGTAATTATTGTCATACTTACTTATGTGCTCAAGTCATATCATCCCTCGAGGGGCGTAGGGCGTTAACAACGCCTGCGCGAGTTATGCCAACAACCGCACCAACAGTCAGCAAAATAATTCGAGCTCATCGAATCTGGCTAAATCCGCATCTATGATGGACATCGCCATCGACTGGAATCAGCATATTTGACCGTCGAAGAGTCAGTTACAGCTGAGAAATATCGCTTAAATAAAAATTTGTTTTTGTTATGTTTTGAAATTTTGTGTTTCATTTTGTGGTAGCTTATGCAAAAAATCCTTTTCTGGCGCAGTCGGTAGGATTTGTGGCGAAACAATCCGCAAAATAAGTTAATTATGTCATCTATCAGCACGGGAAGTACTTGTGTCGATTGGGGTTTCTCGCGCCATCGTATTCGGACTTCTGCAATGCGCTTCAACTCTCTCCAAACTCATTCCCAACGCTCCAGACTCCTTTTAAATCGTTCTGCGCCACGTTTGTACCTATGTTTAGGGCGAAACCCAGTTCTGCCAGCTTGAGTAAGACGATTCCATTGCATGATCGGTTTGGCAACGGAATTTTCCTTGCACCGCAAGGTGTGATCAATCCATTTCAATGCCGAACGCAGCTTTGGCTTTCCCGATTCTTCTGTCTACGTCCAGTTCGGTGCCACCGTCAGCCGAGACTATACTTCCCAAGTGTAGAAAGTTATCAACTTTCTCGACCTTTTGTCTAGCAATGCGGTGGAAGTTGTCAGGCTGAGTGACCTTGTCTTGGCCGTATTAATCCTCAACCCTGCTGTTTTTGTCTTGACTTCCAGACTATGGACCATTTGGTGCTGATCCATAATTCTATGCAAATTTCGCCAGCGTAGTCCAGATGTAAAATGTCATTAGAACACTGTATGCCGCTGTCATTTACTGTAAGGCTGCTGTCGCCACCCACATTGGACTTCAAAGTCGTCAGTCATCTAATCGTTATGCAAGACGTGACACTAAGCACCCTCATACGTTGCCTTAATAGTAACTACGAGTTTCTCAGGGATTCCTCTCTAGGGCACACCAGATAAATTCCCTGTTTACACTGCCGAAGGCTTTCTCGAAGTCTCGATGAAGCGGAGATCTGTTTTCGACGTAGTGCTCTATAATGATCCGCAAGGTGTGTATATGGTCGATGCAGGAGGATCCCAAGCGCAAACCTGCTTGTTCAACATCGAGACAGGAATCAGATGTTGTTTGATTCGATCCAGTATAACTTTAACTATTATTTTGGAAACCACCAGAAGAACTGTCATAAAAAAGCTTATCAATCATTTCTTTCGAATATGGGAATTCATTCGTGGAAAAATTAGAGGATAGGATGCACGCCAAGAATGACTGTGACAAACTGGCCCTATGCGGTCTATAGCTCTACTCTACGCTACAGAAATCAAAATCTTTAAAGTGCACTGCAAGTAAGGTAAAGATGCACTCTGCAGCCGAAATATACGTATACATCCACGTCAACATTTCTTTTAGTATAACCAAATATTTGAATCCTTTAATTCATTGTTCCGAACACTATTCGAAAAAACACATTCATACCTTATGTATCTCTCTCTATTCAACGTCATTATGAAATCGCTAGAATTTTTTATCTGAATAACTAAATTAGATTATTACGATTCATTGACCCAAATGCACCGTCACTTAGAATTAAAAAATAGAAATATGTATCTAGAGAAAAAAACTCTTTTTTTATTTTTGAAAATATTCCATTCCAGAATCATTGCAACAAAAACAGAATTTGCTGAAATTAAATTGCAATGTGTCATCTGATAATGGACCAAACACAAAACTCTTCATGATATGTGGTTATTGATTGTGATTTTGCGCTACCAAAATTTCCAAATAGCTTGCCACAAATGAAATGTTTTCGAATTAATTTCTCTTCGGTATACATACATGCACAGAGCATACTCGTATGTATTGTATCTACAGTGGCGCTGAATTTAGTTGGCAGGGGCTAGTATAAATAAAAATTTGAATATACACTTGTAAATGTTAAAAACATTTAAATAATCTCATTAAGGGGCCTGTTTTATAATTCTATTGACATCATTATCATAAACTGTCGTATCAAAAGGCTGTGAACTCAAGCCGATTGTATACATAACTGCACTCTTATTAATAACTTTAGTTTTAGTAAAAACAAAAATAGCTCGAAAAATAGCTCTTCTAATATTTTACTAACATATGTATTACTAGTATTCTCAAGTAGTGTTTGTACAAATTAGACTTTTGTAGACATAGACATAGATACAAATATCAAACACAAATTCGCTTAAGCAAGTGTTATGGCAAAGAACGCTAAAAACAAATGCACTACCCCGCCAGGCACTACTAATGCTACGCATGGTTGTGATCCTTGGACGTCCAGAAATGCTCAAGTCAGAGCTATTCGGTTTCCGGGGGATAGCAAAATAAAACAAGGGCTTAAGCGAAACCTAAGGGTAGCGAGTTGGAACGTTGGAAGTATGAGTGGTCGCAGCTACAAGCTGGAAGAGAGCTGCTGGAGCCTTCATCTCAAACAAATTTTAGCACAACCGGCTCAGTTAATATTGCTATGTTCAAAGGAGAGATCCTAAGAACCCCGTCAAAAAGGTAATGTCAATCAACGTTCCTAAACAAGCGCGGAAGAGAGGCAGGCCAAAAAGTCCTCGATCACACAAATGCAAAAACAGCGGCATTTGATTGGCTGCAGTGACAAAATGAATCGAAACCGGGAGGCCTGCAGATATTTTCTGAGGTCGAATCGGCGAACACCACAGGCGGACCAGTAGGCATGCAGTAAAGTGGGAGGGTTATGATCCCTATAATCCTGATCATAACATCGCTGAACATAAGTAAGAAGAAGATACAAATATCAATATCAACAAATTCTAGCAAATAAAGCCGTATACTAGCAAATGTAGATGAATATTATTCTACTTGTGCAGATGAAAATTGGTTTTAATACAAGTACAGTCGAATCCCTCTAAGTCGAACGTCCACTAACTCGACTTTCCCTCTAACTCGAATTTTTCCAAAAACCCCTTTAACTCGAACTAATTTTGATCTCCCGTGAAAATTCGACTTAGAGGGAGTCGACTGTATATGAATGTAGATTTAGTTAAAAAGAAGAGATGTTATAGCTCACAGTGCATGCTTTAAATATTTAAAATTGAAAGTATTCGATGGTACAAATGTGCTTAATTTGTTACTTAAGAAGGACACCCGAGTTAATTCGATCTATTTTTAAGGAAGTGCCTAGAGGTTGAAATCATTAACTCCAGCAAGCACACGCACAAAAAATTTCAGTTCTCCATTTCATGAGCCCAAAAATATCCTCCGGCCAGAATAAACAAAATGATGCAAATTTTACGCAAAATAGATTCATCAACTTTTGTACGTATCAACGCGACTGTATCCATGCCCGTCAATAGATGGGTGACATACATATTATCCGATAAACATTTAGAGATATATTTCGGAAACAATTTATTATGGCCTGATGCGGGTTATTCCAGCGCAAAAGTATCTATTTCCCACTTATGAGTAAATTACTCGTATATGTAGGAACACATTTGTACACACGAGTACACTTCACATTTTAACATTTTATACGGAGATGCATTTTAAATGTTCGCTTGGTTGCAATAATGTATAGAGCAAAATTCATTTCATTTCAACTGACAAAATGTGTTTGCTTCAGCTATCTCATGCATAAAAAAATGAGACTATAACATGAATTACCCATTTGAATCATGGATCTCGTTCCACTTTTTTTTCCGGTCCAAATGTGTATACAAAATTTAAAACAAAAAACAATTTGAATCCCAAGAGTAAATATTCGAAAGAATGGACACTAAATTTCTGGAATAAATTTTATTCTTCCTACAATCGAAGGGTACATAGGTATGAACATACTAACAACGCCTATACTACCTATATATTGAATTCCATTCTTGGGGATGGTTTTCAGTTCGCTTTAGGTCCTTTCCAGTTGATTTCATTCCACGAATGTTCTGCGCCATTTGCTTTTAAGACTCTGTTATTCTTTCATCGTCGCAATGAAATTTTTTTACCTTGGTGTCGTGAAGTATGAACGATTCATTGATAGCTTTCAAGTCAGGAGTCTTTTATACCCTTACACTGTAAGGGTTTTTTATTTGAAAAAATGTTCGGAATGGGCACCCTTAGAAATTATGGGTGGAATGATTCATGCAGTAGTACATACATACATAGGTAGTTGCTTTGATAAGATTCAATTTTGTTTTTGCGTTGGTAAGAATAATTTTAAGGACGAAATGTGTAAATCGATTTCGCAACCACAGACATTGTCATGATGACACATCTGGCATACAACCTGGAATATTTAAACGATGAATGTACGAATATATACATAAATGCTCATGTTTAAGCGCAGATAGCTTAATAATTTCTAAATTTTTCGCGAAAGGAGACATAAATTTCAAAAGCTTCATGATAGTTACTACTTCTATCTTAGTGGATAGGGTAGAATTTGATGCTGAACCTCCCGTTCATAAGCTTAAAGGTAACCTCTTAGTTGTAATCCACAACGAGTTAAAGCTAAACCCTTTGAAACTGAATGAATTTTGTTTACCAGGGAAAGATGTTGATGTTGTTGATGAAACCACAATTTAGTCATAAAATTAGTGTCGGCAATGAACACTTTTCAAGCCTTTTCAGTATGTATCGACATACATATGTACATCGACAGATTCGTCTATAATTCTGGGCCTAAATATAATTCTCCCTGAAGAAAAATGTTTGAGGCTAGTTGCAGGGTGATAGGCAATTATACTCAACAGATTCTGGCTACAGACAATTTTGGATACCCGTTGCTGATTTCCCTACTTAAATTTGCAGGAGCCTTTTCACCTCCAAAATGTGTGAGAAATTGTTTTTATACTGCATACGTTCTTATAAGATGTAAGGGAGCCAAGGTAAGAAGAATCTCTATAGCTACAGTAGAAAGCCCACCCTACGAATTTTATAAAGTTACAATTTTTTTTTAGTAAAATTCAATTACCTGTTTGTCTAAATGCATTATAAACATTTGTACTCTCAATGATAGCAACTCATTTTCTACTCTGAAAAGTATAAATTTGTGCACCATATATATATGTACACCCATGTATTCTGTAAGATATTATTTTACAGGGTTAAGGTGGTGTACAAAGTGTTATTACGATAACTTTTGATGCAACTTAATATCTACCTCTGCTCACTCTGGTACAGTATCCCTTAGGCTAAAATGAAGATACTTTGTGTTCATAACAACTTCTCTGGTACGAGTGAAGTTGACTGCCGCAGTTATGTAATTAATAGATATGTTTAAGGCCGCATAAATTTGTTTTTAATTTTCACATAGTTTCACAGTTTCGTTTTTGATCTATAGCTTCGGGGATAGAAATTAATTAAATTTTTTCAAAGCGCATCATCATGCACCATACGTATTTTTTGAATATCATACTTTCCTCATTGAATATTCTTTTGTGCTGCAAACAACGAATATACCTTCCAGTCATCTGCATTTAAAGTCCTTGCTACAATTTTCATTGAATACATATTTTTCTCCATTTTCTCCAAAAGCAAAGCAGAAAATTCAAGGAAAGAAAAGTGTGAACAGTCAATAAGAATCAAAAAAAGAATAAAAAATTTAAAAAAAAATATTTGAACACTGACAAGGAGCAGTCAGTTAATTGTGGGTCAATTATACCTTCGAGGCGATCCTGATTGGATGGTATGCTCTGTTGAGGTAAAACCAAAAAAATGGATTAAAGAACAGATATCCAATTACTTACGTCTGCAGTGATAATTTGCGTAATCAAATATTTCAGGACAACGAACTTAAATCGATTATTTTTACCTCTTGCCTTAATTAAAAAAGGGTTATAAAAAAATACGAAGGAATCCAGATAAATTTATTTCAGTGAGTGAATCCGACTGATTGTGATTCGTACGATACGACAGGATAATGCAGTAGTTTTCTACAATAAAAATATTTCTCTGGCTGTTCTTATGCGCTGAGCATTTGTAAAAAAGGGTCGTAGCAAATGTATGTACATATACAAAAGTCGGAAGGCACCTATCCTGGACAACCAGAATTAGGCTCTGAGGGGCCTTCTGCCTATCCCTGGGAAGGCTAGACAAGCACTGCGACCTAAAAGATCTTTTGTGCTATCCCTAGGTTCTCCTAGTAATGGAGAGAATAATTATCCCTGACAAATATCAAGGTCGTGAAGGAATCTTATGATCGTTTTCGCGGGTGACTGTTTGACTATGTTTGGGGAACTGAACTCACTTCCAAAGTGTCTTTGCCTGCTTCAAGCCATGGCGGGACAATCGCGCAGGATATGCTCGGCAGTCTCTTGATCTTCCAGACAAAATCGGCACACGTCCGTAGTACTTATGCCCGTCTTGTGGAGATGGCTGTTAAGTGAACAGTGTCCGATGAGAAAGTCCGTGAGGAGCTTGTTTAATGTGAGAATTTCCTGATTTATCTTGCTATCGGAAGCATTGATGAATCTCTTGGCTTGACGCAGCCCAGTTGTTGCGTTCTATTTAGAGAGTCTCTCTTGGTGATCCCTTGGTGAGTTGAGCTCCATTTGTATGTGGCCGCAAAACGGAGACGGACCACTGAATGAAGATTTCGATCCTAGTCTAGCTAGCTCATCAGCAATTTCATTGCCCTCTATTCCCTCATGCCTTGGAACCCAATGCATTTTAATTTGATTGTGAGCATCGAGCTGCTTTAGAGCGTCCAGGCAGTTCCAGATGTACTTGGATTAAATACAAACGGAGTTCAGAGCCTTTATCGCCGCCTGACTGTCGGAAAAGATGACAATTTGTTTTCTACGGAAATTGCATCTAATGCATTCTCTGGCAGAAAATAGTTTATTAATCGCATTTTATGAACGTATTGGCACTAAACAACGTACTTACTTACTTATGTCCTGTATCCCCTTGTGGGTCCTAGGGCCTCTACTACGCCTACGCGCCAACGTGTACGGTTTCTGGCAATGTATCTCAGCTCTTCCCAACTTTTCCCCAGCTGCCGTGCTTCCTTCTCGACTGTTCTGCGCCATGTTCTCCTTGGACCACCAGGTCTTCTGCCGTCCTGAGTGAAGGGGTTCCATTGCATAGCATGGTTCGCTATGGAGCTGTCACCCTTTCGGAGCGTGTGACCAATCCACTGCCACTTCCGTCGTTGGATGGTTGTGCCTATTGGTTCCTGGCCTGTTCTCTCGTAGAGGTGTTCGTTAGAGATACGATTGGGCCAGAAAATCCTTAAGATGTTGCGCAGGCACCTATTAACTAATCAAATGATTCACTTGAGCAAAAGTTGGATTAGCTCAAAAGAACTCAAATTTATGGGAGTTCAAACTACGTGTTTTTAATTTCTTATTACTTATCATCACTTCCAAGTTAAACTTTTTTTCTGCTAATGTAAAATTTGAAAGGCCAAATACTTTGCTAACTTTCTCCAGTTGCGCACTCCAAGTTGGTTGAGGTCCCCTTACACTTATGCGAGCTACCTTAGGCGAGGTCTAGCTTTAGAGCGTCCAGGCAGTGCCAGACTTGCTTGGACCTTAGGCGAGGTCGTCCTCTACTGGTTTATCCCTCCGGGTTAGATTCGAAAATTCTGCAGGCAGGAGCATTGATATCCATTCGCTTTGTCCTAGCCTTAAGCTTAGGCCACTGATGGAGAGTATTGTATCTAAGTCGATGTCGCTGTACACCTCGTAAATTTCATTGTTAAAACATGTTCTCTATAATGCCCGTCAACGCAAACGGGACCGAATATCTTATATTTTTCTCTCAAAACGACGAGAATATCTTCATTCGCTTTCGACTGTGGACAGGACTGGGATGATAAAGGTCTTGTATAGATTATCTTTAGTTGTTCGGAATTGGACTCAAATGCCTCTCAGCGATTGGTAAGAGTTATTCTACGTTTGATTTCTGCTGAGGTGTTATTGTCAGAATTAATAGCAGAGTCAAGGTAGGCAAAGTCCTTTACTACCTCAAAGTTATAGCTGTCGACTGTGACGTTCTGCGCAATTTGCCGATCTTGTGTGTCCCTTCTGGTTGACAGCATGTACTTGGTTTTGCCCTCATTTACAGCAAACCCCATTTTGGTGGCTTCATTGGCGAAGGCACCAATGATAGCCCGCTGTGTTCTGACAATTATGTCGATATCGTCGGCGTATATTAGTACTTGCACAGACTTTGAAAGATTGTGCCTTCGGTGTTGGCCTGTGAGTTTCGCACAATTCTTTTAAGTATAATATTAAAGAAGTCACATGACAGTGCATCACTTTGTCTAAATCCTTTTTTGACATCGAAGGCCTCGGTGAGGTCATTACCGACCTTGATGGAGCAATGAGCGTTCTCTATCGTTTGGTGGGGATGTCAAAACTGGATATAGCTTTATAAATGCTGTCATAGGCGCCTTTAAAATTGATAAAAAGATGGTGGGTATCGATTTGAACTGTTTGGTTTCTTCCAAAGTCTGTCGAAAATTTGATCAACTGCGGATTTCCCTGGCCTGAAACGACACTGATAGGGTCCAATCAGGTTGTTGATGAAGAGTTATATGCATTCACATAATGTGGCAGATAAGATATTGTGCAGTTTGGTATATTTTCTTTCTTTTTTTCATACAGAAGTTTCTGTCAAATCAGAAATGGATTTAAGAGAAACCGTTGCATTTGTTTTTTTCAAACTTCAGTGGTTGCATAGGTGTTAAGTTGATTCTTTTTAAAGTATGTACTTTTTTTTAGAACGACTGACTTTACTTATGTAGTCCGATTCGGAAGTATCTCTTAAAAGCAGCAATAATCTACAAGCATAAGAGGCTCCAATATTTCTTGGTAGACTTTTTCAATCATTGCGATGTCTTGATGGAGTGTTCTCCATGCCCATCGCTCATGGGATCCATTGTGTCAGGGAACAAATTTAAGTGCGGATGCAAGAAATGAATCTTTAATGACATGCAGCATTGGTTTTATTTTTTTATTTTTTTCTTAAAAATTGTTGTTACTTCAACAAAAGCCATTCATGCTTCTTTACGAAGCTTTTGACATTTTGTTGCAGAAGATTCCATTGTTTCAATCTGAAGCTTAATGTTTAAGTTTTTCCCTGGATAGTTTCAAATCTCTGACTTAATCGTTAGATTCTAATTGGGTGATTAAATCCGATTTTGGAGTGCTAGAAACTGTCTTCATTTTCATGTTTATCATCATCAGTGGCAAATTGTTTAAGCACTGGAACTTTGTTCTTAAGGGAGAGCAGCTTTGACACTGAAGATGCCTCTGGCATATTTGGATTTCTTAGCAAAACCTTTTTGATTAGTTAGACAAAAGTAACAATCGTCTGTGTGATTGCTTCCACACATGTGGGACTCAAGATTTGTCTTGCTTCTCAATTGGAAAGTATAAGAAATAAGGAATATAGAATTTTTTTTAATAAGTAGAAATCATTGCCTTAACGTCTTTAACGACTGGGTACCGTGAAGACAAAATAATTATTTGCGAAAGCCATAGTCACCACCTGTATATCAGCATCCAGCCATTGGTGTCAATTTTATTGAGGCTAACTGGTCAACACCTGGTTTACATGAATTTAGTCCGATAATTCATATATCATGGAAGCAAGGTATAGAATATAGTATGTATGTATGTACATAAGTGGGTAAATATTGACCATCATTCCTAAAGAGGTACTATAAATGAAGTTAATTCATTTTTTTTAATTAAAAGTTTGGCATATAATAGAAGTATGGACATGCAAATAATAATTTTTTTATATATCTAGGGTACGAAAGCTAAAAACGTTTGATTTAAATTATCAAGCAAAATAAATACCATTAACAAGCCAATGGTTGAACGGATGTCACAACATCAAATTCAAGCAAAAACGCGCACATATATGAAGCACTCATAGGATTAAGTTTAACAACTCATTCAATGTAAATTAATTTTCATGGATGAATCAATTTAATCCCGTATAGTTATACGTGCTTTTTGACATATGGCACAGGTACGTACGTAAAGCGTTCACCTTCATTTGCTCAATACGCGAATGTTATCCATTAGGCGAAAAATAATTCCCTCGACTTTAAATACAACCGGATATTTTTTAATTTTTTTCATAGAAAAGTGAAATAACAGCAATATTGACAATTCAATTAATTTCATTTATTAATAATTTGTACAGATGCACTTTTATTCCGAAATGATCATACCTATGAATGAAACATCACCTCCAAATTGAGGATTTATTTTAATTGGGATTTTTTCTTAATACGATTGCACAGGGCAAGTTTGTTTTTGCGTATTTCAGCATAAAAATAAATTATTTCTGAATATGTCTTCAACAGATATTTCGTTGAAAAATATTTATAGTTCTCATTTTTATTTTCATTGCAGGTGAATAAAAACTCGCAAACATCACAGAAGTCATCAACGGATAGAAAGAAGTGGATTCATGACCCAACAAGTAAGTTTTTTTATATTTTTTTTACTAAGGTTCCAATTAAAGGTGTATCTTGCATAAAACCGTTGGGAAAACAGTGCTATACAAGAATCTGAGAAAGTATTATAAAATAGAGAGCCTCGATGTCTAAGAAAACAACAACGGAAATGCTACATATATGTTTAAAACTTTGTACTGAACAGCAAGAGGTAGTTCTGAAGTTAGATAGAATACCAGGATATAAGGAGCGTACATATAACAAAGCAGAGTAGAAAATGGTGACATTTTAGAAGTATCCTTTTTTTTCTCACTAGTCCACGCAAATTAGCAAAAATGGAAAAAAAACATTTACAGAGAGTTAACATTTTTGGGTTTATTTTCAAAAGGGTCAGAAATAAATATCTGAAAAGTTCCCAACTATCATGTTGATGCTGCATAACTTTTTGGGGTGAAAAACAACTTTCAGTAGGGACCCGACAAATAAAAGTGTTACCCTATGGATTGCCTAAAATAAACTTTGTTGTTAAAATGTGTATTTTATGAGCTTTCTTGTAAACGAAGGGTACATCAGGTGGATGGTCAAAAGCCTTTAAAAATAATATATTCAGATTGCTTTACCCCACAAAAGTTGCGTGAGGTTTTTTTTTTAATAATTCGCGCGCGCCAATGGAGGTATGAATACCCTTATGCTGATTTTTTTCAAGGCACGGGCGTTGAGACATTGACATTGAGGAGGATTTTAGTAGTGTACCAATTTATGATTTTATGTTTGAAAACCATCCTTGAGCTTATCTAAAAAAAATTCGTGGGGTTTTCAGTGTTTCCTACTTTTTCAATTGACCTACTTTTATTTAGAGAAGGTCTTTCACAGCCTGATGTTAGCACGAGGATTTACATTACTGAGCACGAGGTTCGAGGCTCGAATCCCAGAAAGCACCACAAAGTTATTTTTCGCGGTTCTACCTCTCGCGAATGTCTGACAAACGTTTGAAAGCAATGTCATACTTCTAAAAAAAAGCCTTTCGAATATGGCTCTAAACTGTAGGTTGCTCCCTTTTGTCTGAAAAAATATACCACGCACAACACGAATAGTCGCGAGAAGCGACCCTGGCCTGGACCAGAAACGGTCTGTTCCGCCAAGTATTTGTAATAGTACGTCATTAACTGCACATCGGTGAGGTTTCCAAAAAAGGGTTTGATAAAATTGAACCGCAGAGGAGTGTACATCTATCTTCAATGGTGAACCAGTAATACCTATCTGTAGTTTTCTTCCCTCATGCACCTCATTGGACGGATGCAAATTGAAACTTCTCAAAAAAATCTTTTCAACATTTCCCACATTAGGCTCATATACAATGGCTAGGTAAACGTAATCATATCTAAACAATCTTCTTATTCCCTTTTATTGGCGAGATTATTATCAGGATTATAGGGATCATAACCCTCCCACTGCATCCCTACTGGTCCTCCTGTGGGGTTCACGGATTCAACCTCAGAAAGTCTCTGCAGGCCTCCTCCCTATCCAAACAATACCAAACTATAATGCAATCCTTGCTATACGCCGGTAAGTTTATGCAGTAAGTGATAGCTATTGATACAACTGTATTCTATGGTCTAACCCCGCCGTGGCTTATTAAAACTCTGCTACCTTCTTGTCGTGTGCACTTCAGACTCATGTTCTAATTGTGTACAGTGCTGAACTGATCGTATGCTTATTGTTAACTAATTCCGGGAAAATTGCAAGCCATTTTCATGGTTTGTAGTTTTGGCTGTGTGTGAAGTACTCTTGCAGTTCACCTTCCCTTCCATCGGTAAAGGCTAATGTGACCATCGACACTGTTTTTGAAGATGCTGCCTGAGCATCGAATGAAAGAGTTTAGTAAGTACAATGATCACACTTATCCCTTCTAAAAAGCCATTGGGAATAAATGGGGATTACAACCTCGAATTACTCACTGGCTCTACACCTCGATCATTAGACCGATACTCACATACGGGGTGATTGTCTGGTGGACAGCCTTAGATAAGGCTATAAATCGCGATTATCTAAGTAAGGTCCAACAACGCCTCTATTCTGAATAAATTCAAAATCTCTCCCGAAAACACGGACTACACCATACCACGTTTAAATTTTGAGAAGAACTTCCTTGTCACCATCCCTTCCAGATTACGCTGGGAGGACGATGCATTTTTAGAAGATGATTCTATTCACTTCTACACTGACGGGTCAAAAACCATAGACGGGGTTGGTGCAGGTGTTTTCTCTGATAGGCTTAACCTTAAGCTCTCTTTCCGTCTTCCTAATCACTGTAGCGTGTTCCAGGCGGAAATAATGGCGATAAAAGAAGCCCTATCTTGGCTTAAGAAAAACGTGATATCTGCTAGAGATATTCGCATCTTTTCTGATAGCCAAGCAGCAATCAAATCCCTGGAATCGACCTCTATAAACTCTTTAGTAGCCCTATAGCCCTAGACTGTCGTTCGTCTGTTGTGGAGATGGCTGAGCAGTTCAACATTCACCTGTGTTGGGTGCCGGGGCATAGATACATTCCAGGGAATTGTAAGGCCGATGAACTCGCCAAAGAAGGAACAACTTTACCCATCTTGCCGGATAACGGCACCTTAGGTATTCCAATCGCTACTCGCAAACTAAAACTTAAGCTGGATGCTATCGAGAGTGCAAATCTTAGGTGGACAAGTGGTTTAACATGTCTAGCGACAAAACAGATTTGGCCAAAGCTGGATCTAAAACGCTCTAAGAATTTGATTTCTCTCAACAGATTGCATATCGGCACCACTATAGGTGTCATCACTGGACACTGTCTAATAGGCAAGCATGCTACAATGCTGGGGCTCTTCGCGAACGATTTCTGTAGAAGCTGCATGGATGAAGAAGAGGAGGAAACTATTCCTCACCTTCTTTGTTTCTGCCCAGCTCTCTCCCGTAGAAGGAAACTCCACTTAGGAGCTCCCTATTATAATGATACAAGCGACCTGATGAATATCGATATCAAGAGCCTCCTACGCTTCATAAGAAGCTCTAATTGGTTTTAAGACGAGTAGTTGGAGGGAGGCTTCTCCCATGATCCACGTGGTATCACAACGGACCTCATTGGTCTAAGTGTGCTGGCGAATCCTAGCTGGCAGCCATTTCAACCTAACCTAGCCTAACCCTTCTAAAATCGAAATTATAGAGGTGATGTGTCACCTTCCCTTCACATAGTGAAATATCGAAATTAAATCCCCTCCGTCGAAGGTAATCTGAGCATCCACTCAATCTCTAAAATCAACAACTTCAATGTCATTTATCTAATTATTTACTAATTAGTCGTATCGATTTCGAAGTCATATTTCCTGTTAATTACCATGAGTTTGTCATATCCGTCCCCAACTCCTGTGCAAAATCCCACAAGAAAAATGCTCGCGGAAATGCCCGCTTCTGTTTTTAAAGTGCTGAATGGTTGTTATGCTACTATTATAAGCTCCAAATAAGTACATATGTCGGTGAAGAGGGTGGGGAAGGGAGGGTGGTCACAGGCTAGTTGGACAGATTCAAGTTTCGTTTAGATATTCCCTGTTTTGAGGCGGCTGAGAGTAAGTTTATTCCTGACAAACGAATCCTCCTTCCACATAAGACTAACAATCTATTGGGAAATTATTAACAAAACTTTGTAATCCGGTTGCTTAGTTGGTACAAAAATGAGATCAATTTTGACACACAACGTTTACAATTAACACTTTAGCAGAGACTCAAAAACATCATGCAACACGTAATCTTTACTAAGCCACTTACATATGTACTCATTTGCCTTCAAAATTTGAACTTATGTATTGTGGTGCTTGAAAGGAATTTTTGAAAGTGTTTACATACTACTGATGCATCTCTTGTACGGCGATTAGACACATGAATGTTTATCCTTTAATTTTGAAATTTCAGGTGATTTATGCCGACCCCTCAACTGCAAGAAGAGAGAGATTTGCCTGCTCGAGGACGAATATAGTGCCGTGTGTGTATCAAAGAAGGAGCTGCACAAAAATAGGTTCGTAGACATGCATATGCATGTAGAAGACTTTCAGTGTTATTCTCAAGTAGCACCTAACATACATTTAATTAATTTATTTATTTGAATATTTTTTTTTTCTACTCGTTGTCTTAGAGATGAAATCATTTCCAAGGCTAAATATCTAGAAGAAGAAGCCAAACGTAAAGTGACTCAAGAAGATGACGAGGATAAGAGTACCAGCTCTGAAGAGGATTCCAAAGAAGATGATGTTTTCTATGAAACCGATCCAACTGACAAAGATGAAGAGTACGATGAGTAAATTGAATATTTCTTACTTTTAGAATATCATTAAATTTTAATATACATGCCTGGGAGGTAGAAAAGTCTGCTTCTTAAAAAAAAAAAATAATGAAGGCAGACATCTCCTTAAATATTCATAGACGCTTTCGTGTATACTGTGTTGGAGTTTTGTTGATTTTGAACGATCATTATTATACGAAGGGAAAGGAGACCAATGAATAGTAAAACATATAACAATCGTAATTTGTGGTTATTTGCTTGTGTCTTAGTCAAGGTAAATTAGGTTTTGGATATCAGCGTTTAATCGTTTCTCTATAAAAGGACTAAAGGTACGATTTTTTAAGCTATTTGCCTTTTTTTTATTGAACGCGGGTGAATATGAAAGTTTGGTTACTATGAAAACTTTTACCGTGATGATATGTCAGAAACACTCATTCACCCGACATGGGATTTCGATTTAGTTAGATTTCTGGGTAAAAAATTAGAAGAAGAACAATGCTTTGAGAAAAATTAACTAATACTCCTCGCAACAACTTGTTAACAGAAATTGAGCCTCCTTTCAGTCGAGAGAAATTGTGTGTGAAGGATTGAACTTCACCTCATATGAGCAGGAGACACGGAAATCCTCGACGACTTATAAGTCTTAGAGCTCACAACTCGACTTCCTGAAAAAAACTTGTTGACGTAATTCTACTTCGGTACTTAGAAAGGAAGGATGTTGAAGCCTATAGGCATTTTAGCAATTATCTTCAGTGGTAGCCTCGAAGTCCCGCCTTAGAGGCGCTTATTGAACTTCCGACATAATGCCTAAGTAAAGATCTTTCCATTTATGAAAAATAAAAAGGAAACCGTTTAATGAAATTTTGATAGCGAAAAATATACTTGAGAATAATTGTGAATGGATAATTGCCTTAATCAGAAAATTGATGTACCAAAGATCCGTGGCCTTGTCAACATATTTGCCGACCACTTACGCGGGAATTAGTAAGATCACTTGTATGGTGTACACTTGCGTTTGGCTTTTTGTACCTTGGTTGGTTTTTCGATGTGGCCCTCTATAAGTTACACTTAGACCATAGTGTTGCCACTAGGTTAGGGGCAGGTGGGTCGTACTGTCCAATTACTTTTTCTTATGAGCTGTTTATGTAAGCCGTGGAGTCATTATTTAAGTAATTGAGACCATGAAAATGATAATGACCTTGTGTAGCCTTCCTAATGTTAGCAAGTTCAGAACACGTGCACAGGAAGTGAAGGATTGTTTCTTTCTGTCTCTGCAGCTTCTGCAGAAGTCATTATGAGTGACGCCCAACCTTTGAACATGCCTGCCTCTCAGTACAGTATCCGCTTATTGTAGAGAGGGTTCCTCTCTTTCGCTTTAGAATCCCGTAAGATCTTCCATGGTCTAGTTTTGGTCATAGTTGCCTAACGATAAGGCATTGGCCAAGTTGGCTTCATCTACGGTTAGCTTTTTTCATCGCACCGGTGTGGATGAGATAGTTAGCATAAGATATCGATGCGCCAATATTGCTATTGGTACCGGAAGAACTTCGCCTTCAAAATTTTCCAGTTCCCTGGTACGTCAAAGTGACCTGGTACCCAGCAAAAGGTGGGGTTGTAATGTCCAGCTATCTCGTTAAGAGATACACGGCAGTTGGTGGTGACTTCGTCGACGCTATGGTTCGGAGGGTTAAAGGAGAGGCGGATGACTAAGTCTTCCGAGAAGACTTCGGCACCGACTCCGTCCTGGGTTTTGGACCCATTCATAAAGATCTACAGCGAACTGTTGTAAAGGACATCGCGTTACGTCCAGTCTGATCTGTCCAGTATCGAGTGTTTGAAACCAAAGCTGAAGTCAGTTTCAGTAGGCAAGCGGGTAGTAACTTTGGGAAGATGACGATACATTATAAGTATGCTAGCATGACCGACGTCTTACTCTTTGCATAGAATTTCTCAGTCGAAAAGCAAAGCTGGTAGCCATTTGCTTATCTATCGAGAGAAGGTGAAGCAAGGTTTGAAGCGCCGCTGTTGGAGAGGTTCTCAGCGCACCCGTAATGCTGTGGCATGCCACTCGATAAGCTTTTTCCATTTCTTTCAAGTTAGAATTCCTCTGCGAAACGGTCTACCACACCATTGCACAGTACAAGGGAATTGGCCTTACCACCGATGTGTATAGCCATTACATTATGTTATGCTTTAGGCCCCACGTGGGGTCCACCGCTCTTTTGCATGATTACAGGGTAAACACAGCTTTTTTTAACACGTTCGTTGACATTTGCTCACCAGTGGAGCTTCCCGTCTAACTTTGATCCCAAATAGCTAGCGCTGTTTAAGAAACTAAGAATGGACCCTCCCAATTTTGTGTTTCCTACTGGAACAAACCAGCTCAGTCTTGGTCTAAGGTCGCAGCTATTCGCCCAGTTGACTATCTTCTTTGCTTGGCATCGACAAGTGTCTGCAGGTACTTGCCTGATATAGAATTAGCTTTATCGTCCGCGTAAGTAACAACCTTACATCCATTGTTCTCTATTTTTTGTACCTAAATCCACATATTCGAAAATCAGTTTCTGACCTCGTTTATATCTTCCCAATCTTCTCTACAATACGATAATTCCAAGTTAGTCCAAGATTGAAGCAAGCTCTTAAATACATTCATAGACGCATTTTTTCCATTTCAAAAAGTATGACTTGCTAAAACTGCGTGTATGAGCAGACTTTATCTACTAATTCTACTCCTAAGACTACAAGTTCTCAATATTTATGACCCTGTTCTTAAATATTTTTAATCCAGCTTACAATGAGCGGATTGCTCCTAGTTTCTTCTTAGTCGAATTAGAGAAAAACAAACTTTAAGTCAGTGTCAATGCCTATTCCACGACAGTACCCCACTATTTCGAAATCATCTCGAAAACGATGATATGCGGCTCTGTAACGCTATAAAAGTAAAATACACTTCGAATGTTCCAAAGCATACTGTTTTCGTTAATTTTAGCGTGCAGCTGTATGAAAATGTATCCATCATGCCTACTTTCTGAATCATTAAACGAAGGCAACTCAGAAATTGTATGTATTATACAAGTCCACACCTTCATCAAATTCTCAGAAATCTTTTTTTGATTTCAACTTTGATATGTCTCAAGTCGACGATTTCATAAGTACATATAGTTCAAACGAATCAATACATTACGTTCAAAGATAAACTAATATCACGCCTCAGTGCAATGCGTCGATATAGTATCTTTTTCATTTCAAAAGTAAATCCATCTTAGAAATGATCAAAAAGCAATATTTAATTAAATTGCTTTAATATTCAGCAAAAAATTAAATTACCACTTCAGAGCGAAAGAGAAATGAAAATCAGATTTTTCTCGGATGAATCCACTGGACATTCATTGGCTAATAAATAATTCTGTGAGAAATCCCTGAAATGCTCGATGTACATAAAATTAAAATTAATATTCTTTTCATAAAAAACAATAAATAAATAAATTCTCCGAGAATTTAAATAATAATTGTTCTTTCGTGCATTCGCTAAGTGCCAGTCATGCAAATATGTACGCTCCAAGGTCGGCCTTTTCTCTTTTTTCCTTGTGCTTATTTCACTAAAGGTCAAAAGATGCATTTCAACAAGAACACAGCTACACATTTACGAGCCGCCTTCAACCCCTCCAATTTGACGAGAAACGACCATCAATTCGCGTGCGAAATAATAATTTAGCTTTGGGTCAAACAGAACTGCTTTATATACAATTTTCACCCCTGATATACTTGTACATTGGTTTTTAACCTATTTTCTATAACTGGATGACTCATCGTATCGCACATAGAATTCAGCCCCTACAATTTTTAAATTAGAGAAAATTTGTCACTGAATTCAACTGATAAGGGAAGTGACAAGGTGTGTATAAATATTTAACACCGTTTGCGGATTACCTTTAGGGACTGAGGACAGTTTATTTCTTTTCCTACCAAAAAAAAAAAAGTTGTTAATAATGAAAATGTGAATAAAACCCCCCAATGAGTTGGAGAAATGAATTTAAAATGTTAACCTGTACACCAAGCACGTTGACAACATTGTGTAGGAGTTAAGACCGTCAAATGCCTTCGACGTAAAATTTCTTCAAGTCGTAAACTCAAAGCAGGACATAAAATTGAAAGAATTTAAGCTTCCAAGGTAATGAAAAGTTAGGTCTGAACGCATAATGGATATTTCTTGGAAAATGTTTTGCCAATCAAATCAGTGATATCGTCTTTCTTAGTTTGTTGGCAAGGTGGTTACCATCGCTTGAGTTGTTACAGATAATGAGCAATTTATTAAATTGTCTTTCTGTAAATTTAATCAGAGGTGTCTTAACTGAACTGACATTTATAACGAAGTACGGAAGTCGCTTATTATAATGAAAAAAAAAAAGTTAGGAAATAAAGTTGCGAACAGGCTTTCAGTTTGAACAGAAAGGATTTTGCTTTCTTGTGCCTTTTAAAGGGAAAAAAGTACAAGAATATTAAAGTAGTTAAGCTTTATTGCTTCTAGTGACATACAGACATCCTTCAGATATGTATATACATACATAGGTGGCCGTTGAATATATGCTGAAGCAATATCGTTGTAAGCCTAAGTCAGTCTCAAATGCATTCTTTTAATCATTGCTTTTGGGACTTAATAATGCTCTTGCGAGTTGTAAATGAACATTGCAAAGGGAAACCCTTTAGTTTGTACTGTGTGTAGTGTGTACTAACATCCCAGCCAAGTTCGGTGAGCTACGTTAACTCAAGCTAAACTTAGTTACAAGATAACATTTTGGGCCTTTCTGTAAACTATAACAAGATATTCGGTAAAACCTGGGGTCCTAGTCCTAAAATCATCATGTGGCTCTATACCGCGGTAATTAGACCGGTACTGACATACAGTAATTTAGTCTGGTGAAAAGCGCTATGTAAAGCTAGCAACCTCAAAACTACGAATTGCCTGCATCGCCGCCACCGGGGCAATGAGAACCACCCTCACAGCGGATCTGGAAGCTATACTCAACCTTAAACGCCTTGATATCTACGTAAAAGAGTCTGCCGCAAACATTGCCCTAAGACTGGAAGCTGGAAACACAGTATAACGGGGCACGCGCAGATCCTACAAAAATTTACGGGTAATTATATTTACACAGAATACACAATCCCCATCTAGACTTTGTAATTTGTTACTTGTTTGCCCAGTAGAGAAGAATGGCACGAAAATCAGCTACCAGATAACGAATCAATGATACCCATCTTCACAGATGGCTCCGAGATGGACATTGATGTTGGCACGGGATTCTACTCCGAAGTTCTGGGACTATCCAGTTCAATCAGACTTCCTGACTACAGCAGCGTTTTTCAAGCTGAGGTCCTGTCAGTGACAACAGCTGCTAATCAGGTAGCAATGAAGGCACTACCGCAGGCTGATATGACCTTTTCCATTGACAGCCAAGCGGCAATAAAAGCGATTTCTGCCATTGAAATAAAATCGAAGCTTGTAAGTCGTTGTCGCGAAGAGCTACGGGTTCTTGGTGCACAGCATAACGTAAGACTCTGCTGGGTACCGGGTAATGAGAAAGGTGATGAGCTGGCAAGAAAAGGATCATCACAGCAAATCAGGCAGATACTGCTGTAAAAATCTTTCCCTGTAATATTAAACAAATGATAGGGAACAAAACACTAGTAGCAGCAAATGAAAGATGGAGAGTGCTTGACTCTTGTGTCATAACCAAGAAAGTTTGGCTACTCTACAGCAAGCAAGAAACCGAGGGAATTTTTGAATTTTAGAAATGAACAAAAAAATTTTGTCATCTCTTGTGGGTATTATTAATGGACACAACATGAAAATAAAACTCAGTACAAATGACCTGTACAGAGGTTGTGGTGACGAGGATGTACATGAAAATTCCACACACTTTCTATGTCACCGCCCATCACTCTATCATATTAGAACTAAGACACTTGGAAGACACTTCTTCTATGACCTTGAGGAACTTTCTGACAAGTCTATAAACGACTTGCTCAAATTCTAAACGCTTCAAAATCCATAGTTTATTTATAGGTTATATAGTATGGGAGGTTGAAACCGCTAGGGCATGACGATGGATCTACATTGATCTAAGTGTAGCGGATGCAAAGTTCTTTTTGCCCCGTCAACCCACTAACCTAACCTAACATACTGGTTTCCTTAATCTGCTCTGGCCCACTACCATTTCTCCAGACTTGGCTTTTAGAAATGGCAGATGCCCTCTGCAAGGCAGACCTGAAACTAAAAATAAGAAAAAAAAATTCCGAAACAGCTGGAAACTGCCCTGTAAACCTAAGAACTCAGAATAACAGAACACCGTTCAAATTAAGAATTTGAGAGCCGCTTTACAGTGACTTCATTGGAAACGAAAAACAGGACGAATTGGAAAATTGAAGTTAGCCGTTAAAATAAACAGACACACGTTCATCAATGCATTTTTAGCATTGTTTATGGAAAAATATTTGCCAAAAACCAAAAATTCCATTGCAGAGGATATTTCACTTTACTTCTTCGAGAATTAGGATATTTTAATAATTTTGAGAGCCTGTAGGGAATCGATTTTTAACCAACAGATTGATTGTGGATGTAGGGAAATCTCTAAGTGTATGGCCAGCTTAAGAAATACCTACTTCCCGTTCTGTTGGTGCATTATTTTTTTTTTCCTCTTGTACAACCCATGCCCTCATGGCATCGACACTGCGACCTAAAAGATCTATTGTATCGAGGGGTTGGAGTTAATCCAAGAGACGTACTACCTCCCGTATGAAGGCAAGTACATCCTTGGTAGCGGATCCCTTGAGTTCCACTGAAGTAAGTATCTCCCTGTGGAGAGTACGTATCCTTAACCAATGTAGTGCCGGGCATTCGCAAAAAATGTGTTCGGATGTTTCCTCTTCCTCGAGGCAGAATCTACAATCCATGTCCTGGCAAATATCCATTTTGTTAAGGTGATATCTCAGGCCGCAGTGACCAGTTAGGAAGCTCGCTAGTTTCCTAATGCTTTCCTTATCTAGGTTAAGGATTTCCTTGTAGGAGTAAGGCTTAATTAAACGTTTGGATTGTCTCAGACCAGGGACATTTTCACAGTGGTTTAGATGAAGTTGATGTTCCCAGTCGTTTAATTGTCCTAAGGCAGAAGCCCAGTTGACTCTGCAAAACGGTTCTGGTCCTAAGAACACGGATTCTGATCCAGCCCTTGCTAGTTCATCCGCCGATTCGTTGCCTGCAATACCCTGGTGACCAGGTACCCATCCAAGTTTGACCTTGTTGTATCTAGCTAGGGCCTGTAAGGCATCGTGGCAGCATTTAACTGTCATAGAGTGCATCATGTTGGAAGACAGTGCTTGTAATGCTGCTTGACTATCCGAGAAGATAAGAATTCTGGCGCCTTTAATACCTTTTCTGGATATTAAGTCGGCGCAGGTCTCAATGGCATGTACTTCTGCCTGGAATACCGAGAGACATCTTCCCATGGGTATCGGCAGTTTGGTGTTGGGTCCAAAGACCCAGTAAAAACTATAATTAGATTAACGAAAATAATAAGAAACTTCCTCCATCCTTTATCTGTCGGCAGGACTATTTTCAACGAAGAAAAACTTGAAGTATACGTGAACAACTTGATAGACGATTTTATGGGCTACTCTAACATTCAAACTAAACACTATACTCATCATACTAACCGAGTATTTGCCCTTCATTTAATATGACCCAATGTCAGAAATTATTACAGAACAGGAAGGTTATTCGTCCTGACCTTAACATGCACAACGTTACCTCCACATTTATAGTGACGTAACTACATAGGTAACTAAATTTATTGTCCTAACACCCACGGTTCGCCTCTCAACAAAGGATATTATTTGCAGCCTGCGTTGCGTGTGTACTTTGCTGATTTTGTATGTATTTTTAGTCATTTTTGGTTTTTTTTTTATGATTTCTTTTTACGTAGGCGATTTATGGCCACAATATCTTGGTGGCAAAGTGGTTGAGTCGTTAAAACGTACATCCTCATTAATACATTCTTCTTCAACCGTGACCGGAATTGACTGCTGTCTTCAGCATAACTTACTAATGACTTATGCAAGAAAAATATACGCAAATGTGTATGAAACGTGTATAATTTGAACAGCAGTCATAAGACTGCCATTTGCCAACTTTTATTAGAACGTCATAAAATCAGGAAAACTAACGGAAGCATTTTAGTTTTTTTGAATTATGTAAGATGAATTTTGTTAAATTCTAATTTTTAGATCCATCCCGTCTTGAGTTGTGTGTTTAAAGTCTCCAGTTTGGGTAGCGGAAGCTTACTTAATTTTCTGTAAATTTCAAAATCCTTTCCGTACTAAAACTGCTTCCTATATCCTTAATCTAATAGTGGTTGTGTGTTTCTTTCGGCCCACAAGCAGAAACACACCCAACGACATAGTATATCCTAATCTCTAAAGAAAGGACATTCAATGTAGCGAACAAATACAATATTGTCTACTCCTGTCACCCCTCGTGGGACGTGTAAGCGTCAACACATTTCTTGGGGTGGCTCGCAATTTAACTTTTACCACTTCTACTATTGCATATGATGTTTTATAACAGAGTTGTCCCTACAACGTAAATTGTATCCAATTCACTGCCGTACTTTCTCAAATAAAGTTGCAAGATTAAAGATGAATAATATATGCAAGTACATATGTATGTATGGACATCTACATATATACATAGGTAGTATTGCCCTTATTTCGAAATACTGACTGAATATTGGAGTGAAGCCTTGTTTTTGTAACGTAACGGGCGTAACTTTTTTTAGATTTTAGATAGCAACCTGAAGAACTTTGGGCTCATCTTCATTTCTATTTTATATACATATGTATATGCATATATGCGTCAACTAGTAACCATTTGGTACAAAATCATTAGCCTGGGTGAAAGTAGGGGTTTGTTTGCCATTGATCCATTAAAAAACATTACTTATAACATCAAGAAAACACCACTCAAAATAGCATTGGTGATAATATGCAACCTTGTTGTACTCCATTTTTGACTTTAAAGAATTTTGAGACTTTAGGGTTATGCAAAATGTGCTATTTATTGCCCCCGTATACATGCCTTATAGTCGCTATGAATTTTTCTTCAAAATCTCTAATACGCAAGGAACGAACGAGTACTCGTTGTTGAAGAAGTGATTTAGAACCGCTGCGACATACGCCTTTCATGTCATAAACTGATCATTATTTAAAACTAGTGAGAAACCATCTGGACTCTTCTTCAGTTATTTTTTGCTGCTTCGAACACAAGTAAGCTGTTTAATGCAACCGCAATTTGTTTTAAATACCACCTGCTTGTTGCTGACTTGAGTTGAGTAGGCAGAACGTTGATGGGGTTTTTTATTTTCTTCAGGCGGTACTACCTATTTAAGACTTACTTCCATGCATATCTGCAGAGACGAAAAGGTTTTCACAGCTCTCCATTGTGGTCTCAGTTGATTTGTAACTTGCTCTGTGCGTGGTTGAGGAGATTATATTAGAAGAGTTTCTTCTAGCAGATGTCATTCAAAGACGAATGTGAGTCATCTTAAGCGATTGTTGGAGGTTCGATGCCTATTAGCTATGCCAAGATGATTCACATTACAGTGATTGACATTACCTTTAGTTATTGTCGTTACAGTTTCCGAGACAATAAACTCTCAACACGTGGTTTAGTACTATCACTGTTTGCCGCGACATTGTAATTCCCAAATAAGATAACGATGTCACTGTTGCCTAATTGGCGCCCAATTGGCTGCACAACATAAGTCGCATCATCGGTCTGCGCATAAAACTCCAGAAATGTGATTTATTTTACTCTGCTTAGCAATCTGGCTAATATCCCGCCCCTGACGCGTTTCAAAAAAATAAGTGCTTTAAGCATGGTGCCACCTGCAATTGTATTCCAGATTTGCTTTCCAGAGCAGATGATAGAATAGCATTACCCTATCGATTATTTGAGTCTTGAGTCCTGTCTTGCTTCTTCCAGCTTATCGAACTACTTTACATGCTCCAACTTTCTTAATAATGAAAAGAAATTTACAAAAATATTTACTCTAGTAGACCAATCTGCATATCTCGTTCCGTCCTAATCAAAATCCTAATTTTTATCGAATGTTATGCAGTCGATTAGTTTAACCACGCTCCCTTAAGATTCACTCTTCTGTGTGTATATCTTCTCAATTAATTTCATTTCATACATAATTTGTAACCTTCGAACAATTCATGTCAGGATTCAAGAGCAGGAACAAAACAAAAAATTATTCATTGGAATTTTAAATTATTCATAACCCTTTCATTCTCCAGAGTGACTGACATGAACACTTAATAATAACAATGATTTAATGAAAAACACTTCTCAAACCATCGGCTTTGTAGTAATAACGACAATGATAACAATTGAGGCAGTAATGCAAGGGTATATATGAAATATTTATTCATCCTTTTCTCCCCTAGGAACTGCAAGCCATGCCCTGTAGCCAAGCCGACCTTCTTGTGTGGCGCCGACAACAGGACCTACTCATCTCTATGCAGATTAGATTACCACAACTGCATCCACTCCACATCAATCCGGATAGCGTGCAAGGGATTCTGTCCCTGCAAGGGTGAGTTGGTTTGGCATAGAAACAAATCACTGGGGTTACACTGTAATACCCATGTTCCTTCATTTTATTTTCTTCTCATTTTTATTACTGTGCCTGTGTCATTTCATTAAGACGTCCTTCATTTGAATTGAATTCTAATTTTGTTTGTTTCTTCCTTTTTTTTTTGCACAGATCCTGCTGATAGCAAACGATTGCAACGAGTCGGTGAACGACAGAGCTCCTTCAATGCCAAATATAAGAAAACTCTCGAGCAGTATAAGGATGCCAATAACAATGTGAAAGATGTAAGAGCACTGAACAAACACATACGGAGACATAACAGATTGTTAAGTAATCATGTTCCGCGCGACGGAATATCATTTTCTTTGCCTTTCCAGGATAAAGACGACAACAATCGACACTATAACCATATTAATTCGCAATTTACTTTCACTCCGGAGGAAATCAAGTACGATAACAAACACTACAAGTATCTCAAGTACACTGCCTACAAAAAGGTGAGTGTTTAGATTGGTGGGTGGAGGTGGTTGAAACCGTGTGGTATCTTAATCGTTTATCGTTTCATAAATCTAGGAGAACAGATGTTGTATTGTGTGTGAAAATGTAGGAGTAATTTAGCCGGATATGCAGTGAGGTGAGATGAAGATAGGCATATGCGTTGGCGTTGGCCTTTGAAAATGTGTGAAATGGAAGGACGTAGAGTATGGGGTATGTGCGGGTATTCTTAGAAATCCGAAATCAAAGCGTCTCATGCAGATGTAGCGTGATGGGCAGGCTTTGTACCTGATTTTCTTTTGCCTGTTAGTGTTTAATTTTTCAATTATAATGGGAGAGAGTGCTGTTTCACCTCGTGGCTAATTGTTTGGCATAAGCGCTTGATAGCGTCTATTTTACCCTCCTGTTGGAAGAATAAAAGTGGTTTTTAGACTAATGGTCTATGTGAAGCTTACCACATGTTAAGGAATACCTATGCATTGAGTTTTTCGACGAGATGTTGCATTTGTTAGCGATACCAAACGGAAATAAGAACTTGTTCAGTAAGGATCTAAATCGCATGTTGTAGATGGTATCGAATTTTGCTGTTTTCACTTCCAACGCCAATCTCGTAGGGAGCCTTGATGGTATGTATGATGCACTATGCTACGGTTTTGAAACCGCAGTGTGCTGTGGTATTCCTTAAACATACATTTATTCTACTAAAACACATACACATGTGTATATAAATCGATCCCCCCAAAGTATCGATTCTTAAGTCATGTGGCGAAAGAAAGTTTCGCTACCTACTTCCTATCAATGTGTGGGGTGTGAAATTATTAATCAGCGTCAATGTTACGACTACGTAACTACAATATTTGTGTTAGCGATTGTCGTTTTCATGTCAATATTTGGTCTTCTTCAAAACGAATACTTTATTGTAAGGATTGCAACCGAAAATTTCAATTCGAAAAATAATTATTGGAGTCGTAAAATATGCATCAAATATATTTTTGGATTTATTTTCATTTGTTAATCGGAAGGACTATGTACATCCATATGAATACCTGACTTTTTTTGATAAACAAAAGCTCATGATCCGATGGTAGCCAAAGGTTTGAGACAGAGAAAACAATATTTCAACAAAAACAGCGTAGAAAGAGCTTAGTAAGGCTGAAAAAATTGGCATGACAGGATAAATTTCAGGAATATTGGCCATCTTTATTTGGTGTTAGCCACACGCAATAAAAATAACATACATAGTCGCAAACGATGACTTCCTTTTAATCACCCGGTGATTAAATCAAGACATTGTTAAAAATGTATTTGCTGTAAGTATTAAGAGGAACATAATAGAAATCCTTCGTTTTTATTTTTATGACGTGTTTCGTCTTGTGGGTCTTTGGGCATCTATAAGGTACCATCAGTGTAATTTCTGGCAATACACTCTCCAACTCTTCTCCAATTGCCATATTTCTTTCTCAACTGCTTTATTTAAAATATTTTTAGTTTGACCAGGTCTTTCGTTATTCAACGCTAACAAGTTTCACTTAATTGCAAGGATAACTATGGAACTGCTGTCCTTTCGTGGCGTGTGACCAATATCCGCTGCCACATCTGTCGTTGAATGGAGAAACTTATTGCTTTCTGACTTCCTTTGAGAGGTAGTTAGGCCAGAACATCTTTAGAATGTTTTGTAGATATAGATTTATGTACATAAGACTGCACATCTCCTATAAGTCTGTTGGTCACTTTCCTTGTGCTAAACCCATACAACAGCATGGGTTTCTTATAAGAGTCGTACACTCGTAGAACTAAATCAAATACTCGTGGCAATGTATTGCAATTTCAGGGATAGCATTTGGAGGCAGTTTCTGTTGGCGATATATTTCAATACTTTTTAGGATAATGACTACAATAGCAGGTTTTTCGTTCTCTTATCTTCAGTGCCACAATATTTTACTCCGTCTTCAAAAATTAAATCATTTTGATTAGATCTACGATTTTATGACAGAGTAAGCAGGCGTCATGGGCGTAGTTCAGTTGTTCAGCGAAAGTGTTGAAACTTTCTGCTTCCATCTGAGTCCCCAAAAAATAATGATAATAATGATGGCCGTATCTCGTTTTATATCCCAAATTCTTCTGATCACCTACACGTTATACGTTACATTGATAAAAGAAATTTACGAAGTACAAACGTCGCGTAAGCAAGTGAAGCCAAATAAACTCAATACTGACACTACCGAAAGTCTGCTCAAAAACGAAAATCAGCAGTTGAAGTGTCGATCGGTATAACACGCATGGCTCAAAATTAATCAGTATAAACTACTCCCTCCGCGGCACTGGGCATTTTGTTCAACCTGCTGCCTTTTGATATTTACGGCAAACAGATTGATGCCACTGCCTCTGAAACTTTCGTACAAGTATCCCCGAACGGGATGAATGGGACAATTCTCCCCCCTGTCGATGGCATCTGGGTTCATTTTTTACAGATGGCTCTAAGACCGAGGGCGGGGTGGGGTATGGTGTTTTTTCCGAAAAGCTAAACTTGAGAATTTCGTTCCGCCTCTCTGATCATTGTAGCGTTTTTGAGGCGAAAATCATGGCGATTATGGAAGCTCTGTCCTGGTATATGTGTAATGTACTATCTGTCAGGGATCTTACCATTCTCACTGACAGCCAAGCGACAATCAAGTCCCTGGAATCAATCAAGTCCGCTTTCAACTGTCGTCTTCAAGTCCGCTTTCAACTGTCGTCTATCTCCTATGAAGATGACAGAGCAGTTCGAAATTCACCTATGTTGAGTGTCAGGCCAGAGAGACATTACAGGTAACTGCAGGGCAGACGAGCTCGCCAAACAGGAAGGATTCTGCCTGATAGGCAAGCCCTAGGTATGTCCCTAGCTACATATAAGCATCTACTAAAGCTGAACGCTATTCGCAAGGCCAACATCAGATGGTAAAATGGCTCAACGTGTCACATATCAAGACAGATATGGGCTAGGCTAGAACGAAAACCTACCTGTCCGGTATTGAGTCGGACTTCAAGTCAAAATCAAATCTAGGATTAGTTAAAGCCTTTAAGCGGATGTTGGTAAGAAATATGACAACTTCATGTCAGCTGTTTGGTAATTCCGTCAAAGGTCCTATTGTTACACCTACTAACTGTTTCAATCTTCCCATTTTTACATGATATTTGACCTCGAAATTGGTTATCCCTATTTTGGCAGTAGCTGCTGTAAAATGCTTTGAATATTATAAGAAAAGCATCCAGGACGCTCTGTCCTTCATTTTATCATAAAACTTGAAAATTAGTAGAGCAATAAAGCCCCGTAGTCTCTTACATAATTTCTTGTTCGTTATTCCTTAGTTTTGATCGCAGATAGCTTCAAATATTTGTCAAGTAAAAAATCAACGAATAAGCCATTTCCTCTCCGTTTTTAAGAATAATTTTTAAGTACTTAGTGTTAAACTTATAGACCAGCGGATTTTCCATACAAAAGTTAATACTGACGATTTTAGGCTGCATATCTTTATTTAATGTTTTAACTGCACACAGTTTGTTTAAAAAACGTGTAGGTACAAAGATACCGGATCCGCCTTCATATCTAGTATCCGCTGAAACCAATAAACACATGTTATGTGAACGAAGTGCCCAATACAAACGATTTTTATTTTTAGGACAATCAATTCCAAGATGATAAACATAAAATTCGCGGCTACAATGAGGTCGTAGATAAGCCACAAAAATACACTAAAAGCGGCAGCCCCAGCAACGGTAAGTACTCGAAAAGCATTAAACTATTTAACGTGTCGACAACAATTCAGCAGATGTTATCGCCAAAACGTAATGTCAAATGCATCACTTTAATACCATTTGCTTCATTCGTTCCCAAATTTAGGTTATCCATCAAAATCGGCCGATTGCAAGCCACAACAATTGACAGCAATTGGTAATCGCCTACTCGATTGGTTCTCCGTCATAATGGCCGATAGCAAGAAACGCCGTCAACACAATCAGAAATCCAAAGCACATTTCCCACCCGCATGCAAAACCGAAGCCAAATGGATGTTCGGCCATTTGGATTTGAACAATGACGGCTTCCTGTCCCTGCAGGAAATGTACGACTTGGAACATGACCAGAATGAACGTTGCATTAAGCCATTCATCGACACATGTGACCTGGATCAGGATAGTACGATTAATACACGTGAATGGTGCCGCTGTTTCGAGAAGACAGATCGTCCTTGTGCCGCGGTTCGACGAAGAATCGCTGGCGACTTTGCAGGTGAGATAGGTATATATTGACTTTTTAACATAAATATACCAACACCCGTACTGACTCCCTACGCTAACGCCAGTTAGTGGTTGCGTGCAGCTGAAGGTCGGTTACTGGGCCGTAATGTGATTCCCTTCGGACGCGTTGCACCGCTACTGTCTGCTTTGACGTTGCTTGCAGTCCACGTATTTTCAGCTCCTTGAATACTAACAAAAGTTTTGTAAAACTTTACACATCCCCTCACACACATACACGCGCGCCCCCCTGCATTTTGGTATTCTCTCTCTGCTTCGCTGATGCCCTTTGTAGCGCTTTAACCCTTCAGAATCACATGCTCACGCTTAGAATCCCCTGCTAATTGCAGAATTTTGTTTTTGTTTATTTTTAAGGAGCCTATGCACCTGACTGTGATGTTCAAGGATTTTATAAGCCAACACAATGTCACAATTCGGTCGGAGTGTGCTGGTGTGTCGACAAGCATGGAGTGGAGTTCGCAAACACCCGCACCAGAGGAAAACCAAACTGCGGTAAGTACCTACCCCATTTGAGTTGAGTTAGAATGCACTTTTACACAACTTGAACCAGAAAAGGGGTGCAAATAAAAGTGTACGCACACATACACACAACGAATGAATCTTAAATGAGGCTAAAATGGTTCTCTGAATCCCGAAAGGGAAGTTAAATGCTTTAACATTTTATATCAAAGCATCATTGGATTCACTGTAGCTTACTGGTTGTGAGAGAACTTAAGGTAGTAAGAATGGCATTTGCCTGACAAGAGGGATATACACACAGATGCAGGTAAAGATGTTTTGAATTTGGTTCGTGTATCCTTATCAAAAGAAGTCATGCTGACATTTTGTCAACTTTGCTGCAATTGCTATTTGATTACTGACCTTCAATGATTAAATGTCAAACGTCTGGCCAAAATTGTCTGTCTCTGTCTCTTTTTAGGCAACCCTTCTATGAGCTTAGTGTATCGTAGTGAGCCCTAGTGAAAGAAAATGTAAAATAAAGTCTAAAGCAAAGACTTTTGTTGAATACAATCCGAGCGGATCATTTATGGTTTTCCTTTCAGTTTTATCCTTAAAAAAGTGGGGTTTACATTATTTGTTGTGGAAGAAATAAAATCCTCATCGGTTCTCGCAAATGCAGCCTGGCTTGAACTTTGATTGTCAAATTAATGCTGTCAAACGTTTTCTCATTTCCATGAGAGAAAATGCACTAAGCTCGTCGGTTTAAAGGATGAGTGATGTACTTCTTGTCGACCTTAAGCAGCCTGCTACACTTTCTTTTCCCATGGGGCATGGAATCTCATTTTTAGTTTTTAAATAACACAAGTTGGTATCATGATGTGCACTACGCACAAATTGGTAGCTTTTATCAAAATAATAGAATAGGTTGTGCGAGAGTTTTAGGGTATAAAGCGGTGTCTGTCAAGGGTGTATACTATCGCCACAACTTTTTGTTTAGGCGTATTCAGCCAGTATTTAGCATAGAATTACGGACCATCACTTTGGCAATAAACTCTTTCCAAACCAAAATTTTCAGTCTTATGGACAACCCACCAACCTTACTGCAAGGCTGAAAATTGATAGGATTCAGATTTTTCTGTAGAAGGAGGCATCAAATTGAAGGCAAGAAGTCAAATCATGAAAGCAAAAACTTTGTCTAACATTTGGAGAACACATTCAAGCTGTGGATCTTTCACTAAAACATGGAATTGATGCTGTTATAGGGATGCAGATACATTTAAATTAGAGAAGGGCTGATAGACGCTGAGACACATCGCCAGAAATTGCACACGGTGCCGTGGAAGTTGATAGACCTCGATAGGGTAGAATACTTTTATTGATGGTAACGCATTAGATAGCATTTGTAGCTTATAGAGGGCAACTGATTGGGCATTCACTCAGACACTATCTGTAATTTCCAGCTTTATATGTACATATGTATGTATGTATATTGTTCTCTTTTGTTGGCTTTTTTTTAAGAGTCTTCCCGGGAGAGGAGAGCCGATAACGATAGAATAGAAATCTAAAACTGAAATCTGAGTTCTTCAGATCATCTGCCGTAGTAGTATCCTCGCAATAAGCATAAATCAGCTACACGCCTTTAATGGGTCAACATTTAGAATTTGCGATGTCAGATGTCTTATTAACTAGACCGTTCATTTCGAGTGCTTAAAAATAGGTTTATATGATGTGTTTTGGCCTAGTTCCAAACGTAGGGACAAAACGCAAGCCTTAGTGCTTGTATAATTTATGTGAAGGAACTGCATCAAGTACCTTTTAAATCTGAATATTTTACTAAACGTTAATTTTACGATATTAGATACATATATGTTCATGCCATTTTGAATTAGAATTGACTATCATGTAAAAAGATACAGGTACCTCAAAATTAATTCGCAGAATTGATGTGGAAGTTCATAGAATCCTAGTTCAATTAGTAGTGCTTTCTGACAGATTCGATGGAATGCTTTTGAACTACCCAGGGCCACCGTAAAGCTCTATGCCACACCCTATAAGCTTTTGACATGTTCAAGGCTATGACTGTCGATTATCCTTACTACCCGACGGCTAACGTCCATAAATACGTCGCATTGTTCAAAAGCTGTGGTATTTGCAACAAAAAAAAACTATTTTCAACTCCATATACCTGCATATATACATTAATTCCATTCAAAATTTTCCACACCCAAGTCAAACCCATCAACCTTCAAGATTTTCTGCAAAGATTTTGAAACCCGACGTTGTTTCTTAGCTCATTTGGCAAAATAATTAATTAAATTGCAAAAAATGGTCCAATAATATCTACATATATGTACAGTTTAGAATTTTGTAATTAATATAATTTCAGAAAATGTACTTAACAACGCTTCATCATTAACATCAGACGATGAAGATGAAGAAACAGATGATGACGACAGTGCGGAAGGTAGCGCAGATCAAATGTTAGTTTTTTAAGCCGCAAAAATCCCAATGTATTTACGAACACACACCATAACCAACCTCTTTCGTGAAAAAAAATGTCATTTCAACATCACCAAAAAGGCGACATTTAAATAACATCAACAATAATAATAACAACAACAAAAGAAACAACATTAAACAACACATTTTTACTAAGCAACTCACTACTAACAAAAACAGAACAAAACAAACATGGATTTTGGCAACTAGGTAAATAGAAAATAAGCGACTAAGAAAAAAACAAACAGAACAACTTTTATAATATTTCAAGTGAATTGTAATATGCTTAAATAAAACTGCAAAAAAAAAATACTAAAATCAATGTGACATGAGCAGAATCAGAAGAATCCTCTTCCTTCAGCCAACAATCACTCAAAGTAACCGTAGACAATTTCTACACGTATGTTCGATGTCAAAAAATAAAATAAAGATTAGTGTAAAACTATAAAAAGAATGAAAAAAAATTAAATTTTCCTTAGATATATATTTATGTATTTTTTAATTTTAATGCAACGAGGACTAGACAAAAACAAAAAAGCAAAAAAATGTAGTAATATTATATTTTTTATCAAAAAAGCAAACCAAAAAAAAACGCAAGGACTTATCAGAAATTAAAAAAAAATATGTGTACTCGTACTCTTGTGTTGCGCGCATGACTCATGATGTCCTGAAAAGGCTTTTTTTTGTCTCGCATTAGATACTTTGTTTTTGTCATACATTTACATACAACATATAGATATTAGATGAGTGAAACATTTCAATTTAGAATTATGAATACATGGATATTATTATTATAATTTATGCAATTTTTAGCTGATTTTATTTTTTTTAATTTAATTTCTATCGTATGAGCAAAATCTTTTCGAGAAGCAAGCTAATATTCCGCCCAATATATAAATGAATAAAAATTGTGTGATAAGTTTAAAATGGAAATGTAAAAACCGTGTTTTTTAGTTGTGTTTTTTTCTTGTAATATTATTTTGCTAAATAATTGGAAAATTTAGATGAAAAGTTCCAGTCTTGTAGAGAGATAAAATTAATTTCTTAAAATATAAAGTTTTCTTCTAATTTTTTTTTTAATTACTTAAATACAACTAATACAACGCAGTCCAATGCTTAAAAAAAAGAATCGGATTGACTTCTGAGGGGGAAAAGTCTGTTGGTGAACATATCCCAGTTTCTCACGGCTATGGCACATATCTAACGTTACGCTATCAGTACAGTGTTTCATTGTATTTGTTTCGACTAGATAATACCATTCATATTCTACATAATCCGCAATTAAGATACCAATGTAAAACAGATCTCTCATTGGGTCGTATTTGCATACGTAAATGCGGTAATGATCCTTCCTTCAAAGACAAACTTAGGATGAGGTTGCATATTCTAAATTTTTTTATCAAATTACTTAACAGTCGACCTACAAATTTTACCACTAAGAACTTGTACTGGAACTTGATAAATATATATATATACACATATATAATTTTTTTGCTTTTATTATTATCATAATTTACAATGAAATCAATCAGACAAGGAAAAAATAATATTTAAGGGTTTTAAGGACTATAATGATAATTTGCTTTTTGTAGTGCATAATTTGTGTAAGAAAGTTTATCCAAGAAATGTCTACAAATTCATTGGACCTATGTACGAATTATCATTTACACGAATTAACATTTGGTATTTTTCAAATTTTAAATTAAGTATAAGAAAGGTGTATACAGTAAGTCTTCAATTCGTCGTTTATAAGCCGAGCTTATAAACCGCCATATACGGGTTTGATTATGTCTGTCGGCCGTTTTATTTTATATATCGCAGGAATAACGTAATTATTTGTCGCTATTTTACCAAAAGTAAACTTTTGTCAACGACAGGCCAGGCTTCAGTTAATGGCAAGTTTTTTTATGTAAGTAAACACACAGGAAACTGGTTATCAAGCAAAGTGGAGACTGTAGATTCTACGGAGATATTGAGGATACCCCGGAGCACTTTCTAAAGAAATTTGGAGCACTGATCCAAAAAAAGAAGAAAGCACGTGGATGCCTACTAACTATCAGAAGAAGATCTCCCATTGTTGCATCCACTCCAGATAGTTCAAGGAAATTGCACTGGAGGACGTGCACTAAGTCGAGTATCTTATCGACTGAAGCTCCAAGTGCTTACACCCCTATAATCAATCTACAATTTACATATTTTATCTTTCGTAAAAAGACCGTGATTTTGAAAAAAAAAGTTAGGTGTTGTAAAATCTATTTTCTTTGTGCGCCCAACGCAATAGCTGCCTATTGGCTGATGGGGTTTTCATTTAAAAAATTATTCAAATGCGTATTCGAATGCCCAACAATACATTTATATGCACTTCAACTCAGTTAATTCTCTTAAAACTCCACGGATTTCTGGGGTTTGTGTTCTCGATTGGTACTTGATCAGGCATCCAACTGAACGTCCCAGCTGTAGGCCAATATGAGGAAAGAATTAACCAGCTTTGTTTCTATGAACATAAGTAGAGAAATTTGTTAGAATGTCTTTTAACAGCTGATGTCATAGTCCACATGCAAAGTCGTTTGTAGTTTACTTTATGTGCATAAAACACCCTGCGGTCCTGAGCGCATAATATTTATGCCAACATAAAATTTATTCCTGCCTATCCAGTGCTGATTGTAGCACGATTCTGCTAGCGACCATCAAGGACTTTTATAATACAGTAAAACTCTGCCACTTATTCAATATTTATCTGCTTAAAGATACCCAAGTGATGTCTTTGTTAGGTCATAGTGACTGGGTGCTGTTAATAGCACTATGTAAGATGCCTTACATCCACGCACCCGGAGGATGTAGAGGAGAAGACAACTAATGTAGAGGAGAATATATAAGCTGAATTCTTAACAACCTTTTGTCTGTCTGTACTTTTAATCTAAGGCCTTAACGGCTGCATGTATTTATTTATATTTGTAAATACAGTAAAATATAAATATTTATTTTTGAATCTCGAAAAAAAATATTCGCAAATCAAAAACGGATGGAGTCATTTATTAAGGAAAATTCTGAATCTGTGGATCTATTCTTTCGAGAAGTGTTCAATTGTTAAATCTCCCCTTTTTGAGTCTTGTTATAAATGTCTTCTGTAAGCCGCTCAATTTCGCCGTTTTGATTCCGCAATAAAACTGCAAGTCCCTTCCATAAAAAATATGACGCGCACACCACGCATGGCTGAGAGAAGCTAGGCCATTTACCTGGTTTTAGGTAAGCATGTGATAAAAAGTGGTAACACACGGCTCATCTTTTGGTATCACCCTTTACGATCAAACCTAGCTTTAGAAGGCTTTGAAATCTTAGCTCTACTTCTCGAACTTTGTTTAACATTTTCGAATAAGTATCAGGTATGGACAAGCCGTAAAGTACATTTCTTTGGGAGATATGAATCAGCATCTGAAGGACAACGTTTAAGCATTTATCGTAGAATTGTGCCTGAAAGTTATAGAAAACTTTCTTAAGGTTTGTCGGTCTATCTTTTCATCCATTCCCTTTTAAATCAAGAGATTTTATGACTTTGTGAAGTTAAACTGTGTCGGATAAAAGTCATAGGTACAGAGTTTGAAAGCTGTTAAAACATGTACTTATTCGAATTTGGATTTGAAGAACGAGCAAAGACACGGGGACTATTGCACTCATCATACTTCTTTTTTTTGATCGCGGTCATCTTACTACACTGTATTTGAAACCTATCTATGAAAGGACTTAACCGCTTTCCAGAAATACAGAAAAATATTCAGAACTATGCGATAGCTGAATAAATAATTGTACAACGTTTAAGAACGTTTTGCGTATGTCAATACAGTACTTCGCCTGGTCCTCCTTACACAACAAGCGACTTCGTTCATCCACTGATAGAGGTTAGGTTAAGTTATAGGTAGTCAAACGACTTTTATAAAAAGACTTACTGTATGTACGAGAAATCTGTCGATTGAATGATGGAAAGATATTAAATTTAGTTTCATCAAAAAGTTTCTTTAAAAACATTGTGTGTGCAATGCAAGTAAACAATGAATAAACCAAACCCTTAATTCTATATATACACTGAGTAAAAAAAACAAAATGTAGTTTTTAACAAATCTTGACAGCACGTAAGTTAAGTGCAGTAAATACAACAAATAATCGTGCTTACACAGGAAAATAAATAAGAAAAAAAAACAATGAAATCAATTAATAGCATTAGCTATATCGCTACCTTAAGACAAAATTTATTAATAATATGCAAAACTAAAAAAAAAAATAAGTAAATGTAATTAAGCACTTATAAAAAGAACTTAAGCTTTGATAAAAGAAAATTAAAACAAATTGTGAAAAAAATTTAAAAAAAAAATGCGAACAAAATGATTTTTATAAAAAAGAATAAAAATACAAAAAGAACTAAAATATTTATAGGTATAGTTACGTGTAAAAATACAAAACAAAAATATATTTAACAAAACTTGGAAAAAATGCAATTGGATGTTATTTATGTTGAAATTAAAAATTAAAAAAAAAAATTATAAACATTTTCCCATCCCTCCATTAATTACTAAAAGAAAAATAATAATTCTGAGAACTTATTTCAATTAAAAATTTTAACAGAACTTCGTCCTTAGTTATTAGAAAAAAAAATAAAATGCATCAAGCAACAAAAAATAGCAAAAGTAAATAAACAAATTATACGAATCGATTATGTTTAACATAACTATTTATATTATTATCATTATTTATACTCGTACCTATATAATACACTCACACTGAAACACACAAACACATAATTTAAAAAAAAAGATATAAAGTACATAAATATATATGAAAAATGATTGTGTTTGATTAAGTTGTTTTTATGATGTTTATTTATTTAAATAAATAAAAGTCATACGATATGCTAACTGTTGTTTTTTATTTCCAATCTTTTTTTTTATATTTACATATAAATATTTGCGGATGTGTAAGTATATATGTGTACCAAATAAAGTATTAAAACTTAGTTAATTAAAACTTTAGAAACAGTAGGTAATATAACATACTCTACGAAGATCGTTTGGTCTCTAGAAATTAACTACTCGTATAACTATCTGTCAATGAACTGCGTGCCTTGTATCTACTCATACATTCGAATTTATGTTTCGAATTCGATCCGACCTTTGATGTACAAATACCTAAATTATATGGGTAACAATCGCTCGAACTGCAACTACAATAGCGGTATTAAACTACCTCCTACAATATTCTTGAAACTAACGACTCTCATTGAGAAATTTTTAGTCGGGTAAGAAGGTAAAAAACAGCTAAATCGAAAATTCAAGTCTGTTGTACAAGACAGTCAAGCAAGATTACAAATCTTTCTGTGCTGTGTTATCCACATTTTCACAGTCGTCACAGATAATGGTATCGCATAAGGCTAGCATATTGAGTTGGTTAGCGAAAGCGTAGCCTAACAGATTGTCTGTTTTAAGCAGGCTTAGTTAAAAAAAAAAGACTGTAAGAGCCCTCTCTGAAGATCATCTATTTCCCCTGCATCCTATTGTTATCATTCTCGACTACCTTAGAAATGTTGGGGGCACATAATGGCCAAGGTTTCAAATGTTGCCTTATCCTGACTGTTGTCACGTGGTTAGCTAAAGAACTGTCACATTTTCAGAAAGTGTGACCGATACACTGCCACTTCGTAGTTGAATGGTTGTGCCAATTGGGTTGCAGAAGACAATGCTACCACACCACAAAAGGAAATGAATCGAGGCTTCACACATGTGGCATCATTGGTTTTTGGCATTTGCTTATTGTGCTCGTTTTTATTTTACAATTTTAATATGACAGAGCAAAATCAAGCACGCACTTAATTTTATTAAATATATATTGAAGCGGGCTCTCGCCCGTGTGATCATTGGCTTTTTTTAAATGTCCGCCTCTACCTAGCCAATTTATATGACAAGCCTGACTCTGTCTGCATTGACGGCAAGACAAAGACGAATGTCATGGTCTTGATTCAAAAAGAGGGTCTCCCAACCGACCCTATGGCCCTGAGAAATATTTACAGTCTAATCCAATCTGTGGGCGCGTGGCTCAAGTGGGAGGTTCGAAATTTGTCTTTCAGATATGGCTCCAAACTGAAGATCCCTTACATATATATATGTGAAAAATATAACACGAATGGTCGCGAGAAGCTAGGCCCTGGACCACACACATATTTCTTGGTGTGCTGAGTTTTTTACATTTCAGTGCTGTCTGCGTGCATTTTCTCATCCACCGGCAAAAGTAAATCGTAAAACTGTTTTTTTTACATTGAGTTCTGTTTCCGGTACTATTCTCAAGGCGTATCCACAGAACTCTGACTAGTGACTTCCATTCCTCACAAAGCAATATTTTCGCCTCTATAACATGATTTAGTTACTATACGTTCAATCAACCTTTCAACGTCAAAAGACTCTCAAAACGTAGTTGAAATAAGATAAAAAAAGAAGATTGATTGATGAAAAAAATAAACATTATCTTGTAGAACAAGGAATCCGTTTTCTACGCATATTTCCAGTCCATACATACATAGTTGCAATAACATACTAAATAAGTATTCACCTCTAAAGCTGCACGTCCCCACACACAAAGAGTCTTCTCTTCCATATCGCACACCTTCAATATTCATTTTCATAAGCAAACAATAGCCAAACCGCCCAACTTTACTCACAGAAAGTGAAAGAAAGGTGACGCAATCGGATGGGACAGAATAAATAAATCCAATCCTCACCTCCCTTCCACAAGAACCGTGTGTGAAAATAACAATGCACTCAAACACAATCCGGACATTCAGTGCTAACACCTACAGTGGCGAGCAAAACTGGATACATAATCTGAGATTTTGTGTTCTTTTGTAAATAAAACATCCTCCTCGAAGCCGATTCGAATGAAATTTTCAAAGTTTTTTACTTTTTTTAATACTAAGAAAATGATGTATTAACGAATATAATCGTGCAAGTAGAACGGCCAAAATTAATGAATGTTAATTCATACCTCCATGTATCCACTTTTGCACGTTTGATTTTGTCTTTATTTTTTTAAATATACCGCTAACCGTATATTAAAAATTGTCACGTTCTATGATTTTTTGATCATTTATACTGTTACAACACACTGAGTGGTCGTAAGTAATTTCTAGAAGAACTGTTTTATTATTTTATAATATATTAAGTGCATTCGTTTAAAATCCAGGAAAAATGAGAAAAATAACTGTTAATATTGAGAACAGCATCATTTCGATGTCTGCAAAAGGTCTTTCGGCACGGAAAATAGCAGAAAAACTCAGTGTGTGCCATCGCATAGTACTCAATGTGAGAAAAATAAAGAAAAATGAGATGGTGCAAAATAAAGGTGGACGTCCAAAACTGTTGACTGATGGAGATGCTCGCCTTATGGAGCGTTGTTTGGCTAAGAAAGACGTGAGAACACCCAAGTCTGCAGCAAGAATGGTTGGCAAAAATGTAAGCGAGTGGACCGCTAGAAGGGCGCTGCGTAGAATCGGGCTGGTATCAGCCGTAAAAAAGAAAGAAACCAGCGTTATCAGGAAAAACGTAAAGGCTAGGCTAAAGGTCTGTAAAGATCGTAAGAACTGGACTGTGGAAGACTGGAAACGAGTCATTTGGTCTGACGAAACTAAAATTAATAGATTCCAGTCCGATGGAAAAGTGTACTATTGGCACCGACCAAACGAAACGCTTCAACAGCACCACCTCAAGCAAACCGTAAAACACGGAGGAGGGAGTGTAATGGTCTGGAGTTGTTTCACTTGGTGGCATGTCGGCCCATTAGTCAAAATAGATGGAATTATGAAGGAAGAAAACTATTTAGATATTCTGCATACTAATCTGACTGATTTCGTCGAAGACTGTGCTTATCCAACTTAATAAATTATTTTCCAGCAGGATGGGGACCCCAAACACGCAGCGAAAATTGTGAATAACTGGCTCGCAAACCAAAGCTTTCAGACAATGGATTGGCCAGCGCAAAGCCCGGATTTGAATCCAATTGAAAACCTATCGGCTATAGTGAAGAGAAGGCTGGGGGAGTACGAAAGAGCCCCTACAAATTTGGATGAGTTGTGGCTGAGAGTACAGTCTAAATGGTCTAAAATTCCGAACGAAATTATTCAAAAGTTGGTAGAGAGTATGCCAAAACGAGTAAAATCTGCAATAAAAAATAAAGGCTTATGGACAAAATATTAAAACTATTAAAACTCGTTTTTTTTTTCAAACGTGCAAAAGTGGATACATGGAGGTATCAATTAACAATCATTGATTTTGGTCGTTCTACTTGCACGATTATATTCGTTAATACATCATTTTCTTAGTATTAAAATAAGTAAAAAAACTTTGAAAATTTCATTCGAATCGGCTTCGAGGAGGTTGTTTTATGTACAAAAGAACACAAAATCTCAGATTATGTATCCAGTTTTGCTCGCCACTGTAGTTACAACATGTAGCTACACATCCCCAGCGATATAACAAAAGTTAAAGTTTATCGCTTCACCTTGAACCATATTCTAACGATAATTACGAATTCCATGCGATGTCAACACTGTCCATGCCCTGCTACTCCTCCACTGTCCTCAAGCACCCTGCTCCACCTGTTCCCCTGAACCATTATTCGTATGCAAATGAATAAGTTCGAACACTTTACCATGTCTGGCAAGTGCTCATGCGTGCGAAATCATCATTCATGGAAAATTCGCGGCCATAACGACAACGAAAAATGCAAACAAAAAAAGAAGAAGACTTAAAAAATGTCATCCGTGCCATGAATTTTCTAGAAATTTGAAACCAAGCGCAATGGCTAGGTGTACTTCGATGGTAATTTGTTGGCAGGCACACATGGGCCAAGAAGGTTGCAAGAGTTTACCCCTCTCGTGCTATGTTTTTTTTTTTATTTTTTTTTATTGTTGCAGTAATTGCTTTATAAGGTGTGTTATTGAATTTCAATTTTTTCGACTAAGTGGGTAGGTAGAGTGTGACGTTGGGTGTGAGGCTTTGATTTCCATTAAGTATTGTAGGGGACAACTCTAGGAGACATCCTGAACGCCATCGATAGGGACTTAGGTTTAGGACTCCTTTCATGCATTACTAACCGTGTAACAGATGCATTATCGTAAAAATTTATTTCTTAACGAATGGAATATACATATGTACTTATATATTTTTCTCGTTCGATGTAATATATATTTTCTTAGCTGCGTTAACATATTCTTCAGCCTGTCTCAGTTTCAGAGATGCCAATTCGTACCTGTCCTACAGCGGTATTGGGCTGTCATGCCTACAAATCTTCATTAGAGAGATGGCTACTAGATGTACTGTAAAATTGCAGCAATTGTACTTGTACAAACCAAGCAATCTTGTGGGACACCTGAAAATATTTGAATCAATTCACAGAAAGGACATATTTTGCACTGTCCCCGGTATTATAGTCAAGGAATACTTTGATGTTAGATCGTGTAAATTGGACTAATGATGTTCCGGTACTAGACCCTAAGAGTCTGGTCTGGTTCTGGATAGAAGATGGAATCTGGAGTTGGTGCTGCCATATTTAGACCCAACACCAAAGCCTGAATACATATTCCACTGTTTTCCAGGCTGAAGTCTACGCCATCGAGGTTAAACTTTTAAAAAAGTAATAAGGGCACCAGAATACATATCCTCTCAGATAGTCAGGCAGCAATTACAGCAGTATTGTCCAACTCAGTGGATTCCAATGCTGCTACGATGCATTACAATCTTTGTCCATACATGACAGGATAAAACTTGGTTGGGTGTTGGGTTAACACGCAACAAATCTGCAGATGAACTAACTAGGGCTCGCTCAAAATCTGAGTTCATAAGACCAGAACATTAATGTGTCGTCAACGGGACTACCGCCACAGTGCAGGTTATTATGACTCTCTCTGGGCTCTGCACAAGCCCAATTCTTCACAGACGAGGATTTCAAATAGACGAAGTTGAGGTCCCAGAGACGAACGAGTGTATCACATTAGTCCAAGACCTATACGAGGACGGAAAAACTACAGTGAAGTGCAGTCATAACTGAGGCATTTTAGGTCAGTATCTGCAGGTACAAGCTTGTAACCCTATACGAGCTCTACTGCGACATCGATCTATTCAAAAACTGCGCATTAGATGCTTAAGATAGCTAAGGCATGCAGAGCGAATAGACAACAATACTCCGCCCCGCGGAATCTTCAAATCCAACCCGGAGGGACAACGAAATAGATGACGTCCCTGCGCACAAGTAGAAGGAGACCTCAACCAACGGCCCTGTAGAGGAAGACCGGGACTCAGGTGGCGCATGCAAGTGGAAATGGACCTCAACCAACTTGGCGTGCGCAACTGAACACAGCTAGCTAAAGATCGAGATGGCTGTAAATGCTTGTTGGTTGAGACACAGCTCTACTCCGGATTGCAGCGCCACCTTAAGTGAGTAAGTAGTTATACAATGCATTTCTGTAACTGAGCACTGCAAGTGGTTTTAAATTCATGGAGAGCAAATTCTGATATGAACAACGGGGAACTAAGAAACTTGGATAATAATTTTCAGTACATGAACATTTTTCCGGAACTTGTATGTTGAGCCTCTGTCCATTCGTCCATTTTACACAGCTTATGTACGCGACGTTCACTTTGTGAAAAGTGAAAATTAGAATGTTTACTCGCAGCTTACGAGCTTCGCTAAGAACAATTAAATGAGAGCCTTCCTATTTTTCTTTTAAGAGAATCTTTAGCCATCTATCATGGATGCCAATATAATAAAATCGTTTGTGTCATTTAAGCATGGTGCTGCTGCATGGATCACCGAATCTGGGAAACATAATTTTTTATTACACTACTTTTCTTCTTAACAATATATGTATGTAGTACAATACATATTTAAACAGTTTTTTTCACCTACCAACCGCAATAGTATTACATAAATATTTCCCATCTGGCATTCCAAAGTGATCTGATGAATGTCAACATACGTGCGTATCAAATGAAGTCATTCTTAAAGTCGCCGCACTCTATTGCATACGAGTGGGTAAAAAATTAAGTAATAGAATAAACAGAAAACATTAATTGGAGGAAACATTAAATTACAAATAATGAGCTGTCGATGAATATGATTACAATAAACAAATGAACGCAAATAAACATTTCTCACCGGAGATACAATTTCATTCTAAGGCGCTTTGCCCAGGTATCTGATGGAAATGCCTATCGGTGTGTTACAACCGGCTAAAGTCGACTTTTTCTATGTACATACATACAATACATAGTTTCGCGGTAAGTGATTATTGAGATTTTGCTTTGTCACGCAACCGCAAAAACTTATTTGTTTTCTATTCCTTTAAAAAAATATTCATGTGAAGCTTTTATTCATTTAAGTTGTTTCCTACGATGAAGCATTTATGAACATTTTTCGCACTGCTTGAATTAAAAAAAATGAGAAGGTTAAGTGGTAAATTCTCAAGACTTTTACTAAACATCGCATAGTCTTAAAAATCAAGCGAAGAATTATTCAAATTCGCAAAAGCATTGCGTTATCAAAAGGAAATGGGAAAACCACTTTCATTTATTTAAGTAGATAAGGGTTAGCAACCAAATCCCAACTTTATACGGTCCATTGTACTTCTAGGCAGCAACTCCTTTTTGGTATAATAGTTGGAGAACCTTAGGTTTTACTCATTTTTCCGTTGTGCTTGGTGGCTGTGATTGCTGTTCCTCTGGTGAGACTTAAACTTACACCGGGCAAGACACAAGCAAAAACACTAAGTACTACTCCGTGGCCACCTTAATAGCAAAAACAACTTAGTCAGCACGATTCGTGTCCATCTACTAAGATGGCTGAGCAGAGCGAATGGACATCGATTCTGCCTGAATTAATACTGTTAAAATTGAAAACAATGTCAGAAATTGTATCCTGTGTGCCAGAAGGACGATTGGATAGCTCTTTGTGTGTGGTAGTATTCAATGTAGTCAATTTCGAACATTATCCACGTTTACCCGCAGCCTTTCCTTTTCAGCAAAGAAGATATTAGAAGAATACGTCATTAGACGAGGTCGTCCTCTACTGCGTTGCCCCTTCGGGTTAGATTAAAAGATATTGCGGGCCGGGACATTGATGTCTACTAGCTCTACTTGACCTAGTCATCTTAAACGACTGATGCACAGTTTTTTGACTTGGTGCTTGTCGCTGTACAGCTCGCATCGAGTTTTTCAAGCGTTTCTCGCGATTCGTGAGGCCTGCCGATCACTGAACACTCTCTCAACACCCAACCGACATCTTGCTATCTTCACTTATAGCAAAGCTGCTATCGAAGCCATTGATTCAGCTATCACATCCTCAAAACTGGTAGAGCAATGCCGGAAAGAGCTGAACAAATTGGGTGCTCAATCAAATATCGCCATCATCTGGGTCATAGGACACAGGCACTATGAGCGAAACGAGCGGGCAGACGATGTGGCCAGGCAAGGGTCAGCCCTCAGCGGCTCGCTGACAGAAAGTGTCAATGCTCGGCTAGAAGTCGTTAAGGGTAGCATTCACAATCACACCTTAAAGCTGGCCAACCTAGGTTGGAACACGCTTTCCAGCTGCGCTACATCAAGAAAGACATGGCCCAGCCGTAGCAAACCTAAAACAAATGAGCAGATCAAGATCAGATATTGCCAGAATTGTAGCTATAAGCACGGGCCACTGGCCGATAGGGACCATGCACATCCTACAACACCTTCTGCCGTAGCTGCAGAGATGCTAACGAAAAATTTTTTTTTCACTTTCTCTGCAGGTGTCCGGTCCTGGCGAGAGCCCGACAACGTACTCTAGGTAAACCCTTCTTCGACGACCTGAGAGAGATATCTAACAAAAGGATTGGAGCCCTCATCTTCTACCTGAAAAATTTTTCTCTCTAAACAACCGAGGATATCTTCATCCACTTTCGACAGAGTCCATGCTTAAGCACCCTTAAGTAGGACTGGGAAGATTAAACTCCTGTATGCAGTCTTCTTAGTTGTTCGGGATAGGGCCTTACTACTCAATTTCTTTCTCAACCCAAAGAAACAGCGATTAGCATGAGTTATTCTTCTTTTACTTCCGCTGCGTTGTTGTTGGCTCTTCGATTCTAGAGTTTATTATTCCAGAGTGGAGACCGTAATATATTTTCCATAGGACTTCAACTTCCATTTATATTTTTCTCTGAGTTAACACTGGTAATTTAAAAAAAACTCCTATGTAACTGCTATAGTAAAAATAGTTCGTAAATCACTTATAAAGCCTGATGTCAGTTTTAAATAATATGTTGGCTTTTAAATTTTTTAATAACTTAATAATTCAACTAAACGATATCATGTTTAGAAACAATTCCCCAGTAATGTAATTATTTTTGTATCTACCTTCAATTAGAAAAAAACAATGTTATTAAATGGAAACTAACATTTTGCATTCTACTCCCGATTAACCTTGACCACAATCAGCACTGTATAAAGCCATCATTATCATCACGAAGAATGGTTTTCCACCCTATCTAAAACGCATCTGCTGATAGCATTAATTTTGAAGAGGCATTATAACAACTTACCGTGTATTGTTTATATATTTTTGCACGTTACGCTTCAATAACTCCAGTAACTGCATACTTGGACAAATATCAACTAGATACCCCCAACAACAAATACACATACATAATTATCTACCTTTCGTAGTGAATTTCACTACAAGTTTTAGCTTTTTCGCCGGATATATTTCAGCTATAGGTAGTCTATAGTGAATAGTTGAAAAAAAAAAAACGTAGAAAATATACCCTCGCGTAATTAATTCGTATTCCCATACGTGTGTAAGCTCATCTCACGACAGTACTGTCAGTACCTCGTAGTGCATCGGACCGATCGTATTATCTAATTCGAGACACGAGTCAATCCGAAAAAAAAATCAGTTTGTTTTTAGAACTAGTTAGCCCTTCGCCGCGATCACCGGTTGAATGCTTATGCTCGAAGTGACCTTAAGATCGCGTACATATGTATACGTATAAAAAACAAATGAGCGAAGATTTTATGGAAAAATGTTGTTTTGAAAATTTTACCAAATCTCATGAGAAGTACGCATAATTAATTGTTTTTTTTAGTACTCGTAAAAGCAATTTGTTGAATTGTTAAGTGGATTGTTTGTGCACATCATATGATGTAAGTTAGCTTCAGTGCCAAGTTAATATATAGAAAGATATTGAATTTCAAATATGAGAACTTTCTTAGATTTAATTTATTTTAAAATGGTGATTTATCGGTGCTGAGATAGATACGAGTAGATTCAAAGCCGAACTCGTATGTGGATTATTTTAAGTATGCGTCTGGTTCTATTAGCAACTTTACTTGTCATCAGTGGGGTGCATTTCAGTTGTAAGTTCGATTAATTTTTAAGGGATACGAATATCACGTGAGAGATACTTGCTTGTGTGTAATGGATACTTATAGACATGCTTAAAGGAGGTGTGAAATTTTTAGGGGTGTTTTTTGTTGAGAATTTTAATTTTCAATCCTACCTTCTGAAATTTGATCTCTCCCTTTTAAAGTTCTTCCCGATACCCAGCAAATATTAAATTTCTCCATTGCGAAAGTCAGGATATGAAAATTCATTCTAGGATCATTGTTCTCACTGATATCTAATTGCTTTCCTAAAAGGCTGCATGCAAAAAGTGCATACATACATAGCTGAAACACCTTATTTGAGTTTTTTTTAGAAAGAAAAGTCATATGACAGAATTAAGCACTCGATAAAGGTGGTATTGAGCCAATACATACTTATTTTTAACCTACAAACTCACATTCGGTGGATTAGAACGAATTTATATGGTGAGTTGCATACAAATTGAAGTATTATCAAGTAAATCTTATTTACATCCAATTAATATTAATCGATTTTAGAAAGCAAAAATTTAAGTAGCCCTGTCCTCTCCAATTGATTGTTTTTCCGATAATCGTGTTTTTTTTAAATAAGCCGTTCAATAATGGATTGCTTCTTATAAAATCTCTTTTATAAAAGATGTAAAGGCGACCAATATATAATTTTAATAAAGAGTCTTCCATTTTAAATTTCGCGGTAATTTTTTACATTTGAAAAAAAAAATATCTGTATTTCATTGACAGCTGTCAAGTAAAAACTAAACGATCAAGAAAATGGAACGCTGTACAAGTGAACAACGCACAAAAATTGTGAAAATTCAATATAAAAATAGGAAAAATTTCGCGGAGAGATTTCGTAAAGTTTGTATTTTTTTCGGTTGCTATAAAACACCTTCTCGCTCAGCTGTTTTGAACCTGATCAATAAACTTAAGTTAACACGGTTAATAATGGGAATCGGCTCGTAAGGCCAGTCCAGTCGAAAACATTGTCTAAAAGCTATGACTAATAGTACCGCTGAAAATACCCAGCAATAGCGCATATTCCAAACCAGTCTAGACCGTATTTTGCATAAAGATCTTAAAATGCATGCTTACAGTTCAGCTGACTCAAGAATTGAAGCCAGCTGAACATAAAAAATGCCGTACGGAGTGTTAGAAAGGCAGACCTGCGACGAGACCTGCTTTCATCTACAAGGGTTCGTTAAAAAGCAGAAATGTCACATCTAGAGCATCTAAAACCCGAAAGCTATTATCGAACAACTTCTCCATCAGTTCAGACAAGTATCAAAATTTAAAAGCAATTAATCCGTCGCCAAGGCTGTCCCACTGATATGTTATCCTGACGCATCTCTATGGCGGATTATAATGATACTTTGCTTCTATCTAGAGTGATGCTCAATAATTATCTATACATTGCTGAAAACTGCAGAGGAAGGAAATATTTTAACGTTCTTGTTCTTACAACCCTGGTCAAATGGGTACGTTATAAGGGCACCCCATTCTTACTGTACAGACCTATTATATCCAGTACTTGACTGCTACAATTCTGATCGCATCTGCACGAATTATATTTTGAATCCATATCCGTAGTACGGCGCTTGTCTACAGTGGTTACTGTGGTGGATTACTGAGTGGGAGGTTCGAGGTCCAAATCCCAGAAAACACAAAGTTCTGAGAGCTGTCATAAAAAAGCTTAAAAAAAACCGTTGGCTCTATATTGTAGGTCCCTTGTATGTTAAAAAATATAGCACGCACAACACGAATGGTCGCGAGAAGCCAGGCTGTGGAACATATACGGTCTGTTGCGCCAAGTATTTGTACATATCCGTGGCTGTGCCTTGATCTCAGTAACTTATTAAAAGGGATCCTCTATGTTACTATTACCTAGGATCGAAAAATTGTCATCTTGAACCGATAACCTAACAAGGCCAGCTCCTTTTTACTAGGGCGAACTTCGAAAGCAGCCTGATTATCAAATTAGCAAATTTCTCGCAATATTTAGCGCAAAAGAAGGTTTCAAGTAAAAAAAATAAAAAGCTACTTCAAATAATATTTGTCGAAAACTGAATAGATCATAATATTTAGAAGAAAACTGTCAAATTAAATACCAATATTTTGTATAACGTCGGTTCAAATATACAAATGAACAGGAAATAAACAGATACCCGTAGACGAAGACACTAATTTTATCAAGGTCGTCCATATTTGAGGTAGCTACATAGACTAATCACAACTATCCACTGGCTTTCTTTGCTTGCGAATTAGTAAGATGCCGCGAAATTAAATCCATTTTAAGTGGCAGAACCTTGAATCCTGACTCACTGATCCACTCAGCTATTATAACCTACAGAATTACTACTTCGTTTATTTACAAAATAATCATTTTACCCTGCTTGTCTGTCGATGAGCATGTGAATTTTTGTGGGAATTTTATTTATACCAGGAAAGCTGCATGCTTTTAATTTATACTAGAAAGCAGTCAACACAATCAAAGCACTCAAAACTACCGAGTATTTACGGAAATTAACTTTTCCATTAAAGTACACAGCACAAAGGTTAGCGGCTATAACGATGCAATAGCCTGCTTAAAATTCACATTTAGTATCAATGTCACTCGTGTGAAGGTATTTTTTTTCGAAAGTTAATGGCCAAAAACTGAAACAATTTGTCATGAGCATTACTTAAACTTACTTAACAAAGCAAATAAAAACTTGACATACGCACGTAAGGGATTATAATTTTGTATGGTTCGTAATTCTAGAGATTTTGAAACTGCAATAGCGTATGCAGAAGATGAAGGCATTAACCTTGTGTTCTACTTTTTTTGTGGATTCAAAACAATACGCAAAATTATCGCTACAAATACTAAAATATTAGACTAAAGGGGGTCAAGCGATAAGCTCTTTAGTTTGTCAGCTCCTGCTGCAAGCAATCATCGTTAAAGCTTTACTGGGAGAGAAGACTAGGACAGAGACAGTCACTTAGGCTGGTCGATTACATTTGCGTTTTTGGTCAAATCGACAGTCAAAAATAAAGAAAAATTCAAAAATTATTTTCTTCCCACTGGGGAATAATAATGTATTTAAAGTGTCTTTCAGTTTCCTTCGTTCCCTTTCATAGATACAGTCGTATGCATGTTTGAAGGAAAATTCTGCAAACTGTCAAGTGAACAAGGGTATGCACTAGAGCATTCACTATACCACAGGGTATGCCAATTTTCGCAGAACTCAAAATACATGGATCTGGTCGACGTGTACCATTAGCTAATAGAACGGTTTACGCAAGTCTCACAACTTCATACTCCCCTGAGAATGGTAAATATTCTCGTATATCGCAACTGGATAATCTGCGATTTTTCTGAGGTACTTAAGAATATGGCTCTCTTCCTGGGCCTATGTCTTAGATCTCAAAGATTCAAGTGTGTCTTACCACAAAAAAAGATTTTGAAACTTCGAACTTTGTATGACAATAAGGCAGCTGATTGGGACTGGAAGTTTTTTTTTTTTGGGTATAGCCGTGTTGTCCATTCGTTCGAGTTTGTTGATGAGGGTAAATATAAGACGTATCTCCAAGAACGTGGCATTTGTATGATCTATATTTAGGTAGAAGAGGTAGGTGAACTACTTATCTACTTCAAAGTTACAGCTGCCGACATTGACGTTTTGCGTTAGGTGATAGACGGATGCCTCTAATATTGTCGATAGCACCTACATATTTGGTTAGTCCTTGTTCACTCCACAGCCATTTTTATTACTTTTTTTATTAAGTATCGTTAAACTTCTACAATGACACTCTGGGAACGCTAGATGATGTCGAATCAGCACAAAGTCGAAGAAATCATCTGACATCATTGTTTCTTTTGAATTCAACAGCTTTGTTCAATGAGAAAAAAGGCAAGGAAGAGCAGCACAAATTTGTGAAAAATGTCAGATAAAAGGTAGAACAGAAAAATACAGCCATATGTTAGTTGTCAAAAATGACAACTTCATTTTCGATTTTTGGATAATTATTCGAGTTTACAAGTTAAGTATAAATCGTGAAATAAAAACAATCAAATAATGGAACTTAATTTGTTGGAACAAATGGTATTAGAGGCGATGGATTCAGAAAGTGACAACTTTTCACTTCGAGGACAAAACAATTAATTTGCAATCACAGCTGATTTTGACGTTTCTCACAAATCTGTTCTACCTCAAAAGTAAGTGCAGAAATTCTGCTCAGGGCAGAGTCCAGGCAGAGTCATTTAACAAAAAGCAAACATGAGCTGGACAGAAATTTTTCTCATTGAACACGAAAACCTGTAATTTACATGCTTTGGGCAGCCACATTGAACAAAGCTAACAATAGCTTTTAGTCTATAGACGAGTAAAATGCTTCCTTGTCACGATTGCTAATCTGCTACCCGTGTGGCATTTAGTTAACGAATGAAATTCAAGTTTCGCCGACCGAGGCGGAGTCGAAACAGCGACTCTTTTATAGATGGAAAAATGCATTTATTTCAGACATGTATACATGTATGAAATGATCTATACTTCATCAATAATCTTACGAAGTTCAGTTCAATTAGTAATTACGCATACGGATCAGTAATATTCATAGATGTGTGAATCGTTTTTGACGCCCCAAGAGTTGTATGCCAGGAACTTACGATCCTTAAGTTTCGTGCATTTTTTGGACTACCTGATACATTCCAAAAACAAATGTATATTACATGACAATGAATAGAGTAAATACATTACTTGGATCAATCGGTCGATCTTTTGATTGACTTCAGTGAACAATTACTTCCTTAGCCGGAACACTTATCGATTAGTCAATGTAATTATTAATTCTTAATTACAGAAAATGTACGTAATTATTGAAAGATGTGTAGGTATACCTTCGGTTACGTAATTGCATTTATTTTGTTGACAATGTTGTGTTTGTTTACTCATCATTATCATCAAGGAACAACGAAGTATTCTACCATGCTTGGATGCATTTCTTTATATTAATAATATCACGCGTTTAAAAAATTGTATATTATACGGTAGCTTCTATTTACATTGCACTATCTCAAGAAAATGTCTGTGCAAAAAATAAAATAAAAACTTTAGATACACGAATATGTATACAGAATGAGTTCTGCAATATACGAGTACTTTATAAAAAAGATTACAAACAGACTCTTCTTGTTTTCTTGAAAAAGATTCAAAAGACAGTCAATGACTTATGTGGATTTTAACCACTTACTTACTTAAGGGGCACCCAACCCGTGGAGTGTTCCTGACTGAGACACGGCAGGCTTCCATCCGCTTCCAGTTTTGCAGACCAAGCGAAGGTTTAGTCTTCCTCGTCTACTGACCAGTGCTTTCCAATACTCTCGCCATCGATAAAGATGGGACCAAAGATCACTTACATCCTCATTCACTTTTAATGTGGTTGGTGTCTAAGCAGAATATAATAGGACTGAGACGATCAGGGTGTAATGGAGAGTTGCTTTAATTGTTCGTGAAAGGGCTTTGTTTCTCAATATCTTTTTTAGCCCAAAGAACAGCCAATAGTATCTGTTTATTTAATCACTGCGTAATTTTATTATTCGACTGAAGCCTAGGAACATGAGGTTCCCCACTACCTTAAAGTTGTGACTGTATATAGATATGTATGTTATTCTTGATAGCTCAAAAGTTGTCACCATTAAACGCTTACCAAAAATTACTTCTATTTCTGTACTCAAGAGGGAATCATTCACATCAAATGGCGTGCTTCCAATTCAATATGCCAATGTTGTCAGCGTAGTAAATGTATTTTTTTTTTTCTTGTGGCTTAAGTGTTAAGTTGAACTTACGATAGGAATAGCTGTCAAAACTAGCTTCTAATCTGGCTCATAATAAATAGACTCACATTTGAATAACCATACTACCAAATTATCAAATTTATATGGCAGACATAATAGTCCATATTCCCTCTAAATTATTTAGTAACACCAACACAATAACAAAAGAATGTGCGCACTGGAGAGATCCAAATTATTCGATTCGTTTTTGCTCGTAGCAATTGGATCCATGTCCGTTCGTTTTTTCTTATCTGATTTGTTAATAAAAAAAATTGGATTGAGAAAATATCTAGAAGAGACCCCACAGTAGGTATGCTCAAAATGTCGATCGCTAGAGCTTATAAAGTCAATCGCGGCAGAAAGTTTACATCCCCTCAAAAAATAGTAAAAAGCCGACAAATATATAATTTTATTTTAGCTAGTAAATCTACGAACAATATCCCACTCATGCACACTACATAAAACTTCAAGTTTTTTTCAAAATCTTGGTCTAAAACCTCATTGATATGAATCAATCGGGTTGATGACAAAGGCTTTAGATGCTCACAGAATATAGCACATAAGATCCTTATCATAGTCTGGTGCTCCCGTAGTTGAAGCAGTTCATGGTCTCATACTTTGAGGATAGGATAGATGCCATTGAAGTTATTTTTACAAATGACTTACTGTATCATCCTTTCAGAGATATCCTGTTGCTTGAAAGAGCTCGATCTTCATCTCTTTGTGGGCATTCAGACGGAAATTTTCATTCCATCACTGGTCATTAATGCTGTTTAACAGTCTACGACTGCGCTTGTAGCTCTAGATCTCATTTTACAGCCCTACAGATATTGTTTTTCGCTTTATAGCCCTTGGATATTCTTTTCACTCCCGCCGCTCGCTAGAGAAATACGACATAATGAAGACGGCATCAGTGATAGATTGCAGTTATTTTGCCACTGGTCTTTCGGTTTGTCAAACTTTCTTACAGTATTTCATAGACTCCGCACTGCTCTCGTTATTCTAGTAAATAGCCCGAGTCGATAAATGCCTTACGTCGATGGCAGTCTGATGAATTTGGGTTGCGGTTATATAATCAGATTCCTTTTAAAATGATGTGATGTGAGCCCGTGATATCTACCATATCTACTCGCCTTGCCACAAAAACCAAACTTGGTCGTTTGCGAACAGCCTCTTTCCGATCCAAACGCAACTCCTTTTCTTAGCTTTGCATTGAAGTCGTTCAGGATAAATTTAGTGTCAAATACAAAAACTTGGCGTAAAAGACCGTATGTTGTCCAAGGCTCAGCTTCTCGCAACCATTTGTGTTGTGCGTGTTATACTTTTTCACACAAATGGAAGGGATCTACAGTTTAGAGCCTTATCCGAAAGACTTTTTTACAAGCTGTCTCATGGCAGTTATTGCTCTCGGACGTTTGTCAGACATTCTGGGATTTGGAATTCTTGTATATCTGTTTTTTTAGCAATCGGGGGCTCTTAGATCCAAATTCATTTGTCCGTATTTCACCCCCGGGATCTTCAACTATTAAATCGCCTATAGATGGTTGTTGTGATCAATCAGCTTTGCCTTCCCATAACTTGAGAGTCCTTTTTTTCTTTATATTAAAAGCAAAGCATTAAAATTAATACACCCACTGCAATTAGACATCAACAGAAATTTAATTAAACACAAGCAATTTGTTAGTTTCAAAATTCAAAAACTGTTCATGATTTATCCTTCCTGCATACATATCTTACTTTTCAGATGCACTTCTTCTCAAATGCCCTATTTATCAGCTACATTTCCAAAAGATCGTTGGGTTTCGTCCACCAAGCGAATTAATTACCAATAAAAACACACTTTATGAAGCTGATCCGAGTAATCCTTTCGAATCAATAAACTCAATTTGCTGGGATCTCTGTAATGACGATGAAAACTGCATATCCTACGTCCACATCTTAGACACAAACCGATGTTATGGATTCTCAATATTTGCTCTGTCGTATCGAGAGGATCTTCAACTTGTACCCGACAACAATGCCATCTACTTCGAAAAGACCTGTTTGACGGGTAAGCACTGGTATACTAAAAGATTATTCAATTATTAATTGAAACATAAATTCCAGTTCCTGAAAGTTGCACCTCGAAACTGTGGATCCTTACAAAAATACCCGGAAGTAGCTTGATGTTTCAAGCCAAGAAAACTGTATCAAAACTAGTAACCAAACGTGAATGTGCCGAACGATGCTTATTCGAAACCGATTTTCCTTGCCTTTCAGCGTCATTTGCACCATCATACAAAAACAATCAAGCACGGTGAGCTTTGTTTTTCTGGATGATGTTAGAAATATGAATAAAAAAATGAAAATGAATGACCTCACTTAGAGCTCATCCATATTCATCCTCTAGTACAAGTTTAAATGTATCAAAAAGATAAATTTTCCACGGTACTGATCATCATCATCGCACAATGATATCATATTTCGTTCGATTAATGAACTCCACTCTGTCTTTGTTTTATTCTTTTAGCTTCAGTGATCAGCTGCTAAGGAACGAAAGGTTAGGTCGTTGTGTCCTAAGCGATAAGGATAAAATGCTCCAACCCGACGCCTTTCGGGCAGCACCTTTCGATGAGGAATACATCGAGAATCAGTGCTATGAACGTCCAATCGAAAGCGAAAACTGCTCCTATGAGCTCTATTCAAATAGTACATTCATCTATGCGGAAGTCAAGCATAATGGACTAACCCAAAAAGAGGTGAGTGGGAGTGGTGGGTGCAGTAGCAACTAATCTATCAAACAAAAACGTGAGTTTTTGATATATGGGTTATGGTGGTGGTTTGCTTTTATGACTTTTTGTGAGAATTTTGATTTACATTCAATTCCCTGTGTGTGTTCCTCTCTTGTGGACAATGACGCCTTACACAGTGCCAAGCCAACTGTTCCGGTGAATCAAAATTCTACTGCCAAGGTGTTTCGTATTTTTTGGATCAAGTGATTGCCAACTCAGAGTGCTATTTACATTCGGAAGATATCATCTCGATGGGACCGAGGAGTTTGAAATTCAGACCAATGTCGGTGTACATGCGAAGAGTGAAGTGCTTAGATGGTATGTACTCGTTTTGATTAAGGTATTTTTGATGATTGAATGTTGATAAGAATATCGATATACGGGTGTGTTAGGTCACGATTGGTGACATAAGGCTATTGAAATGTGGTTACTCCCAGTGTGATCAGATGGAAAAAGAGAGTTCAGATTGCATCTTCCAAACAATGTAGTTATAAATATGACATAAATGTACTATTCTGTATTTTATTGAATGCATTGATAACCTATAATCGATTTGTGAAGTATTTTGAGGCTGAAGTATTAAAACAAATCCGAATGTCATTTTATTCCTTGTTTTAACATTCCTTACTGTAGCAGTATATTTGTGATCAGTGTTGCAGAGCTTACAAAGTATCGCATACAACCTCAATCACAAGATGAACCATTTAAAAGGACACATAAAGATTCTTATGGTTGCAGAATGCATTGAGTAATTAGTCTTCGACTTTGTTAATGGTCTACAATTTATTGATGATAATTAAAAATTCCAGTTTAACTGGGGACTACGATCACCGTAACATCAAGAGGATGCCAGATTTGGTTTGGGAAAAGTGTTTTTAGGGATGCAAAACAAGACATTTAGAAAGCGGGCTTAGGATTACATTTCTAATTTCTAGTCCATCCGAATCTGATATCTTTCACAAGCTTAAGCTAATTTCGAAACGAAATTTTATCAAAATGTTCGCAGTTTAAAACTAGAATGAGCCTATATTGTACAGCAAAATAATGCTCAAAAATGTTTGTTTCGAACTGGAAGGTCTTTTTTGTACCCTAAACCAAGCCGGATGTTGTAAAACATATTTTTCTACTCCAGGCAAACCTACATACGATGTACATATGGACCCTTTCCGAGAAGATGGAAAACAGCATTTGTCCAGCCTGTCGCTAAAAAAGGCGAATCTTCCTCTCCAACCAATTACCGATCCATTGAACTTACGTCCCTTCTTTCCAAGGTCATGGAAACGCTGATAAATCGTCAGCTTATCAAATATCTTGATTAACGAAAACTTCTAAATGACTGGTATGGTATGGTATGGTTTTCGTAGCAACAGGTCCACCGGTGATGTGATGGCACATCTCACCGAGAAGTGGAACCAATCTCTTCATTACTTCGGTGAAACAAAAATAGTTGCGCTAGATATTTTAAAGGCATTTGACAGAGTTTGGCATCAGGCTCTTTTGTCGAAAATGCGTGCATATGGCATCGATGAGTCTCTTCCTTAATGGATTAGAAATTACCTTTCGGGGTAATACAAGTTGTCTTGGACAGCTTCAAGTCTGATATTCACCACATAAATGCTGGTATTCCCCAGGGCTCAAGTATTTAAACTCATTAAATTTCGACCTTGACAGCATAATCAAATGGAGCTCAACTAACAGAGTGGAATTTAATGCATCCAAAACGCAGTGATACAGTCTTCTGTATCTCAGCGAAACCATGACCCTCAACCATTATCCGTGAAGGGTACTTGCATCGCTGAGACCGAAAGACTTCCCATTCTCGTGAAGTAATTAACTTAAAACATAAAATTTAGGCCAGGATTTAGTTGGAAAAGGCCGTTTGAAGCAATCTGTAACCCTTAGGTTATAATAACGCGATAGCATTGCTCCTTGAATAATTTAAGAAATTGTTTGCAAACATCAAAACTATTTGCTGTGCTTTGGGGATTTATTGCATTACCTAAATGGTTTCTTTTCATAGTACATACTAATAGTATGTTACTGGTACGTTGTCGCCCCGGGGTTTTGTCGTTCTGATTAACGTTTATACAAATCGGTAGTTGTTGCAAAGAAATTCGCTTTCGGGTACGAAATCCATTGTATTCTAAGGTGATGGAAATAAAGTGCAGAAAGATTAGAGTCAAATTTGCATATTCAGCTATTTTTAATTGTAGTTCTATTATAAGATTGTCGGTGTGTAACTGAGTTAAAAAAATAGTACAGAAACCAAGAAAAACTACTTTAATTAAGTTTATGATATCCTAAGTGTAATGAGCAACAGGAATTGATATGTGTATCTAATTACAAATAAAATTTATATTTTCTTTACTTTTAGTATCAGTTATATGCAATAACGATGAAATGGTTGTTAAATACTCACCGAAGGATTCGTTCCGAGGAAAGGTCTACGTAAGTTCACACTCTAGAGACTGTATGGCAATTGGAAATGGAACAAGGTTGCAAAGAGCAATACTCATTAACTTAAAAATGCTTACAAATAACTTTCTTTAGCAGACCAACTCTACTGCGGCTTCCGATTGGAAATGAAATCCAAGAAAAACGCTGTGGAATTCTACGTGCTTATGAAGTCACCAAACAATACCAAAGGTTGTAATGTTTATTTATATTGCTTTAACTCAATCTCACATGTGACCATGCTTAAAGGCCCATTGACTGCTAATTTCGTTCTTGTAGCGATGTTGTAGGATTGAATTGAATGACCGACCTTTTAAAAGCTCAAATATCTAACCCAAAATAACCATACGTTTTTATATTTGCATATGTTGTTATAAATCATGTAAATAGTGCTCAGGTTGCGAGTCTTTTGAATAAAAGCAGACTAGCGGAGGTGGTTCTGTGCTTTGGAATCTAGTGCTCTCACTGTTTCTTAGTGGATTGCACCGAGATATTTATTCACGCCTAACTTGAACGGCAACCTTTTATTATTAATCTTTCGCATGGTTTTGCTTTTAAAATTTATGTACATGGCTGAATATGTCAATTCCTAGTCAATTTCGTCACTTTGAATAGTTCAAACCTCCAATAGAGAAGTTTCTGAAAGCCATTCATTTTTACAAATATATATATCCTAGTAACCTCTTACCCATCACATATGTATGTATGTACACTGTAGTACTTCGGAGGCCTCAATACTTCTCCGTAACATATCAGTGCAATTCTACACTAACCTCTTTCTTTCTTTCACCTTAGAACTTTTATCTCAGCTTTAATCGTAATACAAAATAACCTTAATGTTCAAACCCAAGGAGATCGCTTGATCAAGGTCGGTTGTATCATGAGTAACTCCACGGCAGGACTGCCTCAATTGCCAAGTGCCATTGCTCTGGAATCATCACTAGCCTTTACACAAAAGTGAGTTAAAATAAATTGGCGCAGGTCAATGACTACATTGTATCGACCTGTCTTTTTTTGAACTGCTTCAGTGAACTACCAAATGAAGGCTCTATTCACATTGATGGTAACAGCTGGGATATTCCAAAAATATCTATGCGAGTCCTAGATCTCAATCAACAGCGCCAAACCAACGATGTGCAGATTGGACAAAGCCTTGAGTTGCAGATTATTGCACAGCCTCCAAACACCCCGTTTGATTTTGATGCTACATCACTGGTAGCCAAAGCGAATAACGATACAAGCTTTATTGTTTTAATTGATGAAAAGGGTTGTCCCACCGATGTTACTGTGTTCCCGGCTTTAACAAAAATAACGACTAGCACCAAAAAAATGTTATATGCACGGTTCCATGCGTTTAAATTCGCCGGCACTTCTATGGTGAGCTTTGATGTAAAAATCAATTTTTGCCCTGGAAGATGTCCGCCAATTATGTGTCAACAAGGATCCATGAAAAGAGGTCGAAGGAATGCCGATGGGGAGTACTTACACGGTGAATCTATACAAATAAAGAATCCGCTTTATGTATCAACTGTGATGGAGCAGGTACATGATCATAATTTAACAGATTTACAACAGGAAGGTTCCATATCCCAGGAAAATACTCTCGAAAGCAGAAGAGCGCCACCATACAGCCTCGAATTACCCTTAAACTATGATATAAATGTACGTGGCCCTAATCTTGTAGACACAAAGGGATTAATCTACGGTGAAAGGGGCATAGTACTTGTAGCAGGAGTTGGTGAGGAATACATTTTTTTTCTTAATTCAATTGTTTAACTGCTATTATCTCTTTAGATGAGTCTTCATCGGAGAACATTTGCATAAATCAAAGTCTTATGATTGCTATCTTAATTTTCTGGTTGATATTTCAAGTCGCGCTCATGTTTAGCTGTTGTTATCTTATACAAAAGTACAAACGACTGGCGTCATTGGATGAAGAGAGGAGAAAAATACAGGAGAGCATAGATTACTACGAAGGAAGACGGGTACATTGGGCTGACCAAGGTGGCTACACTTTATAGTTGTCCTTTTGTTTGAGTTATGTTTGTTTTCAAGTTGTTTTCTTGGTTCTTAAATAATTAATAAATTTAAGAGTATTCTAGTAATATAAAATATAATTAAAATTAATTCATTTAAAAAATAAAAATAAATTACTAGTCAAAAAAAATTCGCCTTAATCGTAGAATGTCTGCGCTTCCACCTCTATTCTATAAAAATGCAAAGGTGTACCAAACCTCACTCATCTTCCGTATACGGAGAACCATTTTTCAAACTTGTTCCAAGAAAAACAAATCGTTATGAATCAACCGAGCAAAAATATTTTTAATGGTATTCGAGCAGGATGCGGCTGAATAACCCCCAAATTTACTACAAGTACTAATAAACACAACGGACAAATATACCAACGAGCGGAACCTATTAATTTCAAACCCGGCCAATCCAATTCAACCATTATTTTTCTCAAGTAGGTGCTCGAACATACGGAACATACCCATATCGAACGTTTAGACACTAACAAACTACTACTTTTAAGAATGAGAAAAAGAAGGAATGTACTTTGCACCCCTTTTTCTGGTTGGCAAAATGGTGACCTTCGCGTACTTTAAAAAAAATACATATACATATATACGTTGTCAGGTTAAGACTCAAATAATAAATTCAAAAGTTAAAAAAAATCGATTATTTTTTATTGCATCATTGCCTTGATTTACTTCAAGATCCTTTGGGTATATTTAACTTATTTCTTCGGATTGTAGCTTTCCCACTTACGATGGTTTAGCTTATTAAAATCATCACAGTTCTCAGCGATGTCCCTTAAGTACTTGGAGAGCTTCACAAGCTCCTTGTCCGTTTGGCGATTGAAATGCGCCTGTCGGAATGGACGAATTTTCAGCCCACATTTAGGATTCATAAGAAAATTCCTACGAATATCATCGAACATAATCGTGTTCTTCGCGCTATACTGCGGGTAGTTGCCCCAAATCACACCCAATGGCTTGACGTCGATGACGCCCTTTTCGGCTGTGTGAACCGTGATCATAGCATTCGAGTCCAAATAGAACATAATCTTATAACTCAAATGTGTGCTAACCCCCAGCAGTTTCATTTTTTCTTCAATCCATCGCATGCCAGTGGCGGACCAAATAACAATATCGTAGTCCTCATAGGCAGACGTGAGAAACTCATGTAAATATGGTCGCATGAGCTCGGCTCCAGTTTCAGCAGAAGAACGATGATCGAAAAGTGTATAATCGATATCTAAAACAAGCAGACGTTTTCCTTCTCGCGGCGGATTGAGAACTGTTATTTTATACTCCTTGATGCGTTTAGCGATTTTCGACAAAAATATTGCCGAATTCTCTACCGACACTTCCTTCTCGTCTGGATCATCAAAGTCATCGATTACGTCGGCGAGGCCTTCTGGTCGATTGCAAGCATCCTCTATGTCTGCTTCTGTAGAACCGACCATCATCACCTTGAAGTTTGGTTTGAGTTCCAAAGTAGCAATTTTCACACTATCAGGTGCTAGTTTTCCTGAAAGTTATAAATATATACCTAATAAAGGGAACCGTAAATACTTATCGAATAACGGAACGAATACCTTTAAATTTTAGATTTAGAAGTTTTTGCCGTTCAGGACGCACTTGTGTCTTCTTGAATATTTCATGTTTCAAAACTGCGACCGTATCTTGATCAGTCAGGTCTGTAATGGGGTACTCCTTACCGCTCCATTTTACTACAATGGTAGCGTCCTTGATTTCAGTCATCGTTTTGCAATATTATCTTCTTTTCACTTATTTTAGTTAAAATGCACAGAAATGCAAGGACTCAAACTCAGAATTTGTTGACAAAATATTATCCAAACGTCATTTTAGACGTTTGTCATTCGGCGACAAATAATGCCAAGTTTGGTTAAAATGCTCAAGTGAGTATATTTTTGGTGCATTCACAAAGATTTTAAGTAAAATATGGTTGTGTCGCACTACAGAAATTTAAAAAAACTCGTCTGTCAATAAACAAACAAGAAGAACGTGTTCTCTTTACTTCATTTTAAAAAACAAATTGTGATATGTTATAGGCCATAGAAACACAAGAGGCAAATCGTGTTGAATAGAGAGTCCAATTTATTTCCTGCATTTTAACCTACTTTCCACATAGCGATTTAACCCTTTAAACGGGTTACAGGAAGTATTGACAATGCTTGGAAATCGGAACCTACGAATTTGAACGTGTGCTTACCAAACATGTGTTCACGGATTCCGTGAAATGAGTAATAAACTTACTTAAAATCTGTGTTCTTAAAACACTTATTTTGATATTAAGGCGTAGATATTTAAATTACATCGATAATTAATAAAATATACGGATACCCGCGTATTTAACTCTCGGTGCAATAAGAAATACATATGTAATTATAATTACACGGACTCAAATCCAGATCCATTGCTAACCTGGATATCCGAATATTTGACTGTAATAGAAACCCTTACTGGAAATGCAATTTGATTTCTTATGCCACTATATTACAAGCCGTTCTCTACCCATTTTCATTACATTTCCGTAACTATTCAACATGTTTCATATATGATCAAAGATGTCCAAAGATAGTTAATGCCCTTCTCTATTAGTTTATGTAATCCCCAGACGTCTTAAAATCGTACTATTGAGAACCATTACTTAAGAATTCTTATCGTAATTGACGATCAAAAATGTAGTTCTTCTGTATTGATCCAAGTGACAAATTTCAACATCATTGTCGAAATAACATGTTAAGGTCTTGAACAAAATTCAAAACAATTCGTGCATAAAAATATGGTATGATATAATTTATTTCTTTAATTTTATAATATAAATTTATAATATAAGTATCGTCATTGTACATCGAAATATTCCAAAGCCGTTCAAAATAAAATCAAATGATAATCAAGTGAATCATATTTACGACATAAATATATAAATAAATTTGCGTCTAAAAAGGCATCAGAATAAGTTGCACCTCTTACAATTTTAGATCTCACTAATTTCTAAAATGGAGAACTAGGCTAATTTTTACATTTTGCTTCAATCATATCGATCTATCTAGACGTTTCTGTAATTTACCCAAAAAGACAATTTAACTCTTATGCCGCATGGTCCACACAGCTCTTATTTTAGAAATACAAAATTTGAACGTGTGCTTACCAAACATGTGTTCACGGATTCCGTGTAATGAGTAATAAACTTACGTTAGGTGTTGAAGACCCATCTTACATACGAATGCCTTAGAACTCTAATAACAAATTTGAAATGTAGAAAATTTCCCGACATGTGCTGCAGCAGATTTTTTGTTTCTATTATCTTACAGTGAGTTTAAAAAGATTTAGGTTGTTTCTTGTAAATAAGATGGTAGTGTATAAAATATGTTTATAAATACTAGCTATGGTATTTGTCAAGTTCATTAATCCTAACTGAGCCGAAATTAGAGAAAGCAACAGAGGGGAAAATGTAGTAGTAAATAGTAGCGAGAGAGAAGTTTTACGTAAATATGATCCTGCCCTTCGATGGACGAAACAAACACATAAGAAATTAAAATGTGCCTCAATCATTCAAGCGCATGTAGTGCCTCCCTTAACCCGGTGAATTTCCAACGCCAACAAGTGTCACTTCATTCAAGCAAGTGTCAACTAGAGGTTTTTCGGATTTTTCGTTGTGTCATAACTCTTCCGTTGTTAGTTTGATTTTAGTTTTTGTGTTTTCTTTGACTTAAATTCAATAAATTTAAATACTTTTACATTCTATTAAAAGAAACAATACTCTATAATGTCTGAAAAGCCTACTGTGTTAATATTAGGAGGTAAAAAAACTGTTATTTCCCTGGACCAAAGATCACCATTCTGACTAAGCTCTCGTAACTTTTTTTTTTATCTGTATCTTTGTTCTTTTTGCTTTGCATAAATAGGGTGTGGATTTATCGCACGTAACTTGGTACACTATTTAGTAAAGAATGATCTCGCACAGGAAATTCGTGTCGTTGATAAGACCCCACCACAGATGGCATGGCTAAATGATGAGCACACAGCAGCATACGAGAGTGAAAATGTTGAATTCTGCAGTGCTAATCTTATTAATGCTGGTAGGTGGAAACATTTTGCAATTTTTCCTGTATTTTGTATGAAAACTTCTTAATAGCATCATGCAAAAATGCATTCACTCCATCGAGGGAAAGCCGGAATTGGGATATTGTGATCAATTGTGCTGCTGAAACACGTCCAAATCAAACCGATGCCGTCTACAAGGAAGGAGTCTACAAACTGAGCATCAATTGTGCTACAGAAGCGATTAATATTAACGCAAAGAGATTTATTGAACTCAGTTCGGGTAGTATTAATTCAAGTGAGAAATCTGCACTGAAAGAGGACTGTAAAACGGATCCCTGGACTGCTGTGGCTAAGATGAAATTGAAAGTTGAGAAGGAATTGAAATCGATAGGGAATTTAAGTTACACTGTGCTGCGATTGCCCATAGTTTATGGGTTAGGTGATAAGCGATATTTAAGTGAGTATATTCAGTTTTGTAATATGTCACTGGTTTGAACTGGTTTGGACCTTTTACTTCTCTTGCCACAACTGGGTTTATTCTCGCTAGAAATAAAGATAGCGTACCATTCTTTCTAGTTGTTTTCCCTGAAAAGTAAACATAGGAGTCATTAGCTACATTTTGTAGGGTGTCGGCTCTGGTTTTCAAAATAAACGTTTTGCCCTCCGTTTCAGGTACATATTACAGATTACAGGAATAGAAAATTCGCAGTTTGTCTAATCTAATCTAAGAACAGATTGGATTATCAGAATTTGCTTTACATCTTACGCAAAAGTTCGACTAACTTGGGACCTATAAAAAAAAAAAACTTCAATCCCTCCTTTCGGATGCAGAAGCTAAACGCAGCTTATAAGGTCTCTGTCCGTGATCTGCATTTGTATTTTTGCATTCTACTTACTTATATTCTTTCGAGGCAATTTGCTGGAAAAAGAACCAGTGGTATTTGCCAGCTAATATTAGGGTCCATATTGGGATAAATACTATGAGAATTGAATCCAATAAAACTGCTGAAATGGACAAATTTGTTTATCAGCATTTTTTCAATGCATTTTTACGCTACGAAACTTTTTGCCCAACAATTATAATGTGTGTATGTAAACAATATTTTTATTTCATCTTTCCATAGTGCCGCGCATAATTATTGCTGCCCTTTACAAATACCTCAATGAAACAATGAAACTGCTTTGGAACGATGCGATGAAATTGAATACAGTTCATGTACTAGATGTTGTAAGTGCCATATGGGAGGTGGCACAAAATCCTAAAGCCGTAGGAGAGACCTACAATGTGGTTGATGATTCGGAAAGTACTCAGGGCTCCATAAGTGATATTTTAGCTGACATATTTGCCATTAATGTCGATTACTGGGGAATCGTCATGTCAAATCTAACTAAGGTTTGTTTAATTGTTTTATTTCAATTATCTGTTACTAGTAAAGTATATTTTATCGCTGCAGCTGAGTATGTCGGACACTATTAGCGAAATTAATGATAAACACATGGGACCATGGGCTGAACTCTGTCAGAAAGATGATATTAACAATACGCCTTTAACACCATACATGGACGAGGAGCAACTCTACCACAAACATATGAACTTGGATAACTCAAAACTCAAAGAGCTTGGATATCAATTGAAGATTCCGAAAATTACCCGAGATAGCGTTAAGGAAATAGTTGACGACTATGTTAAGCAAAAGCTTTTCCCGAGATCTCTCGTAATGTGATTGTGTTGTGTTGTGAAGCTGCAGCAATACTCAGCGGAGTATGCTGGCAGCTCCCAATGATATTATTAAGTTTATTCTGCGATTATTATAACAATTTAGTATTCTAATCTGTATCTTATATTTTACTCTTTTTACATGAAAATGTACTTAAACAATTGGCAAAAGAATTTTGTTTTTACGAAATTTTGTGCTTCCCAATTTTATTTTTAAAAATTGATACTTGAAAAGCAATTGTAATGAAACTGAGTGCTCTTAGTAAGCAAAGTAGAATAACTACAGTGCCTAAAATCGAATTTCGTAATCTTTGTACTACCTATTATTATTTTTATAATGTGGCAAATAAAAACACTTTATTGGTGAGAAAACAGTAGTCTTGGTGTTATTAAGTCAGTTGAGAAAGAAAAAGGCGATAGATAGTAATCGCAATTCCTAATTCGTTTTGGTAGAGAATGAAGAAAGTGGAAAATGAAGCATGAGCAATGGGACACCAACCGGAATTCCTATAAAATGTAAACAAAATTTTCACTCCCCACACCGAAGTTAACAAAGTCAAAAATAGAAACACTAAAATCAAAATAAAATTAGGGTTTTAAAAATTTACACAAACCATTTCTTCCATTGGTGGGCGCCGTGGCTCAAGTGGTTAGTGCGTTGGATCGCTGAGCGAGAGGTTCGACCTTCAAATCCCAGAAACACCAAAAAGTTTTTTCATGGTCCCATGTCTGACAAACTTCCGAGTAATAACTGTCAAGAGAAAGCTTCTCAATTTGCCTTTCGGATATGGCTCTAAACTGTTGGTCCCTTCCATTTGTGTGAAAAATATAACACGCACAACACGAACGGTTGCAAGAAGCTAGGCCCTGGGCCACAAACGTCTGTTGCGCCAACTATTTATATTTGTACTTCTTCCATTGTTATGCGGCTTCGAAACTAGCTGCCAGACACTTTAAATCTCAATGACGACTTCGAATCACCGTAACGTACGCCACTATTCAACACGTGCATAGCATAGTAAGCAATGTAGCAAAGAGGCTAGAAACAAACAATTTTGTTCAGCTATATTCCTAGGTGTAGTACAAGCTTGTGATAAAGTTTGGCACCAAGGATTAGAATGTAAAATGAAAAGAGGTGTACTACTACCACATTCTTTAAACCTTACATTCCAGAGAGAGATAAGGTAGGTGTATTGCATTTGCTAGAATAGGAAGAAAGCTTATCAACTATTACCGGCAAATAACAAACATCTCTTATAATTGCCCATCCTTTCCTCTTCGTAGTTTGTTACTATCTTAATCAAATGTTACCAACACTGCGAACTCTTTTTCAACATCAACCCTATCAGCATTGAGAAACATAACTGGACTAATATTTCTATTATTATTTAAATTTAGAGGCAATTGAAAGAGAACCAAAAATAAATAGACTTTATTTCCTTAATTTTAGAATTAGCTTGATTATTTTATTGGGCAATTCAGGGCTTACGCTCTTAAAGTTTCTTAATTTAGAAGTTAAAAGTTGGTATTTCACGTTGATTTTTTTTTACTTTCGATTTTATTTATTTAGTAAAATGCATTTTAATGTTTACAATCTAAGAAATAACATCAACAAACAAAAAGAAATTAGAACAAACTAAAGCAAAAAAAATCATTTTAAAAAGAAAAATAAAAGAATACACTTTAAAATACAGATTTTATCTTAACTAAGTTCTGCGAAGCCCGCTAATGCTCTCTTTCTATCTAAAACAAGATCTCCATCGAAGTAAAGAAAAATGTTGGTAAACTACACTTAAGGAATATGTGTATACAATAAATTGACGCGTCGCGTGCTCTATCTATCTAATCGTCTTGAATAATTAATTCGATTGGTTTTGCTTGTAAGTGTCGGTTGTGTATTTTGTTGGATATCATTACGTTTAATAATTACTTATGGCAGGAGTTGGTTGATGAATCATTTGAAACTGTCTTAAGTAAAGGTTTTCATAGCTAATACATTATTTCCCATTCACGTTTCCATCTCTCTTGCTAGCGATTTAATTAAAACTATTCGTAGGCTTTTTCGTCAGTTAACTCATTTAGAATGCCAAACCAGCATCACGATAAGTGGTGAAGATCTTTTCGATGGAGTTAACATAAGCGGCTGTTCTTAAGTCCAGGCCCAAATTATAGCGCATAGCGGTCTTCATAATGGCACGAGCTGATCGTTCCATGGTGTAGTCCAAGCCAGAATGCACGATATCCTTTTCAGAGGCACCAGAGATACGTTTTTGGAAAGATTCCGACGGTGTTACTGGAATACGACCACCCACACGTCCGAAACGACGTTCCAATGATTCCTGAACGGATTCTATAAAATGAGAAAAAAATAAGAAATATAGAAATCATTAAATTATTTAATAGATTATGATGAAAAGCCACATAACGTATTAGTAATGCTTCAAATTTAAAATAGTTAAGAAAAATAGTAAATTACTTTACACGTTAGAAAATAGAAAGAAAATACAGAAAACAGCATGCAGTTAAACAATTTAAAAAGCATTTATGTACATTTTGCATGGTGTCTGAATTTTGCGTCAAACTGAAGCAAACAAAATCATATTTTCTGTAAATTTAAAAATAAGTCAATTGGGGTAATTTGTTTATTACATTGTACCCAATGGTTTACATCAAAACTTCGGATAGTTAAGTCAGATTTTAACAAACTGAGTACATAATTGAAATCCGATGAATTTGCACCAAAGCAGTTATAAAATTAAATATTCTTGAGAATAAAAATTGATTTATAAGGTAATCGCTTGTGAAAGAAACAAAAACAAAAAAAATAAAAATAAAAAATAAAGGAGCAGAGGGGACTCATTAATAGATAGGAGGTAAAAATAGTTTTGTATAACTAGAAAGAAAACAAACTTTACCAGTTGACGGGATAGAAGTTCCAAGACAGAAAGTTTTTTTTAAAAAAAAAACAGGACCTTAATAAATAGGTAGTAATGTACATGCCAAGTTCATTGACAGAATATCTTAAGAAAAAAACATATTGTCATTCAATAGCTGCACTCTTTTGCTAGCTTTTCCAGTTATATACATAGACTGTCTGCCTTGAGTTTTAACCTATAAATTTATATTTTAAAATATTACAATGTATAAGAAAAACATCAAAAACAGAATTTGCTAACAGGAAGCAAAAACGATTATGTGCCATATATGATCACAAGATCTTTCAATATACAGAAACTTCTTTATTTATTAATTTATTTATTTTTTATCAATAATAAAATAAAATCTATTACTTATAATAATGATAAGAGCACCAGCAGCGAAGGGCTATCGGCTTATGCAGAACCTTAACATGAGAACATGAACATATTCAGTATTCTATGCGCTAACTAGTTAGTTGTCTCTGTTTGGTCGAGATACCTCTAATATAGAAGGGCTTCTTCCATGTTTCAGGGCCAAATCTAGATCAATTCTGAACACACTTCAAGAGTCCTCGATTGTTGAGAGAATTGTCACAAAAGACAAAGAAGCATAGAATTGTTTTGTAGAGAAATACAAATCTCCATATATTTACAGACAAAGAAACTTTTTTGAAATTTTTTTTATCTAACCAAACCGTTTTCACCAAGCGTAATTTCTAATTTTCTTCTTTACATTATACTGAAACCAAAGATATATAGGTATGTATGTACATGTGTATATGTGCCTCTAAATTAAATCGAATTCGAATCCTGGAAAACACCAAGTTTTTCCACAATCCCACCTCTCACGAATGTCTGATAAACGTCCGAAGGTAATAATTGTCTTGAAAAAGCTTCTCAATTGCCTTTTGGGTATAGCTTTAAATTGTTAGTGTCTCTTAATATAACACGCACAAGATACATAAATGGTCGCGAGAAGCTAGGCCCTCAACCCTGTACGGTCTGTTGAGCCACATATCTCTGTTTTTTAGCGATCTTTTCAAACTTAATGGCGAACTAAAGTAGCGCATTAGATCAGGTTCAAGTTACAGAAAACAACAATTTTTCCACTGCTTTATTATTTCCCACTTACGACATTTCACTGCGAAAAATATAACACACACAACAGGAATGAGTACGCGAGCCTAGGCCATATGTCATTTATTAATAAATTGGGCTATAAGTTTTCGAAATCCTCTTAGTTGTCTTTAAAAAAAAATTTTTTTGATTATGCCTGGATGACAAAAAGCAGACTTTTGTCCACTGTAGTTCTAAATTCATCCTTTGACGAAGTCGATTCACTATCTCCCAGTTGTGTTAAAAGATTACAACAAATTCTTATCTACTCAAAGGAGCTTGGGCGTTTTGGCGTTTTCTTGATATAAACGAGGTATGATATGTCACCGGTTTACAGAGGTAATGATTCGCTTTCATATATGAAATTTTTAAAGGGATCTTTCTAGACAAACCAGCAAATTCAAGCGGATCAACACATTACAAAAAACGTAAATGCATTCGCAATGAAGCCTCTTTGTTAATTGCTCTAAAGAAATCAGAAAAAACAGATTAAGAATATTCAGTTATAAATCCATTTCAATCATTTTAGTAAGGTTGAATTCTGCTGAATTGTAATAAACCTACAATTGAGAAAAGATTATCTCCACGTTCAAACGTGAATACATATAACCTTATTGGACCATCAACAGCTTTTCAGTCAATAACATAATAGTTGTACCAAGCCCTCCCAAGAGGGAAGGTAGAAAATACATAAGGTGATGGAATAAGAATGTTTGGGCAAAAAGAAGTGCTAAGTTTAAAAGAACGTTCAAATAAAGACCAAGAATATCGCTTTAGACATGATGATCAAAGAAAAAATAATCCTAAAAAGTATTACAAGCCAGAAGTGAAACGAAAGAACTCGCCCGAACAGAATCACTCAAGAAAGTCAGAATAAAATTAAAATGTGTATACATATGTATGTATGTATGTACGCCTGTTCTTTGATTCGTTTTTTATATATTCCTACCAAATCACTATTGATGCATGCTTCGAAATGCAAATTTTAATGCAAATGACTGAAAAAAAACATACCAAATGCGCTAATCTCTATCTCTACATCACAAAACTTATAAAAAAACAAGTGCAAAGAAAACCAACATAAAAATGATAAAAAAAAGCCGGACAAATTGATTCAATTCATTGACTGGATTGTTTTTTTTTTTTTGTGGTGGTGGTAAGGAGAGGGAATAAATTACGAAAAAATGAAATAAATAAATAATAAGTTATACAAAGAAATAATTCAAGAACTGTACCGTCAAGAACAAATCTTTCAATAGACTGTTGGACTGAGGCTAAATAGTGGTAGAAGAAAATAAAAAATATGTTTTTTTTTATTAAATAAATAAAAAAATAAAATGTTTGTTTAGCAATAAAATAAGAAATAAAAAAAGGAAAACTAACCAAAAAAAGCAAAATGAAAAATAATAAACAAAACGGATGAAATTAAAATAAATGGAAACCACAAAGCATCAATGGTTGCATAAATGAGCTCTGTCAATACGTAATATCGATTTAGAAATAAATAAATAAAAAAGAAGTAAACAAAATGAATAAGAAAATTATGTGATAAGCAAAGAGAAGAAGAGAGTTTTCTCAAGAATTTTTTTTAACTAAAGTCAAAGTGTAAATTTTTCAATTAATAGAAGCGAATTTTGTACTGGAAACCCAAATGAATGAGAACACTGACAGGAATTTATTAACTTACCCAAAAGATGGTAGTTGGATTCACGTTCATATTTGAATGTAAGACGGCCATATGATACATGATTTAAATTCTTGAGCCATTCGAAGAATGATACTGTGACACCTCCAGCGTTGATGTACAAATCCGGGATGACCAAGATGTTGCGATCGATCAAGATTTTGTCGGCAGCTGGAGTGGTTGGTCCGTTGGCAGCTTCAGCAATAATCTAAAAACAGTAAGCGAGTTTTTTAGGATACTTATTTCGATAGACAATCTAGAATGACATACCTTAGCTTGAATTTTGTGAGCATTTTCACTTGTGATAACTTTTTCGACGGCAGCTGGAATGAAGATGTCACATGGCTCGTACATAAGGTTTTCGCCTTCGTATGCCTTAGCATGGGGAAAACCAACAATGGTGCCAGTTTCATTTTTGTAGTCTTCCAATTTCTATTTTGAAAAAAAATAAATATTTAAATGGAGTTTAGGTTTTTCCATTAAGAATTTTTGAAATGGACACCAAAGCTTGGTGTTTAATGTGTTTAAAGCACCAAATTCTTGTTGCTAATGTCTGACAACCTCCAGCGAGTAATAACTCTCATGAGGAGCTTCTAAATTCCTCCTTTCATAAACAGCAAAAAAATTGACGAAATTAAAGTTTCGTAACTTTGACGAAGATAAAATTTAAATTCCATTATTTCTTGACATTGGAACTTACGAAGGTATTGAGATATTAAATGTGCTTCTTCGAACTAGTAAAACTAGGCCATGAGTTCCAATCAGCAATATGTAAGCCTTTTCATCGTTTCAATAGAGGTCTCAACCTACGGCTTATTTTTTTCTACAAGTGGACAGAATAAATCCACATAAAGTCATTCTACAATTCATTCTTAAAGATGATTCATCAGGGCTCAATAACTACAATAATTAACTCTAAAACACCTAGCTCTGCTTCGCGTAAGAAAGTGAATATTTAGCCACATATGTATGTAATGATTTCCTCAACAAGCCTTGCTCGTATTATTTCTAGAGCAAACCTATGCCATCGTAACATTTTCTGAAGAGACTAACATTTGTTTAGATTTTGTAAAATGGCGAAAAAGTGGGATCCTTTGTAAATATTGACGCTGAAAATAGGACGTCGTCAAATACAAAGATAGAAAAGTCATCGCAAGAGGCAACAACCCAATCTTAACAAAAAAAATTCTAAATAGCATTGATTTGTCACGTGCCTTAATAATTGCTTTTTTATTTGTCACCCTTTACCTTTACTAAATCTTATTAGATTCTAAAGGTTAAGGTTAATCGAACGAAATTTTCCCTTTCCACTTCCGCATTCCAGAGTTCGATAAATGCTTTAACAGTTAAATCTCATTTTAAAGTCTGCCGATGGTCTGAGTTTTTACATATGCACGTGTTGCATAGCATACCTTAGCATTAATCCAATTTATTACAACAATTTCCTGTCTTTTCAACCCTCTCATATAATGTTAGTCTAATCGAAGAAATTATTTAAGGAATTCCCTGTACAACGCGCATGTTCTTCATCACTTTCCTAAAAATAGAAAAGAAATAACAAAATACTCTTGATAATTTGCCAGTTTGGCTGCTACTTAACAAAACAGCAAACATCTGCTTCTCCTGCTTACAAATTAACACTACACTATGGCAAATTCATTTTAAGTTTTCCCAAAAAATTAATGATTGCAAATTAATAAATCACTTGCTAATTACCTTGGGGTCAATACCTTCCGGACTGTAAATTGAACCATCATGTTCGATGATACCGACGCATGTGGCACCAGCACGCACCAAGTAACGGCATGTGTGAAGACCGACATTACCGAAACCTTGAACGATAAAAGTCTTACCACCCCAACCGGGTGTTGTACCTATTACGTAAAGAAAATACAAAATAAATAGAAAATCAATATTAGTTTTGAATTGCATAAGAAACCCGAGACAACTACGCTCAGTATAAAACTTATGCAATTCATGACAAAAATAAAAACACTTACCAATCAGACTCATGTAATTAGCCTCGTTGATGAAGTTCTCCAAACCGTGGAAAACACCACGACCAGTAGCAGACACACGACCATGAATACCACCCTGGTTAATTGGTTTACCTGTGACACAAGCATGAGCATTGATATCCAAGTGACCAATAGTCTTGGCGTATGTATCGGCGATCCAGGACATTTCTCGTTCACCAGTACCCATGTCAGGGGCTGGTACATCAACGCCAGGTCCAATAAATCCCTTCTTGGCCAATTCAAGGGTGAAACGACGTGTAATCTTTTCCAATTCATGCTCAGAGTATGTTTTAGGATTGATCTTGAGACCAGCCTTAGCGCCACCAAATGGAACATCGACACAAGCGCACTTGAAGGTCATCAAAGCCGATAGGGCTTTAACTTCATCGCGGGACACATCTAAGGAAAAACGAATACCTAAAAGAAAAAAAAAAAAAATATTAGTTTTGCTTACATGTATGCAATTAACAGTGCTTCTGCGAATGTGAAGATATGCGAAATGACTTTATTTCAAGTGTGATTTCCTTTATATTTATATAACTGAAGAAGAGTTGATTATCTCAAGCAGACGAATGAAAGTATGTAAGTGTAAAAATTCAAGCATAAAACAGGAAAGCCTTTGACTAAGACTTCAATAACGCAACATAAGTACATAAGTTTTAATGTAATTCCACACATACATATGTATACATGTGCATATGTAAGTCGAAAAGATTTAATAGTTAAGGGATGTAATGTAGTTATTTGAAACTCATAATTGTTTAGATTCTTGCATTTAGTAACAAGTTATAGTATGGATTCTTGATTTGACCTTTAACCAACAATATTCCATTTAATAGCCTAATACGTTAGTACATCACAGCTACCCCATTTCTCATTAGTATTCAAGAAAGATTTAAAAGCTAATTGAATACATTAACACGCCAACTCTGCCAAAGTAAGAGATCATCACTCTGACCTAGGGTCTAAGAGGGAATTACACGTGCCAGCATTTGCTCTGCAGGTGCTTGCAATAAACTGTGCGGATATACTTAGTTTGTAAAATGTTGCCTTGAAATGCCAAATTTAGAATGAATGAAAGCTCTACTGATACCGTTCGACCTGCGAATGGTGTCTGTCAGACAAAGACCTGACAGGGTTCTGCGTTAAGAATTCCCATAGGCGAATGCCCTGCTAAACTCCTTGAAGAACAGAACTAATATAAGTAAAAGAGAAAGAAGAATGGACTTTTAATAGACTGCCAAAGAACTACTTCTTTCCTAGCCATTGACTCCAAAGGCAACCGGATACAGACGGGAACAATTTTCCTAAGCAGTACGGAATAAATTCCTGGCTTAACTCTTGCTTACTGTAGTAAATTTTGATATAGATGCCTCGAAAATTGTTAATCTAATTTATAAAAAAAAATGTAATTTACCACAAATGTGAAATGAAATGAAACATTCAAGGCCACAATCCTTACATGCATGCATATGTACGAGTACATATTTTTGTGCATATCAGCAAAAATTTTCGAATGTTAGTGTATAAAATTAAAAAAAAATGTCGCCATTCGATTGTTATTTATATATAGAAAAAAGTACAATGTTAGATAAGAAGATAAGAATGTTTTGTCTGGCAGCACAGTCATAACAATCTTGTTTGCAAAAGAAAAACTTTACGAGCCACGTGTGGGAGTACGAACAAAAAGCAATGCAGCAGTTTTTGTTTCAACATATTCCAAAGAGCTGATTTTTGTCTAAAAATTAGAATAATTTCGCTTTTACATACACTTATCAAAGGTCAATCCATTTTGTGAATTGATGCGAAATTTTTCTCCCAACATCTTCTTTATACTAAAGTTCTTTCTTTTTGGACATATTCCAACTTGTAGCGCGTACTATAAATATATTTTGGTACGTACACATACAAAAATATGTACGTACATAAATACATACATCTAAAGTGGTTACAACACGAGTCGCACAGTCTGGCATCGGTCTTAATTACGTGCAGTTTCAATTTCATTTTATGAATGCATAAACTACATTGATGAGTCATTTGCCGGGAATAGACGAATGAAATTTCCTGTCATGATGGATCACATGTGATGGCATTACATAATAGCGCACTTTCGACTTCAGTTAAAACAATGTCATTTCAAAATTGATATTGTTGTTAGGTGCCGAAAATGGTAAACAGTTAAATGTTTATGAGACTAATTAAGAGTGACGGTAATCTCTATGATAAGAGTGCCGCTTAGAAATAATATACCTAGATGAAGAACTTTCCAAGCCTTTCATGTTTATCTTTCAATAAAAAGACATTTGTGGAACCCAGTAATAGAATTACCAATAACAGTTGAGAGTGAGCGATATGGTCACCTAATTGGCATGTTTCAAGTGGCTCTGTTGGCATCGAATGTGTTTTTTGGCATGGTGGTAATATTATCATTACTTATCTGTATTTCGTGGGTTGATTTTTATCAATATATATATTTGTACTCGTAAAATTTACTTAAATGCTTGTAAATATTGCGCAAATATCATAAGTGGTATCATAAGTGGTCTGGTCAGTGAACTTGTTGTTCAAATGAGTGAAAGTGACTAATGGTTCAATATTTAATTGAGATTGGACCGAAGTATTTCAACAAGTTCAAGAGATGACTTTTTAACTACGTACATAGGTGCATATGTCCAGTAAAATTGGTTACTTCAATAATGTCTTCTCACAGGTGGAGTCAGTGTGCCAAGTTATTTGCAATACGCGGATTAGGTATGTCAACAGAGATATGTATATCTCATTGCTCTCAAAAAACAGCTACCTAGTAATCAACAAAGTCCTCTCTAAAAACTAAAGCAATAACTGTATTGGAGTAAAAAGAAATGTTTCTAATAGATCCAACTATAACTATAGAGGCACCTATGCAAGCTCCCCTTCCTAGCTAGGAAGTTATTTTAGGTTCTTATCAATTGAAAGCACCATCTTTCCCCAAATCAACCACCAAAAGCGTATCGGAAATGAATTTACCCTCAACACCAAGGAAATAGAAATAGAATATGTACATATGCACATATGTATGTATGTAAATATCACAATTTTTTAACTCTTTGCTGCATCTTTTAAGTTGGTGTTACGTTCATCGTACTCAGTTGGAAAATTTTGTTTAACTCCGACATCGCTTAAAGGCTTTCTCTTTATGCTTTTATGCCTTTCTAAATATAATATAAATAATTATTGACATTCGAAATGCTATCGTTACAAAACACCCAATAAATGAAAACGAGTTCTCTTTTCTAACGTAAGGGTTCTTCATCATTATCGATATTAGCCACTCTCCTTTTACAGATTCACAGATATTGATACAATGTTGTTGCCATCGAAATAAAAATTGTCAAGCACATTTATATCATGCTCCTCATCTTATAACTACAAATACAAGGCATTCCATTCTTTTAAATTATTTCTTCTGTGGTGTTGCAAAGAAAGGAACTTAACTTTATTCAAATTCAAATCCGCCCACTGTACAACTATATTCTCTAAGTACAGACAGGAATAAGTTTAGAATTCTGACGAAGTTTATTACTGCCCACTGGGTCGACCATCAAGTCTTTTCAACCAGCACGATTGATTCGTACGAGTAGATACATTCCCCCAGTTGTGCGAGCCAAGTTGATCCCTCGTGCGATCTATTTTCGGCTACAATTTTTCTTTGCTGTGTTTTTCGTTTGAAAGGAATTCGAAAACTGTAAGTGGCTACTAGATAGATACATAGATGCTTACATTACATCAATTTAAGTTGATTTTTAGCAATCATAACTCTGGCTGAGGCACAGGCAGACAAGCTAAGATAAATCAATCTGGATAAAATGTGTTCACGGTATTCTTAACCATCAGAGCTAAATAATTAGGTCAAATCGACAGGCAAGATCATAGACCATAACTATTCCATCCCGGCGCGCGTTGGTTACATCAGCTGATTCCTGCCCGACTTCGCCCCTCTTTCAAAAATTCACATAAATTTCTCCCGTACGGCGACTTATAAGCTTGCACGTGTCATGCACACTCCTTCCTATGGTGGATTCCAATAGCACTTGACTATAGTGCACGTATCTTTAATTAAATTATTGTCTATACAAGTACTCGTATATTATTGATAACCGCATCAAAATCATTGCAGTGGTTTAGAAGTGATTAACATGTACATACATATACTCGCATGCTCGTAAGATGAATAATCAGTTAATTTTTTACTGGGAACAATTACACTTGTAATAGCGTATAAAACTATAAATTCATTTTTATGGTTCATTTTATTGAATTATTACTTAAATATGGTACGTGATAACAATACATGTCCATATGCACATACATACATATGCATACATCACTGCTCAAAGAAACAAAAGTATGTGCTATTAAAAAACTTCAAATATTTATATGTAAGTAGCTAAAAAATAGCGAAACATTGTCGTCAATGCTCACATTTTATTAGATAGTGCCAAGAAAATTACCTTCAACTTGAATTGGAGGTCAAAAAACATGATCGTCACAATGACCGCTATAGTATGTAAACGTTTTTTATTCATTCTCGCACGAACGGTTTATATTTTTACCATATAATCTACGACGTTCTCTGAAGGTGTGGTTCATGACGTCAATGACAAGCCCCTTTTTATAAATGTGTAGGTACATGTTATATGATTGACATATCACATGGTAATAAAGAAATATTTTTGAAATATGTTTTATGGTACGCACATGGCATCTAATTTTTTTTTTTTTTTTGTTTATACATATTATATAAAATATGTACATATAATCATCTTTAAAATGTTTTAACTATGTACATTATTTTAACGTTAATAAGATGCAAAGTAAGAAGGAAAAAGTAGTCTAATAAGACACGGCCTAAATACTTTTATACGGTCCACACGAATTAAACACTTCCAGAAGAAAAGCTAACTTATTTTCTTTCTCTTATGAGTGACTCAAAAAATATTTTTTCTTTGATATTTTTCATTTATCAGAGTTAAATTGTTTGGCGTTTGAAGCTATGTACTAGCAATCGTGCAATAGCTACATATGGATGTAACATACTACTTAAACGATATCGTTCTTTTGTTACATTTGACAGCAGTTTATTGCCTGAGGTAGTCTCAGAAGTTTTCTCGACTTTTAGCACTTGGAGCATGTTGCTTTGTTCGAACAGCGCAAGCAACAAGGTCAGAGATGTTGTGTATCATGCATTCAGAATATTTATCTTTTAGTTAGCCTTTTCCTCATGTTTCAATTTGTAGAAAACGGAAAAATATGTATGTATGTTTGAATGTTGCTATCTTAATTCCTAAAAGTTTTTTCTATAACAGTTCAACAAGCTCCTTTTTTATCTTAAGTAATAAATTGGCCAGCACTTTAATTTAATTTATAATTTATTAATTTTAAAAGAAATTTCTGAAGAGTTCATATGCATATAGGGATGTCAAACAACGGAAATTTTAAGTTTTTCGTAGAGAAATGATCAATAAGAGGAAGAAAACTTCATTAAAGATAAAAAAGAGTCGGGCTCCGCAGAACACATCTTGTATGAATGGCTTGCCATTGTTCAAAGCAGATCAAAACACGCTGACCTACTCGGTATTGAGTTAATTTGGTGGACGGACATCATCAAACAATCTACCAAAGCTACCATGAGATTCTAAAAGCATATACAATGTATGTACATACAGTACATATGTACATGCATGCATACATACATGTATAACTTGGATACTTGCCATTTTCATGTATCTCCCTATTCAGCATATAATAACTATAATTATATACGGCTTTGCAAACTATCTACTTTTAATTTCATCTTTCTATGTCAAACGTTTCAAAATTATTAAGCTGTGACATACAGATAGCCCGCCAAACAACTCTTGTTATTCCGATCTTACTTTGCTTCACAGATTTTTAAACTTTATTATATATACCTACATACATATGTATATTATGTATTAAGATCTGACGGTGTATATTCGCCCCAAGTTAGTATAAAGCCCATGTCTGGTCTTGTATTTACTAGAAGGGGACTGAAAAATAGCTGAGTCGAAAATCGTTGCATTTTTTTGCAATAAAACGCATTGTAAAATATAGAGAATATTTTTTTTAGTCGCACACAAATGTGGAATGCTTTAACCGCGATTTCCCCTTCATTACAATCTACAAACATTTAAGAGCAATATGAATTGGTTTCTCCCTTTCTATTCTTCCCAAATTTTTCTACCGCCAGCAATAAATAGAAGATTTTTTTTGCTACTATGGACTACGGATAGGAATTATACAATATTAGTGTATAGTCATCGAAATTTTATTAGCATTTAAATGTCATTATAATAGTACCGTACGTAAGCAAATACAAGCACTTATTATGTAAGCCGCTTCCATATTTTATTGCAATTCTCTAAAAAAAATCAAATTTAACAAAAGAAGGCTGACAAATTGTTAAAGGAAATTTTGTTTACAAGTTTTCGTCTTATCCGAAACAATACCGATGTCACTGAGTCAGCAGATGTTTTTTTTCTATTAAACCTTTTTCGTTGATGCCGATTTAAATGTTTTTGCGATAAATGTAAAGAAATAGGGGTATCGAATATACAGATATTGATTTTAGAGCTCACGTTTATTGCGCCGTTCGATGTGATAAGTTGATGTCATAAAGTTATTGTTTGTTCTTTGGCGGTCGTAGTAAAAAGAAAAACGGAGAATCGGTTGCTTTAATGTGCGAAAGTCCAAAGAATGCCTTATAAAACAATAAATTTCAGAAGCATTCGAAAATAAGACGATTGGTCGAAGTTCAATTCAGTTATATTACCTCATCAAATTTAAAAACAAAACATCGCTCACCTGTTGTCAAGCGATTCAAAGAAGTTCAAGGTTAAAATAAGCAGGTGGCGAAAAAAAAAAAATAAACATTCAAATATGAATACCAAAGATTGTATAACCAAACTTATACCCCAAACCCAAACTGATAAACAACTTTAGAGTAAACAACCCACCATGAGATAATTAGCACGTAGTCAATAAGCAAAATGTTAAAAAACGGATTTAGTAACTTTAAAACATATTTAAGTCATCCTAATTTTAAGAATCCGTTAGACAATACTTATCTTCACTTCCTCTTCATCGATAATAATCTATTCTAATTTTGAACCGGTCATGTGTTGAGCATAGCCCCCAGATACTATACTTTCTATTCTTAGAAATAGAATATAACAAGAAAACAGACCAAAACACGCCCCTTTACGAGCCCCCATGGTAGCTATGTCGGGTTGGCAAATCGTACCACTTTCAATAAATACAAAGTAGCAGTTTGCTAAAAACTAAAATTTGCCGTGTGACCCACAATTAGTTTCAAGTTGTTTTTCTTTAATTCTTTTCTGACGTACCATTTTTATATCCACGTATTTTTAGTAAGAAAAATGATAAGATGCGAAGAGAGAAAAAAAAATAGAAAAACAGTTTTGTCAGTATTGTTTATTTATTGTTTTAAACTAGTGATATTTTTTATTTATATTGAGTTTAGAAACATTTTATAAGTCTACTTTGACTTGCAAATTCATAAAAAACGCTTACGTTTCCAATATGCTAATTAAGGAATTGGGCTGTGGACTAACTTTGCAGCACATGTGACGCTATACTGACGCAGAAGGTTGCGAACAGTCTTAGTCATTACCAAAGTTTAATGGCTTAACCACCCGACAGATTAGCCGGTTTTGGTTTTCCGGTTTTATTTGGTTGCTGTGTTGCTCTCGGTCTTTCGATAGTATTGATAACAGAAGTTTATGGTGTTAACCGGGGGACACATCTATTAAATGTTTTGCAATAGAGCGTGAATATTGCTTCAGACTTTTCGATTTAATTTAATATAAATATCACGTTTTTGCTTGATGACCATTCATTGACTTGTTTGTGAACTTGTTTTGATTGAATTATGAATGCCAATAAACTGAAAGGAAGAAGAAGAAACACGTGATTTATGAATGGTTTCACACATGATTCAGTTAATTGGTAAATCGATATTACAATTGTTATCCAGATTAAGCAGGTTTCAGGATGTGCATTATTCGATTATGGGCTGAAATTGGAAAAGGTAGCTTTGGTTTAAATGAGTGTTCGACCAAAAACATGGTAACAAGAAAACAAAAGAAAAATTTAGTTTGATTTGAATGGCACAATTTCAGCGAATCTATACTCTTCAAACCCCTTTTTTATGAACTGTTTATTAAAGCACATATTGTGCAGCTTTTGACGTGGCACTCACACCTATTTCATGTTCCTTGTTAATATTTGCGAAAATTGCTGATTAAATAATCTGGAAAACTTATTATTTCTTGTATACATATTTTTAAGTGTTGGAATTACGAAGCTTTTCTATATTCTATGTATATATGCCCTAACACATTGCATCTTTTACACAAAGCGTGTAAAATTAAATTTGTACCAGTTCTTAAAATATTGTAAATATTGTAGAGCGGAAAGCAACCTGTAAATTGAGACTTCTCAAAAAGAATATATTTTATTTATTAAATTGAATACAATTTTTGTTTATGTTTGCACAAAAAACATAAATTCTAATTATTACAGTCTGTGGTGTCAGTGACGATTAGCAGACTTACAATTAATGCATGGCGGCCTTCAAGATATGTTAGTTAATATTTAATTAAGGACATGTACATACATATAGTACGTATATTCAGTAAATTACAATTTAATAAAGGTAACCCAATGACATTCAGTTCATAAACATCAAAATTCATAAAAAAAAAGCCAACATCATCCATTTTTCCATTCTCCTTCCTCAACATATCGATATATGTACATACATACATATGTACAACGTTAGAGCACAAGGAACTATTGAGAAGACAATGCATTTTGTTTTCTTTACCGTCAAAGATCAGACTTAAGAGATGTTGAACGTTGCCAACAATGTAGTACATCCTCATTTTACTTGTTCCATGTTTTGGACATAAACAGAATGTGTGCCTATCCGTATTCGTAATGTACTTGACTGTTAAACTGAAGATTTTTTTATGTCATCCATAACCACAAACAGTTTCTAGAGTAAATTTTTGGAAAAAAAAGTAATCAAAACCGATTGCAAAAATTGTAACGATTATCTATGAATAGTATCTAAGATTCTCCCTCCCCGCCTTTCTATTCTGACATAAGTTAAAATTACTGTGTACGTGACTACAGTTTTCTGACCATACCTAGTACTTCTATAGTATACGGTACCAGTTCTTTTCAACAGATGAATATCTATTTATATATGTATGCCGCCAAACATTAGTGAGTCTAAGAGTTATTTTACACTTAACTTTTCCTGCAGTTAACACATGAAGTGGAAAAGTATTGGTTTGACTGTTAAAAAATCAAAATCATCTCGTCATGGAATCAAAAATTCCATGACGAGATGAGTCATTCGACGCGAATTGTACATTGTCTGCATTTTTTATCATTTCACCGCTTGTTTTTTCTGAATAGATTAGATTAGAGTTAGACTTTAGTTTAAGAAATAAAAATTAATTAATATTGAGGCACACATAACCGTAGAAAATACTTCAAAGAATGAAACGGAAACATATAGCTTGTTTTGTTGACACCTGTGGTCTATTTCACCAAATTACAATTACAATTACAAATATGTATTTGTTGATTACATTTACAAATGTGTTTACTGATTTTCTGTTTCACAAACTACAAACTTAATTCCAACAAATTTGTTAAAAAGAGAAAAAAAAAAAATAAGGGAATTGTATTTGTTATTTACAAGTACAAAAGAAGGCCGTTTCACCATTTACTTTGCAAAGTTGTAAACAACATCTGTTTTTCACAAAAACACACAAAAATGAATAAACAGAACAAAATTTTTATCGGGCTCTATTATAGCGATCGATTGCTGGAGATGACGGTCTTGTGACCGGTGTCATCAGCCATTCTTTTAACGGATATCCCGTATCCCCAAGTAAAACGCAGTGAGTAAAAGGCTGAAATCCGTTTTCAAATGTTGAAAATAACGGGCTTCTTCGGAGTACTCGCGCATCGTGAACACTACCGCGCCAATCAACGTTTGCATTATAAAATGTAAAGTCGGGACCGCAAACCAACATACAATTATTTGAGTGGTTGCCGTGTCTATCGACATACGCTGATTCGAACTCTATAGGTGAATCAATTTTAATTAGCGTTCCATCGATACATCCATAAATAAATGGCATACCTTAAGAAAATAATAATCATAATCTCAAGTACATGGATTTTTGAGGTAGATTATATTTACCGGCAGTATTAAAGAACCGTTCACGAATGCTTTCATGTTCTTCTGGCCAACGCACAGTATTCTCAAAGAAAGCATCAATAATGGCTGAACAAACACGATGGACAGTTCTGCATACCGTAGATTTAGATATACCGTGCATGTCTGCGATCCCGTGATACTGTCCACCATTTCCAAGCCTCATTTCCACTCATTTGCAATCCTAGGTCTAATTTGTCTTATTATTTCCTCTGGCTTAACACATTTTGACCGAAACTTTTCGTTGAAAACAAAAGAATCTAAAATTTTATAGTTACTTCGCGGACGATATATTTTTCTTGGTCTATTAAGCACAAAATCTTCACTTATATCACTATCGGTGCTACTATGCCTTCGACGTAAGGACATTTTTAGGTTTGAGATGCGATTTCTTTCGAAAAATACAAATTGTTATTAAATCGACACACGATCTTTCTACTGTAAGAAATTTTCAGCAACTGTACAAATTTGTAAAATTTCTTGATTTCGTGAAATATATGAATTTTAACAAATTTGTACTTGTTAGCAACAAAGAAAATTAACTTTTGGTGAAACGGAAATAATGAAATTTCTACAAATTTCCCTTTGTAAACTACAACTACAATTTTGTAGCGCAAATATTTTGTGAAACAGAATAAATCGATTTTTCTACAAATTTGTTGAAAAAGTGCTTGTAAATTACAATTTGTAAGTTGGTGAAATAGGCCACTGGCCGCATCCTAAAAGCGTTAAAAATTTTAATATAGCGAAGACATCTTCTACTTACGCAAAAAGCCAGAAAAGTTATACTCCAAATTATACTTGATAAATTCTGTCAAAGTGAACTAGCTGGTTAAGTCCTTATTTAAAAAATAAAATTAAACAAACGAAGAATTTTAACAAATATTGGAGTCCGAGCTGCAAAACAAGTCATAAAACAATAAGCTGCAAGATCTGAGAAAAACATAACAAGATACCGAACAAAATAAATTATTTGAAAATATGTTTATTAACTCAGTCTGCCTTGGCATATTACAGCTAGCAATGTTGTTTAGAAAAAAAATTAACAGCAATATTATTTTAAACTACGTACATATGTATGTACATATATCTATTTACTCCTAAATGCAAAATAAGATTTAATTTTTATGAGTACTTACACATAAAGGAAAAACGTTTTGTTCTTTTCACCAATTTGCAATTTAAGGCGGGTTTATTTATTGTTGTTTTTTTTTTTACTCTCTGTATGCAAACATATTATTTTCATATAAACAATTCTTTACATAATGGCTCTCGGCCAATTCTCTTTTGGCTTTTGTACTGTTTTCTATGAATGTTATTTAACAAAAAAAACTCCGCCTAAAATATTCATATATTTTACCGCAGATTATTTATACATACTAATACATATATGCACACATATGTATACATGAATTAAAAAAAAAAAAAAAACCCAAAACATATGATGCAACTATTTTATTCCGTTCATAAGATCGTCATTATAAATTTATTCTAAATTGTTGATTATCTATACAAATTACGTTCCTCTTATCTTATTCAAACAAAGAATACAAAAATTAATGAAAAACAACTTCTTCATTCCAATATGACACTTTCATAAAAAAAATCCAACAGAGATAAGAAATTTACGTTTGCGTTTTATATTTTTGGAATAAACACCTTCGCAATTATACCCCCCAAGGAGTACCATATCAGTTCTAGTTTGAAAAAAAAATTTAATCTTCTTTTTAAGAAGAGATAAAAAAGTACAAATATATGTATGTAATGCATACATGTACGCAATCTGTTGCTAAGTCGTACTGGTGCTGCTGGTGGCACCATACCCTGAATCCACAAAAAGTTAATGATAATTCCCAAAGCAAATACCTATAAGTCTCCAAAATCTTTTTTAAATGAGGACAACATCTCAGTTGTTGTTAATACGTTAATAACGTTATTTTCCACAAAAATGCCCAGAAACCCCTGCATTAGAGTGTCGTTGTTAATTGCTTGATTAATAGTTGGTACCTCATTTAAAACTCAAACAAACATATTTTGATTAACGTACTTTCGTATGAATATTATTGATCGACAAAGGTATCTCCACCTGAGGCTAGAAAAACACATTTAAATACAAATAACTTTCTTTACTTTAGAGATTGATCAATTGAACGATAATCGGTGAAAAATAGATTATGTAACAAGTAAATACTTTTTATGCCGCTATTCTTTGCTCTTATCTTGTTGGCAATTCGTTTATTTATGCCATATGCCACATATATGATAAAAAAAAACTTCCTTATTTGAAGAATTATGTTATCACGTGTTTGTTTCTAAGATACTTTAGCACATATTTCTCAGAAAAATGTATGGGGCACGTAAACATAACTTTTTTGGTTGTGTAACTACTGATAAAATCGAACGTTAATTTGTGCACAAACCGTAATATAAATGGAAGAAATGGAAGCTACTCAATCCTGTCTTATATTTTTTTTTAAAGTATAATTTCCAATCGGGTAGAATTTTATTTACTACAGGCATCTGAATTTAGCCTGCCATCATGGCGATTGCTGCTAAATGAAGGGGCACTGTAGTCAATTTATTTGTTTGCTGTAATTATTTCTCTTAAATTTGAATGAAATGAAAACTTCAAATTGTAACCAGATGCACATCCATCTGTGAGTTTCTACCACCGACACAACCCACTACATAGCGAAGCAGCCATAAAGGTAAGAGCTTACTTTCTAGTAAGACATTAAGTTGAGCGTACATAAAAACCGGCAGAATTAAAATACCCATCTTCCCCCTCATGTAGTAGCAACTTAATGAAAGTATTACTGAGAAAAGGAACTGTGAATCGTAACATTGTTGATTTAAGGACAATATAAAAAAAAGCATGTACATATTTGACAGCGAGCTTTTTGCACAGAATGTTTGAGGCAAAGGCTAGCTTATAAAAATAGCCATCGACTTTGCTTTAATTTTAATAAATAGAAGCGGAAGTTATATGATACAGCGGACAGTAGGAACCTTCTGCAGCAAGATAGTGTACGACTCAAGAAAACGCACCTTAGCGCTAAATCTGATGAAACGCATGCAGTAATGCAAATTAGTTTCAGTCACAACTTACAAAATTGCAAAATATGTACTCGCTTCATGTATGGCTGAAAATTATGTATATGGATCTCCTTCGAAGCACGTTACTGTTTATTTTTCCGGTATGCGAATCGAAAGAAATACATAAATTCGTGAGAGTGACCAGAACAATATGAGACTGTTATGTGAATGTCAACTAAATGCAGTTGATCATATTCAGGTAGCCGTGTATATTATTGGCTCCTTCGAAGCAAGTGCGTTTTTGACTTCTGCAATAATGCTGCAAATTTATATGTACACACATATGTAAATACTTTAATACTTTCATATAAAAATGTTTGTACGTAATCGTACCCCGATTTGCGCGACTTCGTTTTGTGTGGTTTCACCTTTGCGCGAAATGCATTTGCCTACTTAAATTCGATTTAGACGAATCCTGACATGACACATCATGTTTTGCAAAGCAGATGGACGATACATTGCCGCTGAAGATATGATTGAGTTTTTTGATGACCGTGTTGATTCTGAATAACCTGACCTTAACGAAATTGGAACTACGCAAGAAGAAGGAATGAATGCGACCAACTTGGCAATGTTTCTAGCTTTAGGTGAAAAACTGGTGTAAAAACCTTTGAAATTTGATCCAGACAAAAGACGCTCGAGCACGTTTCAAGGCAACATAAGGACTGCCTTGGCACCTTACCGCGAATTGCATTTTGAGAAACATAACTTTTTTTTTACTCCTTTTATTTAGCGAATTTTGTAATTTTTGTTTTGTTGTTTTTTTAAGTTTGTTTTTTTTTTTTTTTAATAACTAAATTATAAGCTACGGTGTCTTAAATGTCTCCTTGTTATTTATATTCTTCTTTTCAGGAACGCAACCCCCTAAATTACATAAGGTTCTTACTCCGCTTTGCGCGGTTTTGCTTTGCGCGAGACTTTGCATTCCCCTAACCCTCGCGCAAAACGAGGGATGAGTCTATAGCATTTTAGGGGAACCGCCATTAAAACAATTATGGTTTTACCTTTGTTTTAATTAACAAGATACAAGTAAATATGTAAAATTGGCTGAGTGCAATGCTTCAGCAGTGGATAGGTACACAAGTTTAGAATGAAATAATAAAACAGCTTTTACTTTGTAGTATATTTTCAGCTAAACTGGTGCTAAACTATACACCGATTTGAAATTTTAATAAATAGCGCCCAATTTGTATAACTATGAGTATTTTAAATTTTTATTAACTAGAGTCTAGGTAGGAACAATAAGAAAAACAATTTTCTCAAGAAAATTCAGGAATACTCATCACTCAAATCAAGAAGATTTTAGATACTTATTTCAAATTAATTGTCTTGAAGTTGATAATCATTAATCTTTATTCATTTAACGCATTTACAAAGTATCATTTCGCTTTCATTTGTTTTTTTCAAATGACAAAGTGCTATAATGACCATATAAATTAAATTAAATAAGAAATGACCGTTCACTGGTATTTGGAAAAAAGGAAAATTAGCATTCGATAAATATGTGAATGTGTGAGACATATAAGCGTTTTGAACTTTTCAAAGTTAATTCTATTGAATCGTATGCACTGTCGCAGTACCAGGCCATTGTTTTATCGGCGTTGGAACAAGCGCGAAACAAAATAAATGAAAATAAAACACTCGCTAGCTGCGAATATCAAGATGGGACCGACAAACATCGAAATTTGTAATTCCACTTTATATTTTGGACAATACAATCACTTGTTGAGTGTCTCTCCCAATTAAGCAGAGGGGGACTGCATTACTTTAGCGGAGCTTTTTCCTTCGTGAACTTTATTTTTTTTTTTTGTAGATATGCAGTAAAATTGCATAACTACACAACAAAGGAAGAACAAGAAATCCAACTCAGAAAAAGAATAAAAACAGGTCACCGAAGTGGTGAGGTAAATTACATACATCCTCACACATATCGATTATTCATCTCGCAATTTCCTCATTGCAAATATAAGGCCTTTGTACTCACCTCCTTTAGTTGGAACACGATGGGTGCTGTGCTGGGCACGATAGCCTGTAATCATCTCATAGTCTCCAGAGTCACGGCGTAGAGGAAATGCAATCTCAATGATATGGTCACATGGTTGCATAAGCATCAGAATGCCCCTAACCTTCTTTCTCTTTTCTTCCTCAGAAATCCTGCCCTTCATGTCATCGATGAGACGACTTTCGGCAATCTGGCACCCACGATGGAAGAAGTACTCGACCATGTCGAAGAAACGGGGATCCTTGGCAGTAGGAACATCCTTTAGACGGTCGGGAACCTGATGTTCCGCATAACCACGCGTCTGCAAAGCAGCAGTGGGCAAAGCCTTGACAAGGGTTGAAACCTCCTGCTTTACAGCCGTGTGCCTAGCTAAGTTCTTTAAGTGATACATTTTTCTTGATTTTGCGGTGGTGTCTGAAGTGGAATTCACAAATAAAAAAAAAAAACTGTGGAACTATCGTTCTCTGCACAACCGTTCTCTAACCGACCACGCAACGAACTGAGCGAATGGTGAATGGCTAGAATTATTTTATTGAAATTATGGTGGTGGTAGAATTTTATTTGAATACACTGTCCAACAAAGGCAACACTACGGAATTGGTATATGTGCTAGTATCTAGAATTTGGTTATTCTCACTACCGCAGTTTACCTCGTAAATATTTGTTACCGTGCAGACTAGGATAGGAAAAATTTTCTTATCTGTGTAACTGTGTGAATGATGCAAAAGTTTAAACTATGCGGCCGCGCAAGAATTTTAGCTGAGTTGAGAATTCACTGTGGTGAATGTGATGTCAAGAAAAATTAGTCAAACATACCTTCATCAAATGACACGTTACTGACATTTCAAACTGTCAGCTGTGTTGGATGTGTTCAGCTATACTTTTTCATTTTCATTCAGCTGTATCCAACACAAAAATTCAAGACATTGCACTGAATGACTGAATGAAGAAAAAAACTCGAGCTTCTAAAAAAAAAACACTTTGACAATTGATGAGTGAATACTAACTACTAATGAATCGAACTAGTGTTTTCGCATCAATTAAAGCACCAATATTTGCAAAAAAAAAAACTACAGACTGTAAAAGGACCATGTAGAGCGAGTTATTCATAACAGCTAGAGGAGAGCTTACACCAATTAGTTCCTAAGATTTGATCAGACAAGTGCATGCCTGATAAATGTAATCTCAACATCATTTGCTAAATTCGCAAGAAAGCATTTTTCAACTGTGCCAATTATAGAGTTTCCTCAATATCGCGTACAAAGTCTTATCTGCCATATTGTGTGAACGCCTGAAACCCTTCGGTAACAAGCAAATTTGCCCCTATCAATGTGGTTTTAGGCCAGAGAAGTCCACAGTCTATAAAACTTTTACACGTTCGCTGCTCCATCAAGGTTGGTAACGACCTCACCGAGATGATTAATGTTAGAAAATAATTTAGACAAAAGGCGTGTTTTGGTGAGACCACTGAGTGAAGTAAAGTAAAATCTAACACGGAGGACAATAACAAAAAACTACTGGCAATCACTTTAGCTTCAGTGAAAAGTAGGTATTAAAGAGATAAATATTTTTTGTTTGTTTATAAAATACATATTTCGTCTTTAGGATGAAGAAAAACTTGAATTTTTTGTGCAGCGCGAATATTTTGATAACTTATGTCAGGCTGATAGCGAGCACATGCACCAATCTTCAAATATTAAAAAAGCTACCAAGCCAGATTGACTGAGGAGCTTCCACTTTGCTTTGCATAATTCTCACACCAAAACACGCCTAAAGTGACGCGCTGTCATGTGACTTCTTTAACTTCATACTTAAACGAACTGTGCGAAATTCACAAGGCATCATCGGTGCAGAGAAGATTTAACTAAGAGCTATACAACGACATCGACCTATTCAAAAGCTGTGTGTCAGTCGCCTAAAGTGGCTAAGACATGTAGAGCGAATGGACACCAATACTCCGGCCCACAGGGTCTTTGTAGCAATCCGAGGGACTAAAACACACGGCTTACGCAGATGACGTTGTAGTACTAGCAGCAGGTAAATTCCTCCCAACTATTAGTAAACTACTAGAAATATCTCTAAACACATTAAGCGACTGGATCAAGGAATGTGGTTTACAAATCAAGAAAGTCAGAGTTAGTGCTTTTCACATTCACAAATAAATAAAAAATCCCAGAATTGAAATTGCCTTCGATTGAGAGAACTTCCCTCAAGATATCAGATTAGTAAAAAAATATCTAGAGATAATCCTGGATGAGAAACTCAAACTAGGGACCACAACCAAAAATCATACGGATAAAATATAAAGACTAGCATGCCTCAGCAAATAGAACCGACTTAGAGTGCGCAACTGGAGACAGTTAGCTAAGAAACTGGCTAGCTTGATAGACTTGCTGGTTGAAGTCCAGGTTCACCCCGAACTGCAGCACCACAGTAAACACGGTTTAAGAACTGAAGAAACTGTTCGTGCCGTCTAAATAAGTTCTATATTAAGCAAGAGTTTCTATTTTTATTCATCATGAAAAATGTTATATGTTCTAAATTTGATGGAAATGTATTGATGTATTTTCAACTTTTTTACTACAATTACTCCAATTATAGAGATATCAGAATTTAAACGCTATTCAACGGCAGGACTATGGCAATTATAGGGTTTGCGCATTCACTTAATATTTACTGGAAAATCTAGACTTTACATAATACACGAACATTGCGACACATATAACTCACACATAATGTTAGCTGTCATGTCATGCAGTCTGTGCAAGGCGATCAATTTTCGCAGAATATTTTTATTTCCGTAAAAATGTACTAAAAAATATTTATTAACTAAATTGTGCACTATATTTTTAGATAAAAAAATTGTGTACAATTTCTTTTATCTCATTTATTGCTCATAAAGGTTGCAAATTTATTCACTCATCTACCAATGAGCACATGCGTTTCACTCATGTGCATTTAATTGATAATTGAATTTTTCCAATTGATTTCCTTCGATTACAAGGGCTTTTCTTACAACAAGAATGCATTTATAAGCAAAATTGAGAAAATCGATAGTGGAAATTATCTGCAATGGCAAAAAGTAGAAGTACGGTTTACCTAGCCTTTGAGGACGAAGAGGTCACCGAGAAGCATAGAAATCTCATGAATAGCACTGTCAATAAAATCGGTGGATGTCCTGTAAGTACATATATCATGCTAGTTGCATAATATCACAACTAATCCTTTGTTTTTTGCTTCATACAAAAGGACTGGCCTGTGGCTGATATTAAAGTTCCAAATTGTCCGCTCTGCAGTTCTTTTCGTCCACTGCTTGTTCAATTGTATGCACCGTTGGATAATTCTCAATTTCATCGTACATTGTATATCTTCGCGTGTTTGAATCCTACTTGCTCAAGCAATTCTAAAGGATGGCTGTGCCTGCGAACACAAAACCTTGACACATCCAATTACGATATTGAATCTGGAGGAGCAATAGGAAATAAGAATAAAAAACTATCCGGCCAAAAGATGTCTTGGTGCAGTGGCGCCGATGATTGGGGTGATGATGCCGAGGATCCTAATCAAAATGAAGAGAATGGAAATGTGATAAAAATGGACAATTCGCGATTGTCTGATGATGAAGATGAAAGTAATTCGATGGAGAACGATCTAATTTGTGCCATAGAGAACCTAGATGTGGATAATAAAAATGCAAATTGTGGAGCACAAGGTGAGAGTATGGTTGGTGGGGCAGTTGGAGCTTTCGGCACCGTTAATGTGCAAACAGTTTGCGCTGAAATCGAGGGTGAAGAATCTGATATGGTTTTGGTTGAGACGCCTAAAGTTCCCGAACGAGATCTTATGGCTTTGCTTAAGGAGAGCACCCTGGTTTCATTAAAAGTAAGCGATCCGACACTAAGGAGTTTCTTCTTGGCAGTGGATGAAGAACGAAACATCTCGTCGCCTACGAACTATTTTGGGTTAACTGAACATGTAAGAGATCTGTATCAGGAATATAAGAAGCGCGATGAGACAAATGGTTCAAGTCCATTAACACCGCCATCATCAGGTAATAGCGGTGGTGGAGGAAGTGAAGGCGAACAGGAGGTGTATGAAAAAGGTATTCCAGTGCATGGCGATGTTATGTTCCATAACTTTCTCTCCAGCATTCAATGTAATCCTGGGCAATTGTTGAGGTAAGTATTGTTAATAGAGAATCTTAACCTCTAAACTTGATATTATTTCATTCGCAATCGTCCTCGGTATTTTCATAATTCTACCAACCAGTACTTTTCTTTCAACATCTTTAGTCTTTAGTATTTATTTCCCAAATAAATGGCTATTAGTAGTAAAACAATTTATGCCAGATTTTACTTTCGAAATGTGTAATGGTTTATTTCTTTCGGTCATGTTAAAAACCGTTCAAAAATGCACATTTAATCTATGACAACTAATCATGATAAGTAAGTAATTCGAGACACCTAATCCTAAATACCCCAATGTTAACAAATCTTCAAGTCCAGATAAGACAGTTCTCCTCAGATCGAAAAAGTGTTCTTGTACTTTCAAAAGCGCTCAACGCGTCAAAAACTATCTCTACAGCGGGATACTACATATGTATATTTGTCCGGAAAAAATGCTTAAGTGGAGTGTGTGGGGGTATTATTTTATCCAGTCATCTGTGCAGTGTTAATGACTACATACATTATTTATGTACTAAAACTTTAATTGAATTCCATTTATTTAATTTAAAAGCCATTACAAATACTGTAAAACAAGAAAAAAAAGAATTAAAAAATGTTTGAAAATATCTACTCCTGTTTGTACATTTTTTTCGCTCTTTAACCTTTTACCTTATTTTTATTACAGGTATTCCCGTGATGGCCATCCGCTTCTCATAGCGCCCCTAACTGAGTCTATTCCGAAATGCCCGAATTGTGGTGGTGAAACCGTTTGTGAAGTGCAAATTCTGTCCACTCTCATTCCTAAACTACGAATGCAACAAAACGACGATGCTGCACCAATCGAATACGGTAACGTTTTAGTTTTCACATGTCTCAACAGTTGTTGGGATACGCCTGATAAAATGCGTTACGAGAACGTCATCGTTCAAAAGGAGATGTAAACCATTGATGTACGAGTATTCTCCCTAATATTATTTTCTTTTAAAACTTAATTGGTACCTAGGAAGCTTAAAGTAACTATTCTAGTCATTTCTTTGTATATCTCTATTTCTCTTGCGAATGCGTATAAGCTAATAGATTGTAGCTGCACATTTTTACTCTCCACAAAAGTGGAGAGAATTTAGAGGAAATCGCACACTGAAAAGTGCTTTGTCAATTAATGTAGAGAAAAAAAGAAAAACAGAAAACCACTTAAATATTATAGAGATACCATCTTCATGGAACATATCTTTTACACATTTTTTTGGGAAACTATTTGGAATGAGTTCGAGTGGGTACAACTTTGATAACTTATAAGTGGAGGTATTCGATGTTACCACTTAACGAAAGTAGATAATGTGCAACGATTGCTTGAATATAATTTGAAAGAAGAAAAGCATTTAATCCAAATTTTCAATTTAAAGTTAAGAATTTTAATTTGAAATGAAAAAGTATGATTATTTAGAATAAGACTAACAGACAGATTTTGATAGCCATGACACAATCCAACACAAAATTTCAATAAAGCTGCATTGAATGGTACCAAATCCTACAACTTTACAACTTACAGCAGAACAGGGCTCTTTCACTTTAAAACAAAAAAAAAAAACTTGTGATCAACTAACAATACTACAACACAAAGAGTGTGGTGCCTGTTGGGTGCTGTTATCGATTTTTAAATAACTAATTAATGATAACAGTCCGACTAAATTGTGTCTGTGTTATTATGTATGCATGTTGATTTTCTCCTGAATCTTTGAGTGGTTCCTGCATGCAAATAAATTTTCATGAAATTAACGCGAATGGCAAGATATTTGTCATTAAAATTATGGACTTGGTGTTGGTCCTCCTCCAAATAATTACCTACAAAAAAAAAACTATTGAAACAGTGTCAAACCTAAACATTCATGTTAATTACAATTTCTTCCAATATGTTTGTAGATTTGTATTTAAACACTATATGAATAAGAAACAGGAAACAATAGAAACTCTATTATTTTAAATTAAAGAGATAAATAATCTGTTGGTCCTTTAATACTACTACATTGACATGTAACGGTGATAATATATTTATTTCAGAAATAAGATCATTTATATACATAATATTTAAGAAACGTAGTTCCGTAGAATTTTCAAACAAACTAAACCAAAAGTTTGATTAACATAAAAAACCTTTAATTATTGCCGAGAAAATACAACAAATTCAGATTATTCTATAAGAACTTTTTCCGCAAATAAAATTGTGACGTCTAGTTATAGAATTAGGAGGCATTGTGTTTTTTTTCAATACTTTTTTATAACCTGCGTAATTATTTTTTTTACATGCTAGAGAACACGAAGTGAGTTTTCCACGATACTGCGAATGTCTACGTTTCTTTGAGTTATGGGGGCAGTCAATAAACCTGTGGAAGTAGTGTTTACGAACCGAGAGTCTCTTAGGAAGCAGAGTAGTATGTGGACAAAGTTGCCAGCTTGCTCGTAAGTTGCAATCCTTCCACACATTTAAACAATATCCCATCACAAGTTGGTAAACCTGCGCATATCAGAAATATAGTTGCCTACAAAAAAGTATGTATTTTGAGCCATTAGAATTTTATACACTATAGATCATCAGGACCTAATGGAATAGTACCAAACTTGGCCTAGAACTCCAACAAGTTCATAACAACAAAGCTAGTAAAAGTATTCCATGTTTTTGTTGACCTGATCGTCAAGAGCATAACGAATGGCTAGGATGAGGGGCTACTCGGAAATGCAAATTTTGCAAAGCAAACTTCGGTTAGAGCCAAAGCAATAAAACAATCAAAAGCATATACAAATTGCACTTTCGACGTATCGTCATTGTGTTTACTTTGATTTTCTACTGTAAAACATGCACAACATACTGAAACTAACCCCCTAATTTTGTGAAGTAACCAAAAATATTCTGATTTGCATAATTTGCGTTTTCATCTTGCATTTTAAAAAACACTGAAAGTCGTCTCGTAAGATTTACTCCTAAAAAAAATTCTAGATCGCAACTTATTTGGATGATCGCACAAAAACTTGTCGATTTTGGAGACCATGTGGGACTTATAAGTTGCAACAAATTTTTCTCTACCATTAGCGAAATCGCCGTGGATCAAGTGGTTAGTCCGTTAGATCGCTGTGCGGGAGGTTCGACGTTCGAATACCAAAAAACACCAAAAAGTTTTTTTTTTCATGGTCCCACCTCTCGCGTGTCTTGAAAACGCCTGAAAGTAATAACTGTCGTGAGAAAGCTTCTCAATTTGCTTTTCCGATAGGGTTCTAAATATAAGGACCCTTCCATTTGTATGATATATAAATATAACACGCACAACATGAATGGTCGCGAGAAGCTAGGCGTTGGACCACATACGGTCGGTTGCGCAAGTATTTGTATTTTTTATGAGCGAAATTCTTTTAATAGTTCTTAACGAACTAATTTGAGTGGTATTGAAGAATACACGTGGAATTCATAGAAACGATGACTTGGGCAGCGACCATATTATACGTTTTTAAAAAAACTTGGAGATCAGATATGGTCTGACCGATGTGTATCGTTAGCAATGATCGTCAATCGGTGTACAAAACTTTAAACTTAGTATAAAAGCCATAGGTACAAAATAAGTGGTTATAGAACACTGTCAGCGACACCCGAATCAATTCTTTTGATTGGTGTGCAACTTATCAACATATGCAAATCTATTGCACATCCATCATTTCCTAGTTTTGGAACCGCCTATCAATAGTTAGTTCGTTAAACTACTGAGCGGGAAGTTTAAGTTTGCAATTCCTGAAAACATTCCCCGTGCCTTGTTACGGAGCATAGAAATTCAATTGCTTTGATTACTCATTGCGCCTTATCTCCTTAACGGTTAAAAAGTAATTCACAAATGGTATAGTTTGTTATTCATATAATGTTACACAAAAATATTTCAAGTTATCATTTCTGTGCTCTACATGACTTCAAAATCAATTTTTTCGCATGTTTTGTGAATTTCTAAGCTCCATGGCAGGGAATGACAAGAAATGTTTAGAAATAATCTATTGTTTTAATTTTTCATGATTTGAATTGAAAAGCAAATATATTAAACATCAATGCAATTCAACTTATAATTTTAATTTACATGAATTACATTCACAATTCACAACAAAAAAGAAAATATATGTATGTACACATATTTTAAATGTATACTTGTATTGGAAAAAGAACCGCATTTATATAAAGCCTTGGTTTACCACTCACTGTAGCGGTGCATCCGCGTCTAAGTGATAGCTTCTTACACAGGAGAATCTCAACGGTGGATACTTAGAAGCCGTGAGTTCAAAATCACTTGAAACTTCGCGCTTATTACGCACCTGTATTATAGAATAGTTTTTCCAGTGTAACTGAGAAAATCGCTTTTTCGGTGTGCTCACAATATTAAACTCAATGTAGTACGTTGTGAAATTCGAATCATAATCAGTTGTTGCGGCCACACTACCACGACGCTTACCGCCGTAGTAGTGTTCACCCTTTGGAAGCCTCTGATTTTTCTTGAGCATCACTGTTACCGTTTCACCACGTAAACGATAATGTCCACGCAATACTTCCGAGCGCAATTGATTGAGATTTTTTAAGCGTGCAACTCCTTGCGCCGGCTCATCGGATGATGTCATCATCAAAACTGTACCATCTGGCAAAAAACGAATATAACGATAATACTCAACAAGTTGAACTGGTCGATAGAACTGATCCTGAAAACTATTCTCCCCCAGACGCAGGTAAGTCGTCTTACTTATATAGCAACCGTTGAAATGAATGCGTTCTCTTTCGATAAACATTTGACGCCAGCTATCATATGACGTACCCGAGAGGCATCCAAGATTTACACCCCAAACTCTGAAAGTTAAAAGTGGTATTCATGTTTGAAAGCTTAGGAAAAACAATGATTTACTTACTTTAGACATGCCTGTTTCCAGATTTCGTCATCTCTTGCGCACAAGTAGATTCCTTTGCACACCGCAGCACATTGTTCCAAGGATTTCATATCCAACTGTGTCGATACCACCCAACGAAGTATATACAAAAGAATTTCAGTTGGTAAATCGGAAATGTGCAATTCGGTAGTAATGACTCCAGCGTCACGATTACTAAGAATCAATTTACCCTGCTTGGCTACATCGTTTTGAAATTTGGTAAATAAATCCTCGTCAAAGGGTTCTTCAGCTTCCATTACAGGCTCCTCCATTCTACCAGTGGAATGCAACACACTATTGTTGTTGGTTTCATTGTCGGTCTGTTGTGGAATCTTGCTGGCCTCGTAAGCTTTAAATTCAATATCAGGATCTAGTTGAACTGCTCGTCGATAGAACTGCAGGGCGTCATAGACTTTTCCGCGTTGCTCTAGTTCCACAGCATGCTTGAACAGCGTTTCAGCTTGCACTTCTGGGCTAACTGTATTGTCTAGAGACAACGAGTGATGGAGTGCTGCATTCTTGTTATATTTTACATCAGATTTGAGCTCTTTTTGCCAATTGTCCCGAAACTCATCCAAAACCGAACGAAAGTCATTTGCCATGTTATCCATTCTAGTAGTGGTGATTGCTGATGTAGAAGTAGCGGAAAAGGAGGAGGAGGAGGAAGACTCACCTTCAGCTTCATCCTCACCATCTGATTTGTTTCCAGCTTGCTGCTGTAAAAAATGAAAACTAGTTTAATTTTACATTCACTTCTGATGTGCGGAGAATAACTGATATGCTAGCTATTTATGTATGTCTCCCATACTACCTAAGAACTCAAAATATCCTATAAAAAGTCAAGTTAAGAGTTACTTTGTATGGGGAATTAAATCTATAATAAGTAAAAAAGGACGACAAGTTGCACCTTTGATATCTAGAATAATATATTTAAGTGTACATTTCCCCAAGCAGTATCACAAAGGACCTTCATTGGTCTAAGTGTGTCTGCACTCGCGTGCGGACAGCCAAGCCAACCTTTCCCCAAGCAATATATTAAGGATTTGAAAACTCTACAACATTAGTAATACAAGAAAACGTCTTACCCGATTACTGTTTTTACCACCTGACAACATACTAAGCACTTAATTTGCATTCACAAGAGGAAAACGCAGAAAAACGCTTCTAAATTCAGCCAATAACTGGTAAATTTATGCTAAAATTTCTTCTAGAATGGACAGAGAGCGCATGGCGGGAAATCTCTGTCATTAGAAGAAGAGTAGTGCTTCCGAATATACATACATATGTATGTAGGTGGACATAGAACGTATTCAACACCGCCTACCATGTTTCCAGAAGCGTTCTAGGTATAAAGGCATAAAAAATATTGAAGATATACCAATTAATCATGTCATAAAGAAGATGCTTCCAAAGCAAGTCACAGAAGCTTTCTAGCTTCAACAACATTATTGCAATACCTAGTCACAATTTGTGATAACTACAATTTTAAGTTGGTGTTAATGATCCTCGGTGTAATTAGAAACATTAGAGTCTATATAGCCAAAATGATCATGCAGCATATACATACATGATAACATTTGTAATCACCCCACATTCTCACCTGTGGAAGCAACCGCATTCGTAATTCCTGCTCTACTGCACATTTGGAAGTATCACTTAACACTGTTTTTAAATTCAACACCATCGATTAAGCCTTTTTAAAGAAAATATAATGAATGTAGTAATATTACATTCCCAATATTAATATTTTATAAAAAGTGCATTAAAAGTACAACTAGAAAAATATAGGACTAAACTGCTATGCGTCTTAACTCCTCACGACTATACAACCGAATGAAGTTTACTAGCTAAGAATACTTCTAAAGATAAGACAATTACACCACTTTGGAAATGCAGAAAAAAAAAATAAAAAAATACATCTAATGTCAACAATTTTTGGAGACTTGGAGAGTGAATCAAATCTCAGAGAATCGCACGAATTTGAAGAGTAATTTTTACGACGGATATTATTTTCCCACCACCCAAATAGGTACGTAGCATTGCCTAATCGGTAAAACATAACCTTACCATATTTCAATGAGAAAAAAACTTCCTTCGGGTCACTCCGGTATTGTTTGAGTTCAAGGTCTTTACCAGTCGTAGGAAGGCTCGGAGAACAATAGCTCACGGTCACTGTACCTTATGATGTATGGGCGGTTCTTTACTTCTTGATATTGCAATTTGATTGACACTGTGAGTTGGAAACTTTTGGCCATTATATATCGGAGAAACCAGGTGAATTTCTCGCTATTAATTCCGCAAATTTTCACTTTTCCTATTGCGATTGAGATGAAAAAATTGCACTTCCTTTCGACCAGATAAGATTAGATTAGATCACTTTTTCGGAATCCGTGCTGTGTATTTTTACAAAAAACGGCTGCACCTCAATCTATTTTGAGTTATGAAAGTTCTCTTTCTCTTCCTCTTCTTGCTGTTTTGACTTTTCTTTAAATTTTAATTGCGTAGGCTGAATTTTGTTTTTTTTTTTTTTCTCAAATTATGTGTGGTATATGGCTCCTGCCTTATCCAACACAATGCTGTGGAATGATGTTAAACAATTTTATATTAAATTGCGCACTTGAATCATTCCGAATAAATTGGGTCCTTGACGGGTGTGGGGGCGAAAAGTATATTTGCAAAAACCAGATGAGGTTTCTTGTTGTTTGCTTTTGCTAACAATCCGAATGTGGTGAGTATGGGGCTTCACATGTTTTTCCTAAATTGTTGACGTGGGGAATGCATCTGTCATTTAACCAAGCAGCTGTTTCCGACTTTTGTTGCAGATTTTCGGAGAGGTGCGTTCGTAGAGTATATTGGGGCTGCCATTTTATCTGCAGATATTTTTTTTATAAGTTTTGTTATAGATTGCAATACTCTTTCATTAAAGTCAAGTTCTCACAATTATTCAATCCAAATTTCTTTACAATTATTTAAGCAGACTTATTCGAAGATAGAAACACTTCTTTTCCCCTTACCTCAATTGTTTTTAAATAATTTGTATCAGAAATTTCAGCAATTTCTTTTACAATTGTGCATTGCATCCATACATACGAATGTCTTAACCAATTTGATGATGTTAAGAGTCCAACAATTTCAATTTCCAGAATTGCGCTATGTGCCACACAAACCAGAGAAATAGAGAGAAACTACAACTTCATTGCAGGAGAAGTTTCCGGTCGATTAATATCCTCACGTTAATTAACGAAGTCTCTAACTAATTACAGCACTGCAGAATAACATAACATAACATAACATCGGCGAAATAGAGCCAGACTTTGTCAAAATTGTATATATAATTTTATTAAAATATGTATAAAAAATGTGAGCCATAGTCTACTTTTAAAAATTAAAATGTGATGGCTTTTTTAATGATTTAAAATGACGCTTCTGTACTATTTATTTAGTATAATAAGCCTTTCGCTTTATCTATATCCTGCACTTTGTGTTTGCGTTGACCTTGAATTTTTTTATTTTGTTAAGTTTTAACAATTTCACCTTCCGATTTTTGCAATTTTAAGCAACGACATCTTATTATTTTCATTTGTTTCCGCTGATATTTGAAAAGTGCTTATAAACACTGTTATGGTACATTGTAATTAAGAACTTCAAACCTTCTGAATTTCGTCTGCCCTTGTCACAAAAGAAAAATCATTTATTTAAAAAAAAAATACAAATTCTTGGCGCAACGGACCGTATGTGATCCAGGGCCTAGCTTCTCGCGACCATTCGTGTTGTGCGTGTTATATTTTTCACACAAATGGAAGGGACCTACAGTTTAGAGCCATATCCGAAAGGCAAATTGAGAAGCATTCTCTTGACAATTATTACTCTCGGACGTTTGTCAGACATTCGCGAGAGGTGGGACCGTCCAAAACTTTTTGGTGTTCTCTGGGATTCGAACCTCGAACCTCACGCTCAGCGATCCAACGCACTAACCACTTGAGCCACGGCGCCCACTTCATTCATTTATTTCAGGAAGTCCAAATTTCTGTATGCATTTCGAATAAACTTTTAAAAAATTTAACAAAAATTATTTCCCACAACTTTTTTTTATGAAAAGCACATACATACATACATATGTACATATATGCAATGAGGTCAGAAAACTAAAAAAGGCAAAAAGTATAAACTTTTTTAGGACACATTAAGTCTTTTTTATTTAAATCTTAGACTTTAAGTGTAGTCGATCCATAATCCTATGTTGCTAGAATATGCCTTCAAATTCAAAATTCACCACGATTCCATTCAACTGGGAAATAAATTGCTTAGCAAATTCGTTTACTGCTTTATTTATTTGTTGACATATGTAAATCATATTTAAAGCGACTAAAATATTAGTATTTATAAAATTTCATAAAAGAAATTCGTATACTACTAAATAAGCAGAAACAATGGAAAATTGTGTTGAAATGAAACTAGAGACTGATGTTGTGACCGGTCAAACAGTGGCCCACTTTGTTACTTCTATTTTGGAATTTCTTTTATACCAGAGAAATCAAATTCCTTTTGTTTGTAAAACATTTAAATTCCTTATTTCCAAATGGGATAAAAGCAGTGAAAATGACGATGTTCCCCATAATTTTCAGCTTGAGCGGCAAAAGTTGTTGGCCAAGCAAACAATGGACGGCATCAAAGCCATGGGAGAGGTCAGTAGCGTTACCTATCTCAATCTCTAGACATTTTAATACATAGGTCTTCATATAAATCTAATTTTAGGTAATAAAGAGAGCTTTTGACCAAAGCGATGTGGCTTGCGTGCGCTTTCTTTTTGGTTCAACGGCTGTAACGCCCAAAGAAGCATATACAATCAATATTCCATCCATATCTAGGAGTCACTCGTATGAACACCACAAGCTGAACGCTCCAGTTCTTAATCAAGCTTTAATGTAAAATCTTTTTATGGTATTTTCCTATTCCTTTATATCATTTCACTTTTACAGTTCCCTTCTGACGTCTGATTGCTTATATAATATATTCTCCGTGAATCTTTGTCCCACCAATGTGTACCTTGAACTAAAAATGCCTGATAATGATGCAAGTGACTGGGAACAAGTCTTTTCAACTGATATACGTGATCTTCCGGCGAGTTGCAAACATGTTGTTATCAATTTGGTTCACACACTTCCTTCTGATTATGCTGATAGAAGGTGTTGCAGGGAGTTGATTGTCTTCCAAGACCTTTCAAACCTATCCCTGGGAAATGAGGATGAACAGGTGAAGTGCAAAGCAAAATTTTCGGAGAACGTAGGTTGGTGGGAAGCGTCAACAATTGTGAGAGGATTTAAACAAAAAACACTGAAAGGAAATGGCTTGTGGTAGTGAATAGTTGATAAGTTTTAGTGTAAGAAAGACAAAAATGATTCGAATGATTTTTCTGAATTAAAAATGATTTTCTTGATCTACTTCGAATCCATTTACCTACCTTATTTTACTAGAGGGAAATATTTTAAGACAATAAGACTGATAATAGGCTTTCTTTAGGCGCAAAGAAAATAATTACTCAGTTCGATTAAGATCTAACAAGTATGTTCACAGAGTGCCAATGTTTAATTCGTAGCCACCTTAGTAATTTCGTTACAGACTGGGAAAAATATACATATCCTAACTGGTTTTAGGGTCATACTGAATTTGTGTTTCCATTATTTCAGAAGAAACATATGGAATGGGATAGGTAAGAATTCAAATGTACATGTACATATGTAGGTGCATATAACTGCACATGTGTTTGGCAGCAGGTATATACATATGTAAGCTTAGTATTTATGTATGGATTTCTAATTAGGCTGCTAATTAATTGGCCTAATTTCAGTTACAAACAAATTTTAAGATTTTTTTAAATAAATTTGGAAAAGATTATTTAGAAAAAACAAAAAACGTTGGGTGTATCTAATCTGATTATTCGCTATCATAATTTGATCATCAGAAATCTCTCAGCAACGTTTATATCCACTTAATACGCATCGATTTCAGTCAGGCATGTATTAAATTATCCTTAGATTTTTCTTAGCATTAGTACCCCTCGGAAAGATCGTCAATAGCTAAATCACTGCTAGTACAACTTTTTTAACGTTAGCACTACCCATCGCAAAATCAAAGAGACAGTCAGTCACATGCGTAATAGCGAGACCTTTCTGGTCACTTTTCAATGCTTTCTCCGGTAATACTCATTGGCGAAGTCACACGAGTCGTCTAGGGAATCTTACTGGGCATTGTGCCATTTGTATTCATGCGGACTCGGTCAGTGATTAGTGCTGGGAAAAAGAATAATTAAAATTTTTTCGGCATTTGCATTGTAAATGTTCTGACTTGAACTTGGCAGGACAGTCTTTTTTTGGATGAGGTATAAAACTTTTGTTACATTGTGTTAAGTAATCTATTAAAATGCATATCTTTATCCAGGTGGCTTTAACACATGAGTTAAATTTTTAAGTTACAATAATGGAAACAATAGACCCAACTGTTGGTCAGCAGTGAACATTGTCACGGGACACAGCCTAACTTAACCATCTAGCTAAAAACTTGGCAACAATAACAGAGTTGTCGGAGGCACGTGCTGCCGGTGATAATTGTATGAATATGTATGTAAGTTCATCAAGTTCATATACTGGTCGAGAAATTCATGAAAAAGCGTTTGTATGTGTTCCAAGACCTAGCTTCCTCGCAGCCATTTTTATTGTAGGTGTTATTTTTCCGCACAAATGGAAGGGAGTTACAGATTAAAGCCAAAGGTGGGACAGTGAAAAACCTTTTTTATGTCTTCCAAACTCCCGCTCAGTTATCCAACGCACTTACCACAAATTTTTTTATTTTCGCGTTCACCAAATTAAAAAATTCGTGAAAAAGATTAAAATATTTTCTCTTTAGACAAATTAGGTCTGTTCCTTTACTTTGTGCTCTAAAAATAGTAAGAAAATAAATTTCAAGGAGTGGGGGTAAAATTCTCTCAGAAGAGGCAAAATTACGAAAAAGTAAAGGAACGCGTTAAACCACAAAAGTTGCAACAAACGAAATGTCATAAACATACATATGTGAAGCAAAAGTAAACAAAAGTAAAAGTAAGTATTTTGCTGGACTTTAAATGTTCTTGTTATTGAATTCAAATATACACTTACCTGTTTGAATTCGTTGGAATGTCCTAGGAGAACATTCAACTTTCATTTGCGCTCTATTTTTTTCCATTTCTGATTTGCAGCAAGTTAAAAATTAAAATATTCAAAGTAACAGTTGACTTTGACAGAAAATACACTTCTCACCGGCAAAAATTTGTTGAGTAAGAATGCGTAAGATTTTCACTGAGGGGAAATTTTTACTCTCTCGTTGCCTCTCTCTTTTACTATTTTTTTGTGTTAGGGAACGGGGTTGAGCTAAAATGCGTACAAATGCGTACGAATTCGTACACATTTTCAGGTAAAGGAACAGACCTACTTTATCAATTCTTGTCGAAGAAAATTTAGCCGGCAAGACTCGGTAACCTATCAAACTTATCGGCTATCTTATTGTTTGTTGATTACTTCTTAATATCTCGTAATTTTCATTATTTTGAGATTTAATATGCTGTGGAAAAATAAAATAACAAATGGAAGAAGGAAAGAAAAGAATGTTTTCCTAGGACAAATACTTAAGTAGATACATATAAGTTCATATTTAAAAGTACAGTAATCCGCCGCTATTCCCAGGGGTTCGGTTCTTGGAAAATGGGGCGAATAACAAAACCGCGAATACGAAAGGCTTTAAATAGGTAGTAAAATACAGAGGACATACACTGACTATTATCGAAATGAATATGTATGTACATATCTACATGCATTTGGTAACGAGTTTTTATGTTTGCCTCATTGTACAAAGATCACATCATTTTTGATTTAATGGATTGCTATCTAGACTTAATAAAAATGTTCCTTTTTGTTTTTTTCTTGTTTTCTAGCTCCTAGGGAGTACATACAAAACTTTTGGTGGATAATCAAATCTTGGAATAATATTCGGAAAAATCTCGATTTTCTACTGACACTTTTCCGGAAATAACACGAGCGCGAATAGCAAACTTCCGAAGAATTACTGTACGAATAGTTTTCACGTTTAATTGTGGGCAGCATTTGCTCGAACGTGTTCCTTTACTTTGTCTCTCTTTGAGTGCATTTTACTATTCTCTTTTACGATTTTTGCTCAAAAAATAGAGGAACGGACACATTTTCACTATTTTTTTAAAATGTCCGTTTGATAGGGAATTATAAATCTTTCTCTCTTAAGAAGAGATGATAAGCATCGGTTGGAAAACAAAAGTGGTAGTCTGCTTAAATTTAGCTCCGTTCCAACGGGACACTGGCCCTTGTTAAAGGGTTTCGGAAGATTTCTCTCTCGTTTGACCGTTATAAGAAAGGGCTGGTAAAATTCCAAACTATCGCTTACAACAGTTTGAGAGCATCTGAATATTGAGCGCCTACTTTGACATTCAGTTCAACAGTCATTTAAAATTGCGGCGGCAACAGTCATTTGTCCTTTTTTTTGTTATTTGTTTTTGATCGTATTTTGTGAATTAATTATAATATGTACAAAAACAAAAAATATAAAACCAATAAAACCAAGGCTCAATTAAAGACCATTGATGAAAATGCAACCATAAAGATTCCGGTAAATTAAAAGATTTCTCCGAAGATAAGCATGGTACTTATCACAGCTGTTTTTTTAGAAACTGGACAATCCGATTGAAAAAGAGAACTTATTAAAAGACGACAATGAAAAGGAACTATTCAGCCAGGAAACAATCCCAGCATCTCAGGAGCCCACCCAAAGATATCTTTCTCAGAGGAGCACCCTTTGTCGTACGCAGTCTAGAAGTACTCAGCGAGCACCAACCACTTATTTTGAATTGGTATTAATCAAGTCTGGCGTAAACTTAGATGAACCTGATAATTTTGTTATATGTAAGTTGGAACCAAGCTTTCTATTTCCAGTGTTTGTACTATCAGAATTCCCATTTCAGCTTGTGACCATGTCTCATTTGTGTTTAAATTTCGAGAAATCTTCGTGAAATGCCAAAACTATCCATCAAATGTGGAGACATTTCGAACGGGGTTACGCGACGCTCTCAACAACAAGAAGTTAGCTATGAAACTGCTTAGTGGATGCACTATCTCTATGCCAGGCGAGGAAAAGCCGTATCAGTCGCAGGACAGTATGATTGTGAATTTTCTTATGATAGACTTTCTACAAGAAATTGTCATAAATGTTGTCTTGGACAAAGTGGAAGAATGTTCAAAAAAAGAGTAAAGCGTCTATTAATTATGACAATTAAATTTACTATTTTTTTTTATTTTACAGAGAATCGGCGACAAGTAATGATGTTCCAATTCTTCCCTTGCTGTTGTCTCAGTTGCGATACGTTGTACATTCCCATACTAATTTGATTTACTCGAGAATCGTAGAGATATTCGAAAACGCTATTCCTTCTGTGCAGTGGGATATCATTGCAAATGCAGAAATGGTCTTGAAGTCATCCAAACATGATGCATTTGTCGAAATGCTATTGTAAAATTAGAATAAATTATCAATGAAAAATGTTATGTTCATGAATTGTGTATTTCAGGAATAACTTTGCAAGCAACAAGGATGTTTTCCATTCGACCACAATTCAGACATTTACTAATTTGTGTTTATCGCTGAGAATGCAAGGTAAATTGCGAAGAAAAGCAGTAGCTTATATTAAGGATAGTTGTCCACTTAAAGTAAGTATCAGATGAACCATTAAAGACTTTACATAGTTAAATATCACATCTCTCCAAGATTCTGTCTCTGCTAATTAAGCTCTTTCTGAAGATATTAAATGATGACAATGACGAAGTCATACGTGAGGTATCCATAACATTTATATAAATTGGACAGGTTGAAAAGTAATTTTAATTTCTTACAGCTAATAAATGACTTAAGAGATATTCTGGTGTGGGAGGAGAATAATGAAAACAATCCAGAGATTAATCAATCTCAAGTTGACGTTTTCTGCTACATTAACCAAGGATTGACAAGATCAAAGAAGTTTTTCGATATTTGGCAGAAAACTATTCAGAATTTGGCCCCAGCTAACTTCAAGTATGAATTAAGTATAACCACAGGCATAACCAATACGTTTTTATTTCTGGCACATAACTGTATTGGGGATAAGTGTGACGTTTGTTCTGCAATTTGACATTGGCTATCAGTATGCTAAGCTGCTTTTGAATCATTAAGCTGAAGTATTTTCATTGACAAGTAGAAATAGTGAGCTTATCTGCTTTGATCTAGAACCTACTCGGTCACTTCTGCAGAAAAGATGGTCGCCACAAGCTCACACTTGTCCAGGAGAAATTGAGAGTATTAGCAATGAATAGAAGAGAGTTAAAACATCTTGCAGAATTGCGGATAAGGAGACGCCCAGTCGTTATTTGACTTTATTAAACCTTTTGTTTAGCCGTATGGGTTGGTGTGTCTTTTTAATTTAAAGAATGGATCATAAGATCTTCCGCACCCTTGAATAAACTACTTAGGCGTTCTAGTCGTCAGTAGCATGTTTTTAAATTCTATCATATGTATAACATAACTCAATTTTTATCTCTTTATTACAGGCCTATTGACTTTGTTATCCTGTTAAGCATGATTTCCATTAAAGAGGAACGTAGTAACTACATCGAAAATATTGTAACTTGAATATATCTCTATGTTCTATAATAAATATAGTTTCAGCGATTTATTTACATTTTTCCTAGATTCGCCGTCGTATAAAATTAGAACACCTAACAGTCGACATTTTAACCGAAGCAAAGGCCAAATATGCATCCATATTGGCGATGCAAATCAATATTCTGCTTCAGATTCTACATGATTTCCTAAAGGACAAAAATAAATTGATAGCTGACTTCGCAAGGAATTCATACAAGTATTTGGGGAAGCTTTTTTGCATAATTATTTGTCTGAAATTGTTTATTTCTTCCAGTATAATATTTGGAGTTGGACAATCAACGCAAAAAGACATCCTAATGAAGCTAGTTGAGTTGACATGTGATAAATCATCATCAAGTATGACTACCACAGCATTAGAATTGATAAAAGAATTGCGAAGGAAATATCCGTCAAATGTACAGAATTGGGGTATGATTCTGATGGTAAGCCGGTAGTCAAAAGATGGTAGGTTTGTTTTAACTTTTTCTTTTTGAAGCCTTTACTAGATCGAATCAATGAAATGACATTGCCACAAACACGTCTCGTAATGGAATTGCTTTGTTCGATAGCATTTCCAGCGCCGCCTCTAGATGAGTGTCCAGCTTTACAAGATCAAATTGATATGTTGGTTAAAAAGCAAATTATTAATCGACTACCAATGTAAGAACAAGACTTTTTGAGAATTTGAAGGGATGGTTATTTTTTTTTTTTTTTTTCATTCTAGAGTGAAGAAGCAAGGAATCATTGGTGCGGTTCAGATGATTGATAATGTCGCTAGAATTGAAGAGTGCATTTCAGAGGCAATGTATGATTTGAATGAGTCATATAATACAGTTGAAGAGTTACCGGAGGGAAGGGGAAAAATTGCTGCAAATTATGTTTGTAAGTACATACATATTTTGTATATATTCACTCAGTGTCAACTTTTCTAATGTTAACGCGAATATTCCCGTCGTCGTTTGAGCTGATAAGCTTTTCAAATCCACAGAAATCGTTACACTGACTAGTTAAATTTGTTTCCGATTGTTTTCAGCACGAATTCATTCTACCACATTGTACTGCCCTGAGTCCTTGGCATTATTTTACGATGAATTAGCAACAGTGTGTTCTTCAAATCACAAACGTCCAGAAAGTGTGGCCTATCTTGACAGACCATTTGTTATTTGGCTTTGCGAGCTAATAACATATTATTTTCAAAGTAATTTCGTTATAGAAGACCAGCCTAGAGATGATTTGTAAGTCAATCACAAACGTATTACTTTTTTTTGAAGTCCAATTTGCCATTTGTTTTAGGGGAATTCCAATCTCCTATCAAAAATGCATCAATACTCCAGAAGACACAAATTCACCCAATGAAAGTGAACTAATTCCGATTGCTGTAAACATATCACAACTAGTTTTGAGTCCATGCGCAGAGTATATTCTTTTCTTCAACTAATTCATTTAAATATTAAAGTAATTCTTTTAGAGCATCGTCATCGATCCTGGTGCTGGCACCATTATTTAACCTCATGCGTGTGCTTCATTTCACTCGCTACGATGGAAGTCTTGAGATGATAAACGCCCTGCTTGGTTGTGGTATAATTTTACCAAAAGTTTTCGATGATGTTAACAATGTTGACATATTCTACGAATATGACGAGTCACAATATAAAAGCATTTTGGACATTTTCTTTCATACTGTTAATTGGTTTCGTGAAACTATAAGTTCATTTTCTTGCCAAGATGATCAAATGATACGAGGAAAAGTCGGTTTAATAACTGTAAAAATAAATAGTTTATAATTTGAATCTTTTTTACATTTTAAGGTACTATTGCGTCTTGCAGAGTTAATTAAGATCGAGGCACAAGTTCGAAAGCTGTTGACGAAAGCACCAGCTGATTATTATCCTCCAGTTTGCCAGTTTATGACACAGCCAACATTTGCGGCGCATACTAAGAAATCGGCTGGTAGGAAGTAATTTATTTCTATAATCGATTTAGGTGTCTTTATTTTTTGTTCTATAGGCAAAAAGAAGACATCAAATAAAGCCGGGGAGAATAAAAAAAGTGCCAACGTATCAGAACAAATGGAAACTGAAGTAACTTTGGCCAACGTAAGCGTGACAAATACAACGAGAATCAGTAACCCAAAGGGGGTGAAGACTTATACAGGCAAATTTGATACGACCTACGGTCCTAAAGAGTTGTATAGGTAGAGGCTTCTTTTTGAGTTTTTAATTTTGCTACGCAGCTTTTCTTATTCATTTCTTTTAACAATAGACCGTCAGACTTAACATGATTTTAGTTTTTATTTATAGTATTGCACACATGTGACTTTAATTTAAATAAATGAAAGATCCTAACGACAACACTAATATTTTAAACTCATAAATAACCCAGGCTTGCTTGGCTAATAATGAGCTTTAAATGTCATTAGGACAATAAAGAGAGAAAGAACAACGCTGACCGAATGCTTTGTGGTAAAAAACAGTGAGATTTACATCTTACGAACCTTACATACTTAATATTTCGATCAAACAACCGATTCGAGACTTTTCTGCTGTGTATCTCAGTTATCAAATAATATTATTGAATGAAAAAGTTTGGGGATAAGGCTCTGGATTAAAGTGTTTTGTAAAATTAATGATATATGATACATAAAAATAACTTCAGGTTTTAGTTCTACGGGTTACCTGTAAGCCGTAAGCTTTTTTATAATTTTTTAAGGCCTTAAACTCATTATTCAATGCGATGCTTGGTGGTATATCGATATCTTTCTTAAAAACTATTTAAGTACTGAGGATGATTACCTATTAACCTTAAACGTTATAAAATGATTTGTGTTTTTTGCCTTGTTTTATTAATAATGCACCTTTTCATTAATTTTCAGACAAATGAATCCAGATATAATGTTAATTTTAAAGGTCGAATTTAAGATTAAATATTCTCGCCCAACTGAAGAAATTTCAAATTCAATTGGACTTTTGGAATTCAAGTAGAATCATTCATAATTTTCAAAAGCTTTAAATCATTAACAATTCCCTTCTGGATTTAGGTTCATCATAACGGATATCGTAAATAAACTAGAATCGGTTACAGGAGTACAAAAATTCATCACGGATCAACAACTACAATACATAGTTTATCCGAACTATTTTATTAGTGACATTGTTTCTCAGTTCCTTGATCCAATTATGACCAATTTCCAACAGGTTTGTATTGATTCGATGATTAATTTATTGCTCATATTAATGCTATTCATTGAATAGATTTTCGATGCGATTTCTATGACAATGCAGAGAGTAGATGGTGCACTTGGGAATGCAGATCTATTTACAGATGAACTGAATTACCTTAAAGTTTGCTTTGGGCTGTGTCTTCGTTTATTGGCCGCGTTGTTCTCCTGGTCTGGCTTTAGTGATGTTTCTAATAAGAATTTACTTAAGGGCAAGTGATAAGAATTTAAGTCCTTAGTATGGTACTGAGTGTATTTTCTAGAAGCCTTACTGGCCATTATGGGAAAATCTACACGGCAACAGTTTGTCAACAAAGATGTGTCGACCTTAGCCACTGATGTCTTTAAAAAATGCCGTACACTTGAAGCAAGTGCTATTGATATTCAATCTGCTGTCCATCTGTACCACTTAATGCAAACCCTGAAGAAGTTTGCCATCAAAAAAGATTTAGAAAAGGATATACGTGAGTTTAAAATTAAATGAGTGTCTAAGTTATGGATTACAAGTCTTCGTTAGGTAACCTTTGCAAAGCATTGCTCTGCCGGAAATGGTTTAACTATGATGGTACTATGGAGAGAGGCTCATTGTGTAATATCTATTTAGATGAATTGGTAAAGGGATATTTGAGAAAGTCTGATTTCCATCGCCAGAAGACTATTTTAAAAGCGATTCTTGAGGAAACACAATACTTAAAGTCAAAAGAGAATTCGTTGAAGTCGTTCCCCAATTTCAACAAGTAAAGGCTGCAAAAATGTTTAAAAATTGTAATTAACTTTTATTCGGCATAGGGCTAACTTCCCAATGCTCTTCAGAGGACTCTGCGAAACGTTGATCAACTCTCTAAGCGATGCTGTACGTGAAGGGTGTTCCAATGGTTCAGATCAACTCAGAGTTTGGGAGAAGAGCTGTGAGATATTAAATACACTTTTGGAAATTGTTCAATCCTTAGATGTACCGAGGAATTTCGTTCTATTTTTAAAAGTAATTCATCCGTTTTTTCTATTGCTTTAAATAATTTTCCTTTTTTGATTTCCAAAGCATGCCCATTTTTATTTAAAAATTCTTCTTCAACACGGACTGTCTGTGTATGAGAGTTACCTACGGGAAAATCCGGAACGAGTCAACGAATTGCTGAAGAGTCTTCAAGTGACTACACGATTTTTACATAATTTATGCTGCCATTCTAAAGTAAACAAAATTATATGTATATTTTGCTTCAATTGAACTTCTAAATCGATCTTCTCTCTCTAGGCTCTAAAGAATACATCGATTGTAAGCCTTATACCATCCCTACGCGAGACAGTTGAAAATTTAGTCTTTAGAGTAAAGGCATTGCTGGCGGCCAATAAATGTGCATCAGTATTTTGGATGGGAAACCTTAAAAACAAAGATCTTCATGGCGATGAAATTTTATCACAAGTAAGAAGCTATAGATTCGATGACCGTAAGAATTTTAATAGATTAGAACATATTTTTTCAGACTGCTTCATGGACGTCTGCGAATAATGCAAATAGTGATGAAGAAATTCCCGACGATGATGTCAGCGTAGACGAAACTGTATTAGGTGATCATGATAGTAATGTGTCAGGAATCCATACCGCAAATGATTCTTCTCGAAGTACTTGTTTTTAAACTTAAAGTGAGGAAATATATCCGTTGAACTTTGTAATTTGTTCTTACCATATTTGTTTTTACTTTATTTTTATTACAAGTTTATATGTGTATACGTACATATGTATTTATGTGCTCATATACCTATGAATATATGCATATGTAAGTAGTTTGGAAATCATATCTTATCAGCCAGCTGTGTTACATCAGAAATCTAGTACGACAATTAAAAAAATAGAGCCGAAATTAGAATATATATATTAAAAAATCGGCTTTTTATTCACACCCTTGGATCCTGTTATGATGGTAACTCATGATGGTTTGAGAGGTAAAGAGAAAGTGGCGGTCACGAAGAAAATATAAAAATCGGGGCAGCAATCACGTTCCACACCCAAAATGTTTCGTTTTATTCCATTCTATTCCATTTTATTATTGTTCAATCATGTAGAAGTGCACATTGGAATTAAAGCCAAATGGAACGGTGCGGTGGTGGAAGAAATACGGCTGAAATTACAAACAATACGTAATGTTGTATTGTGTGCACATGACATGACTGCCCACTACATAGTAGAGAGTAATCATCTAAATAGACTCTTGTTGGACAATTCCTACATTAGATGTTAAATTACAGGAAGGACTAGATTGATCAATGTCAATTCATGCATCGAAAAACTAACAAGAGCATTGCTCGAACAGAAACAGCTTTTATCTTACCAAGCGGTTCGAGTTCATACAAGACAAAAAAAAACTTGCCTTTTATGATAGCCATGGCTGGATTCCAAAACACATTGCAACCGTAATACCACAATGTCACACACTTCTGTGTTTAGCATAAGTACATACATTTGTATGCATATGTTTATGCACATATCAAATGCGCAAGTAGAGGCAACTAGCGCATCGTGAAAAAATCATACGCATACTGAAGCCAGTTGGGGAGATAACGACCCGTATCAATCCCAAAGGCCAGCGCACACTGGATCAATTCCCTCGGAGTAAAACTGAGTTTATACAAAAGGGAGGGCAAGTGTACGGGGTAAATGTTCATCCAAGGTTGAAGTGGTTTAACATTGGGGTAAACCAATACGCATACAAGTTGTCAATTTCGAGATACTATAGTATGTATTCATGTATACACAATTTTACCCCGAATTATTCATCCAGTGCGCGATTGAAGTAAAACTTACCCCGAGTTTACCCCGGAGAAAAATTGAACCAGTGTGCGCTGGCCCAACGGGATCAATCCGTATATAAAATAAAAGTCAGCCTTCTACTTCGCAGTAGTCGCATTTACGATTAGGTGAGGTTCATAGGGCTGAGGAATTTTAATAGAAACAAAATTAAACCTAAAGATCCAATGAGATCTAGCACTAGGCATCCTAGAGATCATTCAATTGGGGGACCCTTTTTATGTGCATTCGCCTTTTGAATACATTGGCAGTTGATTATAAATATGGGCACCCTTTTCAACGGGTTCGTTTGCTTTTTTGTAATTTTACCACTCTCTGAGAGAATTTCACCCGCACTCTTTGAAATTTTGGGTGCAAAAAGTACGCGAGCGGACTTATTGCTTCTCATTTAAAAAAAAAAAACCTTTTGAATATGGCTTTAAACTGTAGATCCTTTTCATGGAAAATGAAGAACCTCCCTTCGCTACAATTAAATAAAAATTGAAAAGTTTATCATTTGTGCGGAAAAATATAACATTCTGGATCACATACGATCTGTTTCCCCAAATGTTTCAGTTTTTTTTTTTTTGTAAGGATATAATATATGTATAAGAAAATAAAAACAACTTTGGTTTACGTGTGTTAACATTTTATTTATATAAGCATAATTTATTTGTATGCATAAACAATATTGATATATTTATTTATTTGTATGAAAAATTAGAATATTAAAATAATACACTTGTATATATATTTTTTAATTTTATCTTTTTTTTACTTTTTTTTTACATTTTCCCATACACAAGCAATAATATATTTTTAATATATAAATATAATTTCTAAAATAAGAACATGAAACATGAAACAATATGAAAACATTCAGTTTATTCTACACAACTTACGAGTACATCTACATTAACATATATCGCTATGGCTTTAATCTATTTTGTGTTTTTGTTTAACCATTTCTTTACAACTATTCCTACGGCTTCTCCCCTAATCTACTTTAAATTTACGGTACAGAATTCTCTTCAGTTTACGGTGTTGTCGGTCGAGAGTTTTCATTCTGTTATTCAGGTCGTTGTTTTTGCGCTGTTCACGTTCTTCATCAGCCAGAAGACTATTTTGTTTCTCCTTGTTCTTTTGACGTGATAATCGACTAGCTTCATTGTTCTTACAGCGGTCTTCATAACGTTTACGATCGCTCTCAGGTAATTTCTCCCACACTTTAGGATCGGGCAGGTCGCTGTGTTCCTTTGGTGGTCGGCCACGAGGCTTTCTCGATGAAGTGCTGCCGTAACAAGAAACCGCTGGAGAATTCGGATTGGTTGAGTAGGGGGTACAACTGCTGCTATTACTGGGTGATGGTGTTCCACAGGAGGGTTCTTCATAAATATAAGATGATGCAATACTTGGAGGATTTTCATATTTAGGCTCAATGGGTGTATATGATCCCTTAATGAATTCAGGTGTTGTGAACTGTATCTCACTCCAGCTAGGCGATGAACTGTATGAGGTTTTGCTGGTATCAAGAAACCATTCATCAAGCATACTACAAACTTCAGGTGTATCCAGCACTTCATTTACATATCCACCATCACATCCAGCATTCAGCACTAACCTAGGTTGGTTCATTTTAGATCTCTTAGCCCCTGCGATTTTTATTTGTGCATTCGAGAGATGATCACCATTCCTTTTTAAATTCAACGTTTGTTGTTGTGGTTCGGGTGTTAAATTTTTTAGAATTAGCTCAATGTCACGTTCTTCCTCATCAATTATACTATTACTGCAGCTTATTAAACTGGGATCTGGAGAAAAATCAATGCGACAGGCAGTCTCATCGTCTTGCATATTATTACAATTTTCATCAATGTACTTGTAATTGTGCAATTCAGAAGTGGCAATGCAATCGCTTTCGGTCGGAAGTGGTGAACCAGGTGAGATTGCAATATATGAAGATGAGTTCTCCGAATCTTCGGAATTTGTGATAATTTTGTTGTTGTTGATGTAAATAGTTTCCATGAGTTCTGTTTGTGAAAGTGTTTCATGTCCGAAGCTAGGTTGTGTTAAAGTAACCATCTCTTCGCTGTGTGGCAAACGAGTCATTTTATAAAATTGTTCTTCTCCTGGTACTTCTTTCATTAATTGTTCTTCTTGTTCATTTTCTGATTGCAGTTGGCCTGCAAAATCTACATTCATCTGGTTAATGGTCATTTCGTTTAATCCGTCTAACTTGTACGTTCCTTTGTTTGCATCAAAATCGGAGTTGTTGTTTGTTTCAATAAAGTAATCTGTTATAATATAAAGAAAAAAAATGGAATTAGTATCGAAATTATTATATTTTATATTTATATTTCTGAAAGAAGTTTTATTTTTTGTAATCATACAAAAGATAAAATTGATATTCTAAGTCTAATACTGTTTCACTAATAATGTATAGCATTCATCAAGGAATTTTTTTTCTCTAACTAGCTTTAAATTTTTTTCATAATAATTAAATGCAGACAGTAAACTGCAACAGAAGTGTACTGAAGATTCTATTGCATGGCAGATCAAATAAAATAACTCAAGAAAGCCTAGTACCCATACATGAGTTTGAAAATAATCCATATATTGTTTTATCAAACTTCAATTGCATTAGTTTATCGACATCTACACTAAGAATAAGAATAATAATTTTCAAAAAAAAATTGTTTGTTCTACTGACCATGTACATTTTCAACTGAATGCACTAATTCTTTAACGGTTTATTTCTACTGTAATTAGGAACAATAGGGTACTCGTAAATGAGGCCACGTCATCTTGTATTAGTTTACTACTCCAGTACTTGCACATTCTCTCCCATCTACGCATAAGTAACTGCCCAAAAAATGTGACCGTTGCAGATGGGAAAATTGATGGAAAATTAGCGCAAGGATCAACTAATTTTACAAATTTTGATAATACATATTTCATATTTATAAGTGTTCTTATTAAAAAATATTTGTACCTATGCATTTTTAGAATCTGATCGCTTCAAAAACAACAACGGTCATCAAAATACAAACGGGAATCCCATGTCGGTTACTTATGCCTATAAATATCGTCATTCATTTTATAGCATCAAAATGCACTCGAATAAACTAATGTATACTAATGTATAGTATTATTGTCTTTTTTAAACATATTTAGTAAAAAATCAAAAAACTACAAAAATTATTTCCTTATGAATTCCTCTTAAAAAGTATAAAATACGAATAAAGAATCCGAAAGCAAATGCCTCATATACGAGTACACAATGTATGTACATATCTAGCTAATGTAAGGGTTTTAAGCAAATCTTTCCTTTTGAAGTTCTCAGTCTCAGAGCATACATACGTGACGACTTTCGTGGACATTGGTCTTATTATTTCGTAAGCACCTGTATCTACTATTTATGATGAGGCATACATATGTATGTACATATTTTTAAATGACAGTCAATGCATTTCTTTTCATTATACCTATACACGAAGACAAAAATAACTAAAAACAGAAACCGTTGTCCTCCATTTTGATTATCAATACTCAATAGTCGCCATTTTATGTTTCATTTAATTTATAGCGTTCATGCATTTTTTGTAACGAACTTCTCTAGAAAAAAAAAAATAAAATCGCTGCCATTTTGTTATCGAAAGTCGCCATTTTATATTACAAGTTAAAATTCAATTTGTTTATTTCGTTAAAAAAGTTTGCAAGGTTAAATGAAAAAAAACTTGCACAAAAAAGACTTACTATATATTTTTTTTTTATTATTCAAAAAAATTTTGTATTTTATTCAAAAATATTTGTTAAAGATTAAGAAAATTTAAACTCTTCTGTCTTTAAAATAGATGTGAACCGCACCGATTAAATGATAGACAATAACTAAAAAGTAGTTATCACTCGATCAATGTATTTTCTGTTTGCCGGCATTGCTTTACAATTTGGTTTTATTCTCTTTCATGAACTGGCAAAGAGACTATACAAACACCGAAACAAGAATCGAATTACACCTACGCGTAGACGGGCACCTGATAACACCACCCTCTCATATTAAAAAGTGAGTGAGTGTAATTGAGATACTTTGCGTTTCTCTTAAATTTGTTAGCTGACTATGAACTTGAACGCGTTTTTTGTTGATTTTTTTTCTGTATCCGCGTCAATCCGAGTATTTTACAGGTGATGAACATGATGGAACATGTTGTGTAGTAAGCGTTTTTTGTTATTGGTTTTAAGAGAATTTGTATTGAATGAGTTGCTTTGGAGCGACACATTTCTTTAGGGGTGGTCAAGAGATACTTTTGTATGTTTGCGATCAATTTTAGGTACCGGTATGATTGTGATTTTTACGTAAATTATACGTTGACTAATGGTATTTCGACGGTATTTTTTGGAAGTCTCTGGAAAGAGGTACAAGAGATAGTAGGTACCTATGTACATATGTACTTATTTATTAAAGATGTGCAGTTTGTAATGTATTGACGAGCATTTTTTACAACCCTATGCAAATCACTTGGAAACAAGATGAATATTTTGTCTCTAGTTCTCTAAATCAGCGTATTTTTAAAAACATGTTCAACGTCATGTCGTTTTGTAATTTTTACAACCGTCATGCAAATCATAGAAAATCAATTTTTTAATTTCACGCGTTAACTGCCATCTAGAGTTGTACAATCATCATATTTTTTATACTACATAATTATAGCTAATTAAAAGCGAACATTTATGTAAAGTAATTCAAAAATTATAGAACTAGTACCTGTCCGATCCATTTGTAATGGCTTCTGAATGTAGACTAAATTCTCATCGAGAATGGAACTCTTTATATAGCACATTTTCTTTCTTTCTGGCCGGTGGCGGTGGTGTTATTTAATGATAAGACATGACTTTCGCGCAAACCTCACTCAGAAAGAAGTGTGCCACAAAAGAGAATTTAAAAAACAAACAAGCAAAATCATGAATTGACACCGGAAGAAGGGGGTTGAATGAAAAGATGTGTGCAGGCTGTGCATGTTCAGATTTGTTTGATTTTGGAAGAGAATATTTTGGAAAAAGCTCAAGTTGTTTAATTGAAGAGAAAATTGGGATACTATGAGAACAAAAGCTTAGTGATTGACTTTGTTGGCTTTTTATTCTAATTCGAGTTGTTTGAGAAATTTGTTATTTTATTAAATTTAGGAAATGTTTAGAGCTCATTTAGCGTTAATATTTAATTATATACATATGTATGTACTTTTGCATGTGTGTATATGCATATGCTTAAAAATTTGTGTTCTATTCATTATTAACTTTGTTATATGGGGTATACCCGTTTTATCAAGAAAATTCAACCCAGAGAATAAAACACTGACTTGCAATTTAGAAAAAAAAAGATTCAGATTGTTAAAAGGAAATCTATCTAGGTACATATTCAAACTGAGTGTTGAAAGCATACTTACTGAATTTTAAGTAAATATGAATATTTGCGCTCATCAATGGGAATTTATAAGTAATATTGTGTTGGTATTACGTTTAACGGGTTCTGAGTCACGTAATCCACATTATGAGAGATTAGATTTAATGTTTAAAGGTACATATATACATGTAATTACGTACCTACATACACATATATATTTGGAAATTAAAATTAGTTTTTGCTAATTTTTGTTTCATTTCATTTAAGTCCTTTATGGTTAATCATATAAATTCCGCTTTTAGAGTATGATCGGACATACATCGTGATCGTATTTACATACATGTGTACATATTTATGTAGTTAAAAGTCTGTAGTTAGAGTTAAAGACGGCAAATTTCGATGCGTTCTTTCAAGAACGAACCCCAATTTTCTGCTGGCTGGCATGTTACAAAGCAGATACATACATATGTAAGTATGCACGTACAATATCAAAATGAACGGCTCATCAAAATCAAATTGAGAACGTTGTGATCGCAAGATAAATGTGTTGTTAATAAACTAAGCAATACTTATGTATGACTGCCTTACGGGACGAATTTGTAACGAAGAAAACTAAGTAGCTATTTGTTAAAAATTTTTAGAGACGTTTCGGTAAATGTATACATGAGTGACACATCGCCTGTTATCACAGTTTTAGATTTATTATATGTTTGAAGTCGGAAAAGCATTTTTCACTGCTTCACGGGAAATGAATGCATTTTTGAAGGTCACCTCCAAAAGCAAGTGGACGCAAGTGCGTGTGTACATTTTGCGCAGTTTTAGAGTATTATTGCCTTAATGACTTATTTTAAAGAAAATTGCCCTATCAGTTAAAAATTAAATTTCTCATTCAAGACCTCCCTCTTGTGTTAGTATGAAAGGGGTTATTCAAAGAGGAAAATATTGCTACTACTGCGGTTCTAATCATTGAAACATCGAAAGATATGTATTGGGAAATTTGATTAGTGTCCAATCGATTTTATGTGTGTGTTTTTTAAAAGAAATACTATGTACATATGTATGTTTTACAACGCACAATATTTCATTTTTAGCTAGAATAAAATTTCATGAATTTTTATTTCATTTTGTGAGCATGTGACCAACAACCCAAACACGACAAGAAGCAGGATTTTAGTCTCTATGTGGGCGTTTTATATCAAATATGTGTTTTTATTTCGAATATAACAACATAATAATAGAAAAATGCGTTATTTTAATTCATGTAAATCTACAAATTTTGTGATAATAAATTGTACTTGATCTCATAGACCAGTGGATTTCAATTTCCTAATACACGTTGCACATGTAGAATATAACTTTTCGTGGTGAAAAAAGAGTTTGTATTTGCTTTCTAAGAATTGCGAAATATTTTGGTCCTTTTCTTTAAAAGAGATAGAGACAGCGATCTTTGACTTTAGAACTGGAACTGAACAAGGCTTTTCTATTCGCTTTTAATTTTTTTTCTTTTAAATGCGTTTATTGCATTTTTGCTGATTACATTTAATCCATTTTCTAGTAACGAGGCAAGTATTGCCGTAAAAATATGTAACGAAAATTGCGATACGTTTTCTGACAGTTATAAACAGCAATGACAGTTCGAAGATAGGTAGGTTACTATTAACATTGAACATATTTTTTTGTTCTCTATAGAACACATTCATTTTGCTTTATTTTGCATTATATATTAACTAGAAGTTTTTGTAAAAGCTAGAAAATGTCCGATAAAGTTTACATATATAGTACATATAAGTCTTGCACATGTGTAGTATAGTGTAACACATTAGCGCAGCAACGGCGCACTGCAACTTCAACGTTAGGCCTAGGTTCTAAATTCGTTGTGCTGTGGCTTCCTGTGCTGTGCAGCCAACTTTGCGTCGAGAATTTTTTTAGTCTTAGCAACTTGAAAATACAAAATTTCTGCACGAAATCATACGACAAAATCCTTTTCTTTGTAGTTCTACATTGTTGTACTTTTATTTTGTAAATAATCTTCCAGCAATATTATACAGTATATCGCTGTGTGCTATTGCTGTGTTGTACCTATTATGACTCACAAACAAAGGAATTATTCGTGCTTTGATAAAATCTAAAATTGATGTGATAAATTAATAGAATTTGGGGTTTAATGATTTTCAAAGTGACCGTACTCCATTTTAAAATCAATTCATGATGAAAAAAAGTATAATTTGATATATAATTTTTCACTTTCAATATTATCACGTCGTCGTATGCAATTTTGAAGTGTACAAAAAGTTCGAAGAAAATCATTCCAAAAACTTTCTGATCAAGCATGTCAAACAAGAAGTAGAATCAAAATACATATGTATGTATCTTTTAGGTTAAGGAATATACATATATGCACATGTACATACATGTGTATGTTTACGGACATATGTATGTACGTTGACTAGAAGTGTGTTCGGCTTGTTTAGAGTGTTTTTTGTGTGAATGAGAATCCGATCATCCGAACCAATTAAAATCTCCGACAAAATATAAAAATGACTTCAAACGCATTTTACATTGTTTCTTTGGACACCTTTAGTGTACCGTTAAACACGCACACATTTATCAATTTTGCAATTTGATTGTGTGGAAAAAGGCATAAAAAAATTGCTTAAGAGATTATTTTCAAGAGAAAACTTACATATGTGGTAGTGAAGTTGTATTTCACAACATGTGTTAAATTATTTTATTTTATAAGGTTAGTTTTTGGAGGTAAGTTTTCGCATTTTACTTCCATAAATAAAAAGGTTATATATATGTATGTACATATGCAAGACAATTAAAGTGTTTTTAATGAATTTTCTGCAATAAAAGGAAGACATTTTTTTGGGGGAAATTACGTAGGTACATGAGAGTAAGAAGAGCAAATCAAAGGGATAATTTATTGGCAATGATTAATTGATCAGCTCAAAACATCCAAAAATCTCATTTCTATACATAGCTTACATTATATTTTATTTTCTGTAATACATATAAGTCATATTTGTTGTGCTTCCTATGCTACCTTGCTTACTATGGATAGAACCAATGCATTGCAGTGTCAACCAAGTCTAGAAAATCTGTACAGAACCTGAACATAACTTCTGTAATTCGAACAACCTGCCATAGTTGTCTTTGCTAGTACCTACAGAGTCCATTCGTTTAGATATAAAGGTAGACAAACAGGCATTTTTTTAGAAGATATAATATATTTACGGCACATAGAAACTTCCGACTGGATGCAGTGTCTTTCAGGCCGAAATCTTTATACTGAAATGGAATCTTTTTGGACAGCCCGACAGCATACTAAGCGCTCGACTCGGCTGTTGTGAAACCTAGCAAATTTCTACATCAATCTCTACTGCACTTTCGGATAAAGTGATATGTATAAATATACCTGAGCATTACGCAACACATTCGCATATCATTGATCTCAGTGTAGGGGAAGGGAACATAAATCTCTCGGCTTGGGAACTAACCAACACCTCCTAACGTTCCGCATGTGATTATCTTTTATCTCGTACCCTATAGTTACAACTATTGCAGGAATTGTTACCTTGAAGAGCATATAGGAATCGCCAAACTTGCTCATATCCCAAAATATGTCCTTGCCATATGGAAAACAGATGGTTTAGCGAACTTGGTGAGCTTTTTCAGCGTGGTATCAATAAGAGAAAAATACACAAATGCGGATGAGTATCAATACATAAGGTGAAAGGAAAGTTTTAGAGCAAAATATACAGCTATTATAGCGAACAGAGTGAGACCATAATTCAGTGGGCGTGAACCTTAATAGAAAGAAATGGAAACCATACTACATTGCATCACTTTGAGTGTCTGCTAATTAAATAGAATTCCGAAGATCCTAGCAGATTCAGTACAACACATAAAAATATGTCACAAGCAATGAGCTTCATAATATCAGTAAATTATGCTGATAATATGAATAGCGGAAAGCGACGAACTTTTAAGATTTCCACCCACTATCTAAAATGAAAGCTGTGTTTTTGGGATCATGAATTTACTCAGTGACAGACTGGACTAGATACTCGTACAACCTCACTCAATGCAATTTCTTATGAGCGAAGAGAGTTTCACATATGTATGCAAAGAAGATACAGAATGGTTTTTTCTCCTTCTTCATCTGTGCAGCTTTTGCAGAAGTTGTTTGGGGAGGGGCCTTATCTGCTGGCGTGCCTGCCGATAATGCAACGCCCTGTAACGAAATGAGTAACCTTTCGTATCTAATGAAACAGTTGGAGCATCTCTGATCCAGCTTAGTTCGATCTGCAATCAGTAAAGTTAATAGTGTTGAGCTTGCTATGCGGCAAAATTAATAGGATTGTACCCTGCCTAACAAGCTCATCGGTCATACAATTCCCTGGAATGTCCCTGTAGATCGTATGTACATAGTATATGCAACTGATATATGTATGTATGCAACTGATTGTCTAAGGGAGCATAAATATGGATTGATTTAAATCATAACGGCTAAAGTACGATTTATCGGAGCGGAAAATTGTCTTTGTTCGGCAAAAGCTATACAAATGCTACACTCTATCAAAAGGATTTTGTATGGTCTTATTTGATTATCTCTTTACATGTCCTCATGCTAATTGGCATTTTATGCAAAATCTCATTGACATCTTGATTCAACTGGTTTTGTCAGAGTACATATTATCTTACCATAAGAAGTGTTACCGTCAAAAGGACGATTAGTCAATTATTCATGTAAACTCCTTCAACGATCAATCCGTGATTTTCACCTACATTTAGGTTTTTTTTATTATAAGAAAAATCCGATAGCCTTTGTTTAAACTAAGGAGTACGTGACAGCAGTTGGGTATCACATACAATTAGAGCACATCATCGGAATTTTTAAAGTATGAATCATTTTCGTTCCATAAAAATTGTTTTTAGCAAAATTGCGTAGTTTTTTTACATTTGAGTCTGGCAAAATTTGTATATGTATGTATCGTATGTACATATTTGTTAAAGTAGGCGTACTACCGGTCATTGAACAGTATTTGTAATTCGAGATATTTCATGAGCTGAAGGTTTATTATATTAGGGTTTCCACCTTGAAAGGGAGGGACATAAGTACAATGGGTCGGTAGTTTGAGGGAGAAGAAGATTCGCCTTTTTAGGGACAGGCTGGACAAACTTTTGGTCATATGAGAATTCGACACGTTTAAGGATGGCATTGCAGTCATTTCTGGCTCGTTTATATTTTTCGGTTTTCCTCGGATAGATCGGCCTTATAAGACCGAAAACATAACTCCCTCAACCCGATAGCCTTACAGCTCAAGTCGTACCACGCATTTTCCTTTGGCTTGAGTCTCTTCACTCTGTTAGGAATGAAGGATTTCATGCCAAGGAGGATGGTGTTTGTAATCATATCGGCAGCGGCATCCACGTCGCTATCAAAGAAACAAGGCGACCGGTTTAAACACATAAAGAAAGAATTCAAGCCGCCCCAGTTGGCTTTCTCGTACTGCCATACCGTTCTTTTAGGAGTTTGCTCTTCAACTGAGTGGTTGAGGTACGAGAAATTAGCCGATATTATACAGTGGTCTGACTAACATAGTGGCGACAATACATTTGTATTGTATTTATCAGGGTGGGAACTAAGAAACGAGTTCAGAGTGTTGACGGTGTGACTGACAATGTCTGGTATACGTGTGGGGTCATTTACAAGCTGGGTCAAATTATTTACCGCAGCACTTTTAATAAATATTTGCTTGAAAATACACTTTGATAATCAAATGTCGTAGTTTATAGCATACGTTGGGCGCCAATTTTAACATACATATGTATATGTAAATACAATTTCCGCAATATTCATTACAAAAAGTTTGTGTAGAAGTATCAAACAGAAGTAGAAAACGGCTAAGTATGTACATATGTCTAAGATCCTATTAGGGTACTGTCTAAAGGTTAGGCATTAGAGACTTGGTTCGTGCAGACATTATGTTTATATTGCTTTTACAGAATAATTTTCAAATATTTCAACAGAATAATGTTCGCTAACGGTTACGGTTTTATCTATGTAGGCTACCTTTTGATATTTTTAAATGCAAATTTAATAATTATTTCTGAACTACATTGATTTTGCTGTTGTAAATTTTTTAAAATTTTTTTTTCTATTTTTCTGCTTTTGATATTTTAAAGTTGTATGTTTTTTTTTTTAAATTAGTGTATTGCAAGTGTCCAAACATTACATTAAACGCATAAGTATGTAGTTAAAGGTTTGATTTCCAACAACAACAACAAAATCATGACGTGTTTTTTTTTTGCCAGCAGTTTTTGGAGAAAATTTTTACAAACTTACCGTCAAGACATACTGGAGCCATTAACTCTTCAACTGCGGCAATTTGCAGTGCTCCATTCATATCCTGGAACTCGTTTCCAGGCAACTGAATGCCCATCATCCTGGTAGATGACGTTGTTGTTATTGGTGTCTTTGTTGTATTCAAACTGGTTGGTGTCGCTTTTAAACTTTTTACCGTTGTTGTATTCAGCTGATTGCTGTCGCTGCTCTGTTGATTTAATAAATTCAAATGCGCTGAAGTATTCTCTTGCTCCGGGCAGAGTGTGATTATCTGGCCGTCTTTCTCGTTTACGTTCAATATCACTTGCTTTGTTTTTACTAAGCCGTTCGTTTTCAATTTCCTCTGTTTCACGGAAGGCGTAGGCAAAAAGGACCTTGCCAAAAAGGGTACACTTATAATTGTGTAAATTGGAGTCTCCGTCGTCGACGTCTCTTCCTGGTCTTCCTCTTGTATTGGTAGCTGAATTAGACTTGGTATCGCTTGTATTTGTTTTGTCACTCTTTGATTCAATTGATTCAATAGCTGTATCTGATTCAGCAACTGATTCCGATTCAATAATTGCGTCTGATTCAATAATTGGTTGCGATTCAACAAGTGGTTTTGATTCAGCAATAGGCTTGAGTTCAACAATTGGTTTTGATTCAGCAACTGCGCTAACGATTCCTGGTTCAATATCTCGTAATTTTTCAAAAAGATGGGTCTCTGGTGTTGTTCGTGGTTCTCCTGGTGTCTTTGCGGTTGTTGCTGACGTTGTCCTTTCACCAAGACAGTCCTTCCGGTTCTTGGTAAACTCTGCCCTTTCAGTTGAATAAATTGCTTTGTCGTTGGTTGATTGTGGCCTTGATTTCGATGTTGGGTTGTCGTCGGTGTTTCTGTTCTTCGTGTTGTTGTTGTTGGTAATGATCTTGTTTGATTTTCGGTAGTTGTTGTTGTTGTCTGCGGATTTTGGCCTTGCTTGGCAATTGGTTGCGATTTGGAATGCCATTTTGAATGGATCTAAAAGATGCGGGGAGAGAAGGAAAGTTGAGAATAATGAAAATATTATTTGAATGTATTTCAAATTGTTTTTGGCGACAAATAATAATAATTTTCATAAAACTTGTCTCAAACTTTCGGATCGAAGAAATAAATCCTTTTTTTAAGGATTATTTCCTTTCAATTTGCAGATGAAATCAAAATATTTATATTTTTTTTTTTTTGCACAAAAAATTAAAAATGCGGTTTTTGATTGACTGTTTTCTTTCATTTACCGCATTTATCATTTTGTCCTGTTTAAAATCCTTAAAAAATGTACAAAAGTATGCGTAATTTTTGAGATAAATGATTGCTACTTAATTCCATACAAGAAATATATAAACTCTTGGAAAACTATAAGAATTCTATATAATTTCTGTGAATAGAAAGCAGAACATTGTGATTAATAACTGAACTACAAATATTTCATTTCTGTTTGCCAGACAACGATTTGCAAAACTATTACTTTCTCTGAGACTATAAATTTTTTTTTTTCAATTAATTTATTTTCGTTTGTAATTTAATTTTGACTATATTTTGCAAAATCGTAAGTACGATTTTATTGTCAAGCTTTTGTTTGAAAATATACTTACATAATAATTTCCTTTTGTTTGTTGCAAAGGAATTGTAAGGGAACCTCTCAACTAGCTCTTAAAAGAGTCTGGCGCGGCTTTGGTTTCCCTCAAACTGCAAAAAAAAAAATAAAAAAAAATGAATTTCTAATAAATAATTTATAAATAAATGAATTTACAACGTAGGTTTTTAAAATAATAATTTTGACTAAGATCATTTACATACATATGTATATGATACTTATAAGGTCATTAAATATTGTTGTCAGGTAATTTTCCTCAATCACTACTGGTTTTTAATCTTCGTTGGGCGCAATTTAAAAAAAAATTATTTTCGATTGAAGGACGTTCAGAGTTTTTAATTTTTGTTTGGGAGTATTTAAAAAAAAAATATTTTATTATTTGTTATTCACGAATACAATGAAGTTGATCGTGCAGTGGATAAAATATCTAAAGCAAACATGCATTCATACATATGTACATGTACATATGTACAAAAGTAGTTCATAAGCCTTGATCAATCAGTCTTCGTATATGAGCGTAAGGCATAAATATAAAGACACAAAATTCCAGAATTCATTAAGATCATTTAGCCAAATTTTTATTATTATTATTTGTTCTAAGTCACTGACAAGGAGTTTCAATATGTTTGAATTGTGCGGAAACGAAGCAACCGATAAAGCGGTTTATCTAGCAACAAGTAAGGCACTTGCATTGCCCTTGTCATCGTTGTACCTTAAGATTTTATGATCACTTGGTTTTTTTCAGATAGAAAGCATGAATTTTATACATTCTAAATTTTCTTGAATTGGTTTTTAATGAATTTAAGATCAGCATTTGAAAAAAAATAGAATAATCTTTATGTAGGAACATCTCATTATTCCAGATGGATTTGAAGTTTTATGTACATATGTATGTACATAGATAGGAAAATAATGTAAGCGATAGTGCGTCTAGGTTTTTCAAAATCGATGGTGTTGTTTTTTCAATAATTTGTGATGATGTTAGCTATAAAATTACATGACTTAGCAAAAAAAAATTAAAATCGTGATCTCTCTTTTGAACAGGAGGAAAATGTATCTGAAGTTGAAGGGTAGTTAATGGATTTCTCTTTAAAATCCAAATAAAGATAATATAATAAGCTCTGCTACTTTAAGAGCAAAGTTAGTGGTCTCTCAAGTACAGAATAAAAATACATTAAAGAGAATACAGAAAGCTCTGCCACTTCAGGAGTGAAACTGATTTCTCTCTTCTTAAGACGGTACACGTAGAAAAAGCTTTAAAAGCTTTATTGCGTGATTCATGAGATTTTCCAGGAATTACAATCGAAATGTTTTTTTTCGATTAATTCGAAATTAAAATAAAAAAATAATATCTTATGTGCCAGTACAAATATAGATTGAAGTAGTATATAATATGGAGATTTCAAAAAAAGATGTATTTAAGGGAAAGGTGGTATAACCCAAACCAGTTGACACATTTAACTGTGGGTATTTTTGTTATAGACGATGAGTTGCTATATTATTTTTTTTTTAGTGATCGCCATAAAGTTTGAAAATCAAAGCGAATGAATAAATTCGCAACTATCATATTTAAAAAATAAAATAATATGTAAAAACACTAGCGGGGAAAGTAGTTTGGGTTGTAATTGTAGATACATATTTAGTTCGGATTCTAAAACTGCAGCGCAATATGTATGTATGTACATCCACATACATACATAGATCTGGATATGCCTATAATTGCGAATAATATATGAAACCAAAACATAAAGTTACGATATTGGTACTAGAAATATCATGAGTTTAGAAATGGACTTTGACATCAACCATGCCTTTGCGTCATCGATGCCTGTGGATCAAAATTAAATAAGGGCGATCGATTCGTAAGAATATTGACCTTATGAATTAAAAGATCTTTGTACTCGCTTATCTATCTACGACAGGACATCGTAGTGTTTATAAGAAATTATTGCACAGTAACCATTTTTTTAGATAATAGTTTTCAGTTTCTCAACATTTTAAAAGTTAAGGTTATAATTTCCAAAGTCATGGCGATAGGCACATGATCAAGCCCGACTTTTTAATTAAATCAACATTTTATAGCTGCATGTTATTGAATTAAACTTTAAAAATATATGAAGTTTCAAAAATAAATCTTTAACTTTCTCAATTTCATTTGAAACTCTACTGAGTAGGCATTAAATGCCCACCGCCATTTTAAAAGCTTCGAGCTTTCTATTTTTAAAGTATTTTAGACAGAATAGGACGTATGTACAGATGAAAAAAATAAACTATATTGTAATATTTTACAAAATATACATAGTTTCAGATTTAAAGTTATTTTGTTATAAGCCAACTATTAGGACTGATCAAAGTTGTGATTGAGTCATTTAAAGACTCTTACATATAAATGATGTTTCATGACAATCAAATTGCAATAACACTCCCCCCTTACTCAAATGCCCAGCAACAAAGTGGTTTATTATGAGCTTCGGGTAGATTACAATTTTTTATCTTCCCCAAGTATCGGCCAAAACAAATAAAACAATGTCCGCTGATAAAATTCGCAGATAACTCGAGTTAGTTGAAAATGAACAAAAAAGATATGTAATTATTGCGATTTCAGACTATCATGTATGACATGGCAACTGAAAAATAGCTTTACGTACGTACACGTAGATAAATTATATTAGGTTTAGATAATGGAAACAAAACTTTTCAATTTTGATGGTATCATAACGCAGATTAAGCAAATGTATTTCCTCATGTACATACTACATACGTAAATATACGCTTCGAGTTTTCCCAAACACACAGAAAAGGAAACGTAAATTACTTTCCTAACTTTGTAAAACGCAATTACATCTAATGGATACACAAGAAAACAAATGGAAATCAATTTAGGACGGAAATCGGCATATTATCCGCCCACGGAGTCCACTTTACTTGTGACGTGATGTATTCTTGTTTTGAATAGAAATTTCATAATGCAAATATTCACCCAAAATTAAAAATAATTCTCTTGCAAATATTACATTCTGAGAATTTTCAAGTGTAGATACCTACGTACATATGTAAGTATGTGTGTATGTACATATCACAAAAAATACTTTCAGCAACTAATTGCGCTTAGCAATTAATTTTAATTCAAAATTTGTTACATATTTTTTTTAGTAAAATTAGAATAATACATTGTATAACTTTGTAGAGTGAACTTACGTTAAAATTTTTTATTCTTGTCCACCAGATGGAGGAAGTATGCACAAAGGAATAGATACTTTCTATCGCAAGCTAGAAAATGCGTTTCTAGCTTGAATTCTCACATAGAAATTTTCAACAAATTAAAATTCCTCAATAGGATTGTTGCGTTGACGTACACAATTTCAATAAAAATACTTCTTTCTTACAACGCGGGTTTCTATTTTATATCACCCGTGATTAAATGTTTTCTTTTCTAAAAATGCTGGAACGCACTTCTGAATACAAGAACGAAACGCGGTAAAGTGAAAACTCTGCGACTTGCAGATAGGTTTACGAATTACTGTTCGTTGTGAAATTCAATTCAGACAGGTTTTCTTGTTATGACTTGAATAAAATGATAAAGCTTTCATTGAGAGTGTGTTTGTTGATAAGGGGAAATTATATGTTTGTATTCTATGGGCAAGTGTATCTTTGGTTGTGTTTTGTTGAAAAATTCCCGCTATTTTTGAATATTTTCGCTGATGATAGCCAGGGGAATTACATTAGGTAAAATGTGTGTTTATGAGTTAATAATTAAAAATGCGTCATGAATGTAAGTGGGTATGGAGTTTTGTTTTCATTTTTTTCTTTTCTATAGTGGGATGGGCAATATGCTGTACAATTTATTTAATGACATTTGTAGAGTATAGTAGAGGTTAAACCCATTGCTAATTTTAGCCTTCTATTATTACCTCATTTTTCTAATTAGTGGCGGTACTTTCCAACAAAAATGGATTTTTTTATGCATTTTAAAATGTATCGCAATTTTATCAACCGGCAACTTGTTAATACCGGTATATTGTCTCTTATTATGGAATAAAAATTTAAAAATTATTGATTCTCTAGATGACATTATTGACCGATGACCTTGGCCTTAACGTAACCTATACAAATGTAAACACAGTCACTTCATAACAAAAGCTTCCGTAAGGACATTCATGAATAAACAATACCATCTCCTAGAATCCATTGATAAAAGCTTTTTCTAAGTTACTACTCTATTGCCATATACAATCATACATATATTATGTACGTTTGCTTAAAAAGTTTTAGTGGTCACTGTCAATGTCGCTGACGTAAACAAATAATAATACTTTGTCTCTGTCTTACGTATATAGAGTTTATGTAGCGTATTCACTCATATTGACCAGAAAAGGTGACTCAGCCAATTATTATTGTACCCATAGTCCTGTTAAAATTCAATCAATGAAAGTGGATAGACACAACGATAAGAACTGAGGTGAATACTTTTTAAAAGTTTTAAACACTAAAGCTAAAGAGTCATGTGATTTAATTATTTCACGGGTATTCTGATTGCCACTTCATAAAACTATAGAAATTAGACTTGGGTGGCTCGAACAGTAAACATATTGTTTGTCATTAGCACCTTAACTAAAAGTTTATGGTTTAACTATAATTAGTTGTAGTCGCATCTATTGGAGAAAAGTCAAAAAATACAGGGGTGTCGATGTTTTATAGTGTTGTAACATAGGTATAATATAGAAAAATAGGTAGGACCGAATCTTAACATCGATTGGTTTTGGTACCATTACCCGATTTTTTACACTCCGGACCCAAAGTTTTGTAATTCTAAATAGCAAATAAGAGAATTTTGAAAGAAAACAGAAAAGTACTTTTGCAATAAATTTAAATTGTCTCAATACTGGAAGTTCAATAAACAAACCTAAGGGTAGGTCAGCAAACAATAGTTTGAACTTTTTTTTTATCAATGAAGTTGCTTAAAATATTGAAAACTGTTTCGAGTTTGGTTTGGTTAACAATATTTAAAGTTATAGCACAGACCCTGAACCTCAACGGTTTGAAACTTTACTTATTATTTTCGTTTTAGCAACAAGAAGCTTTAAAAAAAGTTTAAAGCTTCTGGAGCCCTGAAAATCTAAGCCTTGAGGTACATTAATTTTATAAAAAGTCCTATTTGCTGGCAATCAAAGATATGTAGGTGCTAGAAATATCGTCTCGTGTCATCCAAAGATAAAATTTGATCTCAAAATTTTGTTCTCTATTATGTGACCTTTAGTATTACTACAATATAGCAAAAGTTATCTTCATTTTTATCAACAGCGACATATGTACACATGTGTAAACATTAATTTATGGCGAATTTCTCTTCTCGCGTTACCACGTGCCATTTTACCAAGATTTTATAAGCTTAATTCCAAGAAATCTAAATTTAAACCCGATCAACGTGTTGCATAACACCCATCGTCAAGTGCGAAACATGAAAAAAAATCTTGATGACATGATAAGAGAAGAAATAAATAATTTCTAGGAATTACTGTACATGCTTATTGTGTTCTATCTTTCACTACATTTATTTTACGATAAGATAAGAAAACTTGAATTTTTATTAATTGTTGTTGATGCGTTTGAAAACGTTTTAAGTGTTCAATACTGCCCACACTTACAGTATGTACATATTTGCGAAAACATGGGGAAATTTTTTCGCAGCCAATGCAAATAACCCCATCTACATAATATGTTTGTACATATGTATGTGTGCAAATAAAAGCAATTGACTTCTGTTATCTGGTGTTGGTTGGGCCACGTCTTGTGAAATTCACAAATTCACAACAAAGAAAAGCTCTCCCTACTCTTGATATCCACTTGTTTTGTGTCGAATGAAATTCCGCGAATCACGGTACCAGGAATAGGTATACACCGAGTAGTCCATGTGCATATGTTTACGTACAAACCGCCTTTTGATTGAGCCGCATGACTCATCCAAAACAGCGAGTCATGTGACACACAATTATAAAGTATCTCAACCATAACCACCTACACTATTACATTTGAACTTTTCACACAGATACTCAAAGCTCTCTAGTGGAAAGGGAAAAGGTAAATATGGCACGGCATTGGCAAATAAAGCTTACCTCGCATCATGCTTGCGAATCTCTTTGCAATAGTCATCAAATTGTAACACTTCTTCCCTAATACAGCGTGCAAAGATAAATGATCGTCGTTGTGGTGAGGATGCCAATAACAGCGCTTCTTATTATTGTTCTTCTTACAGGATCTAATAAACTCGTGTTGCATTTGACAAACTCTGCAGTCCGAGTTGGACATTGGCATTCCACTACCACCACAAAAACTACAGCAACAGCAACACTCCACGATCTTTGTCTTCTTGATAAACTTGAACTTTTCCACAACGATATTGACAGTAATAATGACGTACGATAGAGCAATGGTGCTCAATAGAGTTACAGACTCTGTAAAATTATTAAAAACACCACCAGTAAAGGATTTACGAAGTTTTTGAGTATTAAACTGCAGAGCAATTTTTTCAGATATCATATTATCTGCGAACAAACTTCCTCCTCACTTTTGCTCCTTTTCGATTTTACACTCACGATGATATACACTTTTGTTTAAATTTTATTTATAAAAAATTTTTAAGTGGTTAATTAATTGAAAAAAGATCTCACGACGAAATTCACTTGTTTCGACACTTATGTAATTAAATTCCAAGAGAAAAAAACAACAAATAAACAGCAAATTTATGCTATAAAAAGAAAATCCCTAAATCGATATGACCACGATTCCATGAATAATTCAAAATAGGGTAGTGTAACGTAAGCTTAATATTTCTTCAGAATTTGTTAAACAATACACGTGCACTTTTATGAATAAATTATTATTTTTTTTTTGTTCTTGGGAATATACAGATGGGAATTTTTTTTTTTAATATAACATTAGGAAAACGTATTTTTTAGTTGGAGATGAATTTTCCATCTAACTCGCGGAGGGTATTTCCGAATAAACTTGCTTTCGAAAGCAGTAACTTAGTTGACGAATTATAAGATAAACTTTTATTTTGCAATCTAAAGATATAGGTACGAATTATTTGACACGATGAAGCACAAGCATAAACTGGAAGAAATGTGGATTGCGAACAAGGAAAAGTGTTTTAGCGAATTAAAGCTTTTTCGTTGAGTTTCACTTGTCAGATGTGCTTTGGAATTTCGTTAAGAAATCTTATATTGTGTGAAAATTGAATCATTAGTATTATTTTAATTTATTTCAATTTATTTGTCGTTATTATTTTTTATTGAAAGCTCAGAAAAATACTGACATCCTTGAGTGTGGCTGAGCTAGTAGAAGCCATCTAAAAGGTGCGATTTCAAAGGTTTTGTTTAACTCGTAGCATAATCTTAGCTAGGCGCCAGAGCGGAATACTTTTTTAGTTTCAAAACTACTAATCGTATGCCACAGAAAGTATATCCTCATACAACTTTCACAAAATACAAGTTCCTTTAGCATGCGGCTGGATAAGGTGTATATTTGTGGTGAATATATCCACTAGGTTGCGAGGAATAAGTAAATAAATTTAACTTATCAAAAAGTAAACAGATAAATGACTGCTAAGAAAACTCGAAAAGATTTATGAATTTTTGCTTAAATCAACTTTGAATAAACGAAAGGATCTCAACCGGGATTTATATTGTTTTGCGATTTAGCATTGACTCCGTAAACGGAAGATACGGCGTAACAAACTTGTAATTGTTGAACCAACTGTTTAGATACAGTTTAGTTGCTGTTTGTTGTTTTAAATAATTGTGTTTGTAAGTCGTATCATAAATAGTTTCATCGTTTCCTTATAAGTAGGAAAGAAAATTTCGTTATATGTACATACATCGCACGCACTAAAGTCCCGTACTATCGCTCAAGGATATTACTTTTTTGAATCAATGTAAGGAATGCTCTGGATGAAATATCAAGTCATTCTGTCATTCATATTCGATGGATACGCATGGCTTCTATTTTACTCTTATAACTCTTGATTTTGAGAGCTATCAGAAGCAATGCGTCAGTGAAAGCTATCAACTTTCACTAAGCGAAAATAAATTGCAATTATTTTTTGAAAAAAATGTTTTTTTTTGCATAAATACGGTTCTTGTTACTATTTAGTATAAGGACTTAAAAACAATTATGCAGACGCCTCTAAGGACTTTGTGCCAGCAAAATTTTTTAAAAGTAAATTATAAATTTTACATTTTGAGTTAAGGGCAAGGGCTTCAAATTATATATTTGAAAAGTAAATAAAAAGCTCTTTTGCAAGACTCTTTTGTGAGAGTGTATACGTTGAATTATTCGATTACGAAAGATATAATCCTGAATTATATTGATGGTTATACGATCATAGATGTTGTAATACTAAATGCAAAGTGTGACTGCGGTTCCATTGAAATCATACCTAGAATCCCTAAAATTGGATAAAAGCCCTATTTTCTAAGATAAGTGATAGCATATTAGCTGATAAAAACTTACATATTTTGTGGCATCAGAAAAAAAAAACTATATGAAGAAATATTATACCTACATTTAGTGGCCCATGGTGTGGTAAGCAGTTCCTTTCCTTCACACTCGGCCGGTGCAGGTTCGAGTTCCATTGGATAAACATCAAAAACACCCAAGCAACAAAAAAAAAATCTTTGTTTCTCCAATTACTGGCCCGATAAACGCCTTACTGCCTGTCAGTACCATGGATCGGAACGAATGAGTATACATAAATCCATTTAGAAATGTGCCATTACGTACATACATATATGTACCCTTCTTAGTACTAACTTAACTCTTCTTCTCTTCTCACATTCCTTACTTTTAGTGAAAAGTTGAGAAAGCATTTAAAGCAAATAAAACATAACTCGTGTGCCCAACCCGTTTAAGATTCTGCTTTGTCATCTAGTAGCAGATAAAAAAAACAAGCGAAATCGGCTCTTGACTGTTCTCTGCATGCGCCCTAGTTTACGATCTCGCCTTGTATGTTTTCCAACTGATACGGCGACAGATAGAATGCAAATATTTTTTTTTGCGTACTTTCAGAGGCCGGCGCTTGACGTTAGTTTTCTATTGTCACACGGATTGCTGATGTAAGAGTTTCGTGTAGTTTCATCAGAGAAAGCACTGCTGTATCGTTGATTTGGTTAAAAGATACAATAAAGCTTTTTGTTGTTTGTGGGATTAATGTCGTCTTCCATTTTCTGCGGGTTGAACAAATTAGCAAGCAACTTTATACGTCCGATAATTATGGGGACTGGTACGAGTATTTGGTGCCAATCACTGTTGTCAAGACAGAAAATGTTGCTGACCAAAATGGATTATTGTGGTGCTGTCAAAGTTCTTTGTTTACAATTCTCGTTATCTGGTATTTTACGCGGAAATATTTTTGAAATCTCGTAAACATATCGATAAATCAAATTTAGAAATAAGGAATGAGAAGAATGATGACTTCTGAATTCTGTTTAGGACGATGTATTTGAATAAAACATTATAAATATTTGTATGTACCTGTAATCAGAATGAATTATTATTTTTGAAACAAACACGAAAGTTATAATTCGTTGGGGATTGATCGTATGATACCCTTTCCACTATATTTTAGCCCAACCGTGCTAAAGTATGCGAAATGAAATGCTAGATTCATAAGAATTATGTATATTTTCTTACTGTTGTGCAGTGCTGAAATATAATTCTTAAGTTCAAAACACAGGTGCAGAAGTTCTACATGCGTGCAACTCTGCAAGTGAAACAGACGTGTAGAATTTTTTTTTGACATAGGGTGAAATCAAAAAAGTTAAAAAATGCGCAAAAGCTGCACAACACTATAACCTATGCGCTGTTTTTACGCTGCCGGTGCTTGCCGTACATTCCGCGTAATTAAATATTTAAATTTATGGTATATATCTTTTATTGTTCTCATAAACTAAACTAAACAAATTCAATGACGCCCACTTCTATTTTCCACTGCAAAATATTTACATTGCTTTAAAACTGCAAAAATTAACTTTTGCCTTGGGCAGCCCTGCAGCAGTACTGCAAGATTTGGGCCATTCATACCTACAAACATCGCATCGGGTATTGTCATTCGGTGACTAAGAGCTGACGTGTTTTGAAAATTTGTTTTCCATTAAATTTCCCATTGGAAGTCGAAAAGGTCGAGTACTTGGGTGGCGCTACAGTTCAGGGTGAACCTGGCCCTCAACCAACAAGCTCCTCCAGTTATCCCGGTATTTAGCTAACTGCCTCTAGTTCCCCACTCCAAGTTGGTTGAGGTCCTCTTCTACTTGGGCGCGTCACTTTAGGCATTGTCCTTCCGGGTTCGATTCGAAGACTCCACATGTCCTAGCCATCCTAAGCGACTGATGACTAGGTCGATGTCGCTGTACATCTCGTACATTTCATCGTTAAATCTTCTCATCCAAAGCCCGTCTACGCAAACGGGAACGAATATCTTACGAAAAAATGTTCAGTCGAAACGACCGAGGATATTTTCATCCGCTTTCGACAGAGTCCATGCTTCAGCGACATAAAGCAGGACTGGGATGATCAAGGTCTTGTAAAGAGTCTCATTAGTTGTTCAAGACAAGGCCTTACTACTCAATTGCCTCCTCAGCCCAAAGAAACAGCGATTGGCAAGAGTTATTCTTCGTTTGATTTCTGATGAGGTGTTATTTTCAGAATTAATAGCAGAGCCAATGTAGACAAAGTCCCTTACTACCCCTAAGTTATAACTGTCGACTGTGACGTTCTGTCCCGTTCGTCGATGTTGTATAGCATATGCTTGGTTTTGCCCTCAGTTACAGCGAAATCCATTTTGGTGGCCTTGTTTCAATGCTAACGAACACTGGTTCGTTCTAGACAGCCCTCTGTGCTCTGCCAATAATGCCAATGTCATCGTCGTAAACGCCTCTATGATATTAAAGAAATCACATGACACCGCATCACCTTGTCTAAATCCTTTTTTGACATCGTATGTCTCGGTGAGGTCATTACTGAGCTTGATGGAGCAGCGAGCGTTCTCCATCGTCATCCTGCACAGACGAACGAGTTTGGCAGGGATGCCAAAACTAGACATGGCTCTGTATAGCTCGTCTCTATAAGTGCTAATATATGCGTCCTTAATATCAATGGTGAGTATCGATTTGGACTTCTTGGGTTTTTTCCACTATCTGCCGGAGTGTGAAAATTTGATCGACTGTGGACTTTCCTGGCCTGAAACCACACTGATAGGTGCCAATCAGGTTGTTGACGAGGTTTCAGGCATTCACACAATATGGCAGATAAGATCTTGTAGCGATGTTAAGGAGACTGAAGCCTCTGTAATTGGCGCAGTTGAGCGGGTGTCCTTTCTTGTGGATCAGGCAAACGATGCTGAGATTCCATTCATCAAGCATACATTTTCATAAAATCTTGGAAATGAGTTGGTCTATGCTCTTTACCAAGTCATTTCCAGCTGCCTTGAACAACTCGACCGGTAGGCCATCAGGATCAGCAGCTTTGTTGGATTTAACCTTGGATATTGCTATCCTCACTTCGTTTTCGTCAGGTGAAAGGAAGTATTTGCTATCATCGTCTATTGAATGGCGCATTCTGCCTGTTGATCTTCATCGCCGGTAAACAGTCTGCAGAAAAAGTCTTTCTATATTCTCAAAACCGACTGTGGCTCTACTATAAGGTTTTCTTCCTCATCTGTACAGGTTTTCGTACAGGTCTTGTTGGCTTGATACGTTATTTTTACTTTATAGAGCTGAACTGCATGCAGTAAATTAACCTACCAACGTATGTTCGAATATCAAATTCTATTGAAATCCGTTTACAGATTGTCGGCAAACGCTTATTGCCAGTCGGCAATTTTTTCTTACTCAAAAATTTTTCAGTTCTTAAGTTCGTGCAATAAAAACAAAAATTAAGATTTAATGTTACCTGGATTCAACAAGGTGCACGGTAAGGAAATGAAATATTGTATCTTGAAAAAGAAATAGCAGAGAGTTCTCTGAACAAAGAGAGAAAGTCCTCTGCTATTACTTTTTCAAGACAAATTTTGATTTTTCACGTTTTTTTGGTTTGCATACCATGTTTCATTTAGTTGTCATTTAGTTTGAGACATAATCTGTAACAAATTACAATAGACACCATAAAGTAAATACGAGTATCCGTATGTAAATATGTATTACATATGTACATATGCATGTATGTAACTACAATTTTTTTTAAATTTTTCAAAGAAAATTTCTGATATGTGTAGTTTTTCTTTGTTTTAATTAATTTTTTGTATGAACCTGTTTTACTCATTGATTTTTTTTATTTTTAGTGACAAAAAAAGATAAACGTACGAGCAACTGCCTGCATATACGCTGTATGTATATACATATGAAGGTGGTTGCGTGGTTAAATTATGAATCATCTTTGAACTTTGTTCAAATGACATGTTGTTTACTGCATTTTCAAATTATTCGTCATTCATTTTATTTATTTTTTTCTTGGCCATAAAGAAGTTATTTGTACTTGAGGTCCGAAGAGATAAGACTTCTTTCTGTGCAGCTGATGGTTTATTTCGCGAAATGTGTTTTTTTTTTATTTCTTTTCAGATTGTGCCCTTTTCGAAATCTGTCGACAGTTGATCTTAAGACGAAAATGAGTATTATTATATACATATGTATATAAGGGTATTCCATTAAGAATTTTTGTTTAAAATTTGACGGTATTTTTGATCTTTCGACATTTCAAACATAAAGTTATCATTCCTTGACAGCTGTCAAGTAAATCCATCCAATAACGCTTAGAAATAGGGAAAGTTGACAACAAAAATGATGAAAATTTCGCAGGGACATAAAATTCGTTCTTTTTTCGGCTGCTATAAAACACCTTCATAAATAAATTTTAGTCAACCGGGCGGGTAAGATGTACCCCTATGATTATGATTCACATATGATTTAAGCGCTCAAAGATAATATCAAAGCTGTTATTGTGGGAAAACGTCGTGCAAAATTTACTTAAACGATGACCATTTGCAACAGAAGCCGAGGGGGACATTTATCAGATATCGTGTTCCATATGCAATCGTAGCGTCTGTACGTTACAATTTTCAAAAAAAAATGTTTATAATAATATAACATACATTAAAATCTGAAACTGTTAATCTTTTTATTCTTTCGGTTTCTATAACTGCTTTGGTTATCCAAAAGGATCACAAGCACGCCTTCTTCACCACAATGTTATCAACTCCAGTGATGACGAAAGTGAGTGCAGTGGAAGGAAATGATATGCACATGGTGTGTATATGTATTGCGGCACACAACTGTTGAAAATTTGTGGTGAAAGATGCGTTCGTTAATGCACTAAACTAAATATAAACTAGGAAGGTGAAAGACGGAACAATGTCCGTGGCTCTTCCCAGCAACAAAGAGGTTAGACTAGAAATTACTGGGGCCGACATTGATATTAGATCTAAAGTACGACAGATAAATAGGAATCTGTGATATCCTGAGGTTTGTAAAATACGCTGAGCTGAGAATGCAATTGAATACTAAGGCCCTATACCGAACCACTAAGGAGAGTTTATACAAGATGTCAACCATACCAGTCCGGCTTTATGGCGCTAAACCTTGGACACTGTCGAAAGCGGATGAAGATATCCTCGATCATTTCCAGAGAAAAATTATTTTTAAAATTTCCTTCCCGTTTGCGTTGATGGCCTGTGAAGGAGAAGGTTCAACGACGAAATATACAAGCTGTACAGCGACATCTATTCAAAGAAAAACTGCGCATCAATCGCTTAAGATGGCTACGACATTTAGATCGAATGGACATCAATGCTCCGGCTCGCAGAGTCTTCGAATTTAACACCTAGAGACAACGCAGTAGATGGCGATCTAGCCTAAGGTGGCTTACACCAATAGAAGGGGACGTCAAGCAACTTGGAGTGCGCAAATGGAGGCAGTTAGCTAAGGACCGGGTATCTTTTAGGGTATCAGATTTATCCAGCACCACCCCTTGAAGTATTTACAATTTACGTGTTTCAGAAAACACATGTATATGAACTCCGATAACTGTAAGTTTGGCACTTCAGTACCAAACGGTTTTTTAACAAAAAGTTCGACTAATCTCAGTTTCTTTTAGAATTATCAAACGCTAAATGTAGACCTATTTAACACGTCTTTTCTCTATTATTATAAATATGTATACATCTCCGATGTGCGTATTATTTATCACTTTTGAAAGATTAGACGCATACAGCTCTTGGTATACATATGTATGTACGAGTACGCACCCGAATAATCTCATTTATATTTTAGATTGAGGATTTTTCCAAAAAAATTTCTTTCGTTATTTTGTCTCTAGCTTGGGCTGGTCTACAGGTGAATTGATATGATATGAGTTATCAAGCAAGTTTCGTGAGTATGTCTGAGGCTAAGGATGAGAAAATTGATGCAAGAAATAACCGGCGGGCTTGTTGTCGAAATTAGCAATACGCTTTAACTTCTAGCTTCCTATAGGTTGAAGTGGCTGCTAGCTACGATTCGCCAGCACACTTAGACCAATGAGGTCCGTTGTGATCTAGCTTCCTATAGTGCTACAGAAAAGCTTTCGATAATCTTGACACTACAATTACTATCCGAGAATTGGTTAACCCTTAAGCAAATGTTTTTCATTTATTAAACGAAATTCTCACCTCCTAAGTGCCTTTCATCCGTAGCTGTGAAAAATTAAATATTATTAGCCAACAAAGTAAATAATAAAAGAAATACTTAAGTCCGGTTAGTTTGTTATTTCAATTTTATTGTGTGTAAACTGTAAACTAATTTACAAGTTCCTCAAACAGAATTTACGATTAATGGAATGATTTTCTAGTTTCAAAGAATCGATCATAGTATTTGATCATAAATAAATCGAAAACGGCCTTCACGGAATATTTTAGAATAATAACTGAGTACTCTGAACTAAGTCTGGATTTAACTACCTTCAACGAACATAGGAACTATTCAACGACGGTAATGGGGGTTGAGTCCAACTTTCGAATAGTTAACACCCGACATATATGTACAATGCAATAGAACCCGGTAACACAGTATGGCAGAAATCATGTTCGGCCAAGAAACATGAGGTGCAGAACAGTTGTAATAGAATCACTGTCAAAGAGACAGTGCATTACTAGAAAACATTCCCGACGGCCGGCGCGTAGATATTTGGGTTGCTCAAGGAGAATCAGTGCCTAAGTAAATATTTGAAATATGTATCTAGGCTACGCTGATGATGTTTTTCTTGGCCAAGCATGATAACGTTGCACCAATGGTGCCTAATAAAAAATACGGACGATGGCGCACACATTTTGCCGACGCAAAACGCTCCGATGGTCTGGAGAGGTTAGGTTAGGTTAGGTTGAGTAGGGTTATGAGGTAATCTTAATACACTATTATACACCAAAGTGGGACCATCGCGAACCCTAAGAACCTTTACGGTTCTCCCATACACTTAATTTCCCTACAGAATTTGAAGATATCACTATTGTTATTCCAGGATCTTATCTCTTCTAAGTTATCGAAGAAGTATCTTCCAAGGTACTTTAACCTTCTCCTGGCAATGCCCTGGCATTCACAGAGTATGTGTGTTATATCCTCTGAGTCATGTAGGTCGTTGCAATACCTACAGACATCTGTATTTGATAAAAATAATTTCATAGCATGCTTCCTTAGAAGACAGTGGCCAGAGAGTATTCCTATCGCTGTTCTTAGTCCTGACCTTTCTAGTTTTATGATCTCACTAGATTTCCCTCGGTATGGTCTGGAAATAAAGGAGGACAAAATGAAATGCATAAATCCTTTCGGCGGAGGAGAAGTCGTACAAATATCTGGGTGTAATCCGAGAAATTCGAAGAACGCTGATTCCATTGAAATAAAAGAAAAAGTTTCAGTCATGAGGGGTTCCATATTTTATTTTCCAATAGTGAAAGGAATTCTAAGAAATTTGTCCAGGATCGATGGTATTTAAATTTGCTGTATAACAGTCAGAAAGCAAACAAAGATTAATTATGATTACATCGAAATATTATTTTTATTCTATGTATATTGTTTCGAATTCAGTGTCATTGTACAGAAAATGCTGTGTATGATCACGATTGCTACTATTTAGATAAAAATGTTGAGTAGTTTAATGTTGGCGCTTAAAGCGAAGCGATACATTGGTTCTGGAAGTGGCAAAAGTAAAGTGAAAGTTGTACAATATTCTGATGACTGAGTTTTAAATTATTAATATATGTAATTTGTATTTATTCGGTTTCGGACATAATTTGATTAAAAAGTCATCCTTTGGCTGGCTCACTTAGTTCCAATACTAGAATACACGCGCCAGTATACATACAGTCTGGTGCACTAATCGACTTCACTGCCTCTCTATTAACACTAGCTGACAAGTGAGTATCCTATTGAATCCCATTTTCATTGTTTCTATCCCCATTCTCTTTTCTTTCTTCCCATTATTCAATCAGATTAACTTTCCCATAGCTACGAGTATAAGTGTGCTTGTATGAGATACATTCACTGTACATTCACTTTTATTTCAGTCTCAGTTTGCTTGGAATACTATGGTAAATGTAATCCCCGCATATGGTGTCCATTCGAAATAATCTCTCGGGAAAAGAGATTCTGTGCCTGGACAAGTGGTCAGTCTCGATTTGACTCGAAAACCAGTCCGGTCGTTGTACGGTACAGAGAGAAATTGAGTGAAGTTTTCGTTTCTTTTAAAGCTAAAGCGCATTTATTCGCCAAAATGGCGTTAAAAAATCATGCAAACTACCTCCGTGTATTTTTTATAATAACAGTGACTATCTGCGATGCTTCCGTGGTAAAAAACGTCCTACTTCTTGTGGCCGATGATGCTGGCTTTGAAATGGGTGCTTACCTCAATAAATATTGCCAAACACCCAACTTAGATGCACTTGCTAAGGACGGTTTACTCTTTAATAACGCATTCACATCGGTTAGCAGTTGTTCACCCAGTCGGGCGCAGATTCTCACCGGTCAGGTTAGCCATCAAAATGGAATGTATGGCTTACATCAGGGAGTTCACAACTTCAATGTCTTTAAAACAGTGACGTCACTGCCGAATGTACTGCGACAAGAGAAAGGCGGCAAAGTTCTTACTGGAATTATCGGAAAGAAACACGTGGGAGCTGCGGAGAATTTCCTATTTGATTACGAGCAGACTGAAGAGAATCATTCAATTAACCAAATTGGAAGAAATATAACGAAAATAAAGTTGCACGTGAGAGAGTTCCTGAACAAGACGAGGGAGGAGAATAAACCTTTCTTCTTGGTTGTGGCATTCCATGATCCACATCGTTGTGGTCATATAACTCCACAATATGGAGAGTTCTGCGAACGATGGGGCTCAGGAGAGGAAGGAATGGGTGTGATACCTGATTGGCATCCGATTTACTATGACTGGAGGAACTTGAAAATCCCCGATTACTTACCTCAAACAGAAACCGTTCAGAAGGAGTTGGCCGCTCAGTACATGACGATCTCGCGACTTGATCAAGGGGTTGGATTGGTTCTCAAAGAACTGAGAAACATTGGCTTGGACAAGGATACTTTGGTGATGTATACATCGGATAATGGTCCACCATTTCCAAGCGGTAGGACTAATCTCTACGATCGTGGTGTTCGTGAGCCCATGATTCTCTCATCTCCGGAAGAGGGGGTACGTCGCAACCAAGTGACCTCCACAATGACAAGCCTTCTGGATGTATTTCCCACTGTTTTGGATGTTTTTGGCATCAATGTGACTGCGAGTACAACTGGGAAATCACTTCTCCCGCTGCTTAAAAAGGAACCCGAACCAAATGAGAATGAAACCATCTACGGAAGTCAAAACTTCCATGAGATCACGATGAACTATCCAATGCGGATGCTTAGGACTCGTCGTTATAAGCTAATTCATAACCTCAACTACTGGAGTTATTTTCCAATTGATCAGGATCTGTATACATCGCCGTCATTTCAAGAAATTTTAAATGCTACTATTGTTAAACAGACTCTACCGTGGGTGAAAACGCTGCAGAGCTACTACCAGAGGCCAGAATGGGAGTTGTTCGATATAAAAATGGATCCATTAGAACGCTGGAATTTGGCAAAGAAGACAAAATTTCAAAATGTCCTTAAAAGCTTGCAGGAACAATTGTTGAACTGGCAAATTGCAACAGATGATCCATGGAGATGTTCACCGCATGCAGTGCTACAGGAGCAAGGTATTTATAAGAAGAATCCAGTTTGTTTGACTCTGGGTCATGAAGATTTGTGAAGTTAAAATATTAAATTTTAAAATATATTTTATGAAATAAAATTAACGAGTGAGCGTTTCAAAATAAGAGGAGAGTTTAATGGAACTGGGGATCAGCTTCAACTGATTCAAAGCTTATTTGGAGAGACTCTCGCCGCGCCTCAATTTCGATTCTGTTTCGGTGATGCATATGATGCTTATGTAAATGCTGAGTTAATTTATAGTGAGAACTACTTTCTCGTGGGTTATTTTAGATTTTTTTCTTTACTTTTTGAGAGAAATGTTTACGAATAGTAAAATTGGGCTGTGGATTCCCAAGCGTACTTGTTTACAGATAAACGTTTTAATCAAATTAGCAACACTGCGAGCGTTAATGCTGAAAAAGTAAATAAACAAACAAATATTATTTCAGAAATTCTAGTTGGGTTTTATTCTTTATTATATCATTGAATGAATCTTCATATCTTATCATGTACGTACTCTAAAATCACTTCTCCAAAGCACACGTATCTTTTAACCGATAAGACTTTCTATCTTTTGTTTATAAATATGAACAAGCTCTTGAGTCCATAAATTGCAACAATACCTTCCATAAAACTAATGAAACTAATGTGAAAAAAGACAATTTCCTAGTCTTACTTGTGAGTTTGTCCATAAAGTTAAACATTTCTAGTTGATCGATTTCAAATTCAAACTTAACCTTTTCATTTCGCATCAAAACAAATTTTTGGTTGGTGGGCGCCATGGCTCAAGTGGTTAGTGCGTTGGATAGCTGAGCGGGAGGTTCGACGTTCGAATCCCAGAAAACACCAAAAACTTTTTTCACGGTCCCACCTCTCGCGAATGTCTGACAAACGTCCGACAGTAGATTTGACTTTCGGATATGGCTCTAAACTGTAGGTCGCTTCCATTTGTGTGAAAAATATAACACGCACAACACGAATGGTCCCTGGACAACATGCGGTCCGTTGCGTCAAGTATTTGTATTTGTTTTGAGGCATTTTACCTAAAGGTCATCACAATTCGATGCATTGAAGTTAAAATGGGGAGGTGATGGGGAACCTTCAAGTACACCGAAGAGATTTTGATTCATTTTGTGATTCTAATGCAGTAATTCACTAAAAGAATATCAAAATCATATTGATTATGGGAAACGTATAGTGTTGTGAGGCTTGAAAATTCATTACTCCATCTTTGTCAGCCCCTCACTTAAGGATTGGCTTAACGCGTTTAGATGAAGTCCTGGATTGAGACTTGGACTAGGCCTAATATGTGAGGTATACGAGTATGAGATGGAAACAAGGTAAGATATGGTTTTTAATTTTTGTTATAAGTTTTTGGATACAGTATTTCCCTTCAATTCGCCTTTTGCCATAATCTTGGGTTAAATAGATGCGTGATACCTTGGAAAATGTTTGATAAAAATAAAATGATACCTTATTACTCACCTTGAGTTTTAAGAAATTTTATCCCGAAACCTGTACATCTCAGCGGATTTACAGGACCAGTGGCTGGCTCGATCGGTTCAAGACTAGAAATGGCATTGTTTGTCGAAAAATCTGCGGGGAAGCTGAATCTGTGAAGCTGAATTATGCAGATATTGCTACCTGGAATGAAAGCGTGCTGCCCAATTTATTGAAAGACTAATCTTTCGACGATGTTTACAATACAAATGAATTTTAGAACTTCTATAAATTAATGCCAGAAAGTCGTTAGTGTACAAAACAGAAAAATACCATGGCTTACACTTCTCAAAAACGTGCATGGATGACTGGTGACTTATTCATAAGGCGAGTCAAGTGGTTGAATAATTTTTTTGGAAAGAAAAACAGAGAAGTGATTTTGTTTGTTGACAACTGCTCACCCTAAGGGTATTCCGTTTAAGAGCATCAAACTTGTATTTTTGCCACCGAGTGCTACGAATAAGCTGCAGCCACTCAGTCAAAGGATTATCAAGGTTGTCAAGCATAAACATCGTAAAAAGTTAGTTCAACAATACCTAACAGAAGTGTAACATAAAAGTGGAATCTCGTCGACCAAGATAAGTATGTATCTTGGACCCCATTCATTACATATCATCATCATGGGAGAAAATTAGGCCAGAAGTGATCACAAACTGTTTTCATACAGCCGATTCGGTGGGATAGACATTTCCAGCCCAGATGGTTATGATATCCTCACAGAGAATATTGAAGAATTACAGGAGTTTCCTGATTATGCTTCTTTTGATGAGGACCTTATTACGACCGGCGGTCCTCGTTATTTAGAAGAATTAGTGACAGCACTTCAAAGGTTGAATCAGAAGCGATGAAGAAGAACCAGCACCAATGCGTTCAGTGGACAATGGTCTACGGTTTGTCAAACTTCTGTGAACGTTGATTTCAAGCATTTCAAATGGAGAACAAAGTCTATATTACCTGAACAAAATCGAACTAATGAATCATCGAAGAAGCCTAATCAATCAAGTCTAGATAACTTTGTTATTCATCAACCTTATCAAAAGAAAATGTACATGCATATACAGAAGTTTCTTTAACTAAAATGTAATTCAAAAAATAAATTTTTACCTTTTTTCTGAGCTTACTTTTACTTCTCAGCTTTTCCCGCATAATACGCTTTTCCGTCGAAGACACTATTTTGTGCCGGTCTCTTTTTTAATGAACTTCGATAATGCAATAAAGGAATAAAATAACTGGTGTTCCGCAAGGCTGGGTATTGCGTCGGATGTTGTGGAACGTAATATATAATACAGTTCTGATGCTATCAATCCCCAGAGAAACGAAAAGTCGTGGACGAAGTTGAGCAAACATGCGATGAAAAAGTAAAAGTAAGTAATCATTGGCTAAAAACCGCAAGACGGAAGCTGTGTTGATAAGCAGCAAGAAAACAATAGCAAGCGTCACACTGAGAAGTTGAATTATTTTCAATTTCAGAAGCTGAATTACTTTTAACTTCAGGCAGCAGAGCAGGTTTGGCGTTTAGAGATTTGTACACTAAAGCTCTTGTTAATCGCCGGTAGTCATGACACTGCCTTGCATCTGGTCATAAAGTAACTAGGAATGACGATGTGATGATCAGACAGCCAAGCAGCAATCCAATCGCTGGAATCGACCTCTATACATTCCTTAGTAGCTCTAGTTTGACGATCGTCTAGAAGACCTATACCCATTCTGCCGGATATAGGCACCTTAGGTGTGCCAATCGCTACTTGCACACTTAAATTTAAATCTTAGGTGGACAAGTGGATCAACATGTTTAGCGGCAAAACAGAGTTGACCGAAGCTGGATCTAAAACGCTCTAAGCATTTGATTTCTCTCGGCACCACAATAGGTGTCATTACTGGACACTGTCTAATAGGGTAGCATGCTACAAGGCTAGGCCTTTTCCCAAACGACTTTTGTAGAAGCTTCACTTAGGAGCACCCTATTACAACGATATAGGCGACCTGATAAATATTGACATTAAAAGCCTCCTACGCTTCAAAAGAAGCTCAAATTGGTTTTAACGTTTAGCTAGAGAGAAACTTTCTCCCATGATCCACGTGGTATCACAATGGACCTACCATTGGTCTAAGTGTGTTGGCGACTCCTAGCTGGCAGCCACTTCAACCTAATCTAACCTAACCTAACGACAGTACTCCCCTCAAGGGGGACAAACCGTAGTAAGGGAGCAAATTCCAACAAAGTGGCAGCAAAGATGGAACCATCAGAAAAAGGACGATGGAATTATTGACTGGAAAGAAATTTAGAGATGTGAATAAATCTTCCACGCGGGGAAGTGCACAATTGTGCTTCCGGGCTTATTTATACTGGCTTGAAAATGCGATTTTCCACTGGTAAGAGTGGAAAAGATACATAATACATCCGCATATTCACGTCAGAAATATGTGTAGTAAATATGTATGTACATATGCATTTAATAAACTTTTTCACTACTCCTGCGTGTATACCGCAAATTTACTTAAAAAAAATTAACTTTTCTTGCGCCTGTGAGTATACACTTATGTATTCATTCGCCAAATCAAACGTTGGGATTACGTACATACATACATAGTATGAAAAGCTTTTCTTGATTAATAATGTTAACATTTTAAATCTTTAATTAGAACGTACATACTTAATTGATTTTTTTTGTATACCATCAGTCAATCAATCATCCATTAATTAATAGAGTTTTCCGCAATTTGAAGAAAGCGAGGTTTCGATAAAAAGAAAGTGTTTTATGGAGATTGGTGTGTTGTTAGATACATATCATTCAGCAATTATTTCCCCACTTAAATATATGTACATACAGTCATTGAGAATGATTAAAAATGCATTATAATTATTATTTGCTTTTATCAGCGTAAGTCGAGACAGGTCAATAGATAGAAACATACATATGTGCCTTATATAGAGAGTAAAAAAATAGTAAAACAAATTTAATTACAAGCAAATACAAGTGATGTATTAACATATGTATGTATGTATACTATTCAGTGTAATGTATGAAATACTTTCCTAAGGTCGGCTTACTTGCTTACGAGCGGCAATAATTTCCAGCCAGCTGCCTTCAGTAGCATAAGCCACGATATATGCAACCCTCTTTTACCAAGTATTCGTCTGGGATTGATTTCAAAAATTCTCCGGGCCGGAGAGATAGTAATCCTGTCCTAATCGGCTCAGGTAATTAATCGGGATCTCTTTAACTAGTTCGATCTCGCTGTATACTTCTGAACTTCGTCGATACAAACGGGACAGAAAATTACTCGAACTGTTTTTTTTCGAAACAATCAAGACGAAGTTCATCCGCTTTTGAAAAAGTCAGCGCCGCAGGGAAACATTTGAGTGGTAACGAAGTTACGTTAGCCCAAAAACTAGCGAAACCTCAAAGCTATAACTTACCATTCTGACGTTCTGCACGTCCCAGCTGTTGAGTGTCTTTATACGAGGGTTTCGTCTTACTCTTATTTGCCGGTAAGCCCATTTTCTTTGTTTCTTTCTCAAGTTTGACAGGTATGCTTAGACTAGGCTATATACATATGTATGTACATTAAGCTCGTATCCTAGCCGTCTTTCAAATCAATGAAAAAATGGTGAGTACTGGTTTGGTATTACGACAGGATAAAAAAAAAAAAAAAGATTTTTCCCAATGTCTGTCAAAGTGTGAAAATTTTATCAGTGATAGAGTCATCTGGCCTAAAACTATGCTGATGAAAGACTTTAGGCATACATAGTCATATGTACATATGTAATATAGTAAACAAGATCTTGTACGCGAGGAGACTAGTGCGTCTGAATTTGACATTTATTTATACGGTCTCCCTTGTGGATCGGACAAATGATACTTTAATACTTTGACCCGCAGCTCAGTTCCACAGCGGATCTTAGTTCCAATATTGCTCTTTTATTTCATTTTGGCCAGGTGGATAGAACAATTATGTTGAAAGATACCTGAGACCGCTTTGTTGGTGGTCACCACTGTTTTGCAATTTGCAAAAGTATTCTTTTCACATTCTTTTCTGTACTACGATGCCCTCTTCTTTGTCTTTTCAAGCTTCTTTTCGGGCTTGCTAGGTTAGGTTGGGTAAATGGGTGCACTTGTTGACAGGATTGTCAACGGCTCACTTAGACCACTAAGAGTCCTTTGTGCCCAATATTTTAAAACCCTGGGAACCTAAATATCAGTCTTTGACCGCTAATTTAAACCACCCAGATAAATGTATGAATCTCAGGAGTTTACTTAGCTCAATGTAACCTAACTCGTCCATTTTTGAAAAGAAGTAACTGCCAAGAGCACGTCTTCTTTTAGTGGCTAGTCCTGGCCAGTCACAAAGGAAGTGACGAACGAACTCTATTTCCTTTTCGTCCCTGCAGCTGCTACAGTAGTCGTTGTGCGGTAATCCTAGCCGTGCTGCGTGATTACCTATCACACAGTGTCCTGTCACGACGCCAACAGCTATTCGGATATCCCTTCGACTTAGTTCCATAAGATTGATATACATATCTCTTTTCGTCGTAGACTGGCCATAATGATTTGGCTGCTGCACATGTATCGAATCGGTACCAGCGTTTATTAGCCTCCTCATTAGCCTCGATGTCTATCTCCCTTTGCAGTGTGCTGAGCCGTATACTGGCCTCAGATAGGGCCCGTGAAGATTTCATAAGTGACTCTACTCTGTCTAGTTCGTCCGCATTTTCGTTACCGTAGATATTCGTGTGGCCAGATACCCAGCACTGGGTCACCGTATTGGCCGCTGAGATGTCATCCAGTCGCTTTTTACAGATTTTTACGAGCTTGGATCTTATCGATGTGGACTCAGAGCCTTAATGGGTGCTTGACTGTCGACATAGATGCTGATTTTTTTTTCTGAAGTATATTCCTCAATAATCATATCCGCAGCTTGTTTTATTGCAGCAACTTCGGCTTGGAAAACACTGCACCTGTCCTCAAGTCTAAACGAGCGATATGTGTCTCGAGACTCACAGTATACACCGACATCCGTACCAGCTATCATTTTAGATCCGTCGGTGAAGATGGCCAGTTCATTCCCAAAAGTGACTCTACCTTCATCCCATTTCACTCTGCTGGGAATTCTAATAAAGAATCTGCGGTTGCAGTTTAGTAGTGGGATGATGTAGTCCGCTTCCGTCCGGATTCTCGATGGATACCATTTAGAATTGAGGCGTGACCATACGGTTTAGCTATCAATAGACCGGCTTCCCTTAGTTTTAGTGCAGTTTTAGCTGCCGAGTTCGCACAGTGTATGTGAAGTGGAAGCAGATTTAGTATTGTTTCCAAAGCTGGTATTGGTGTTCATCTCATCGATCCCGTCACCCCCAGATAGCCTTCTTGTTGAATCTTTCTAACGCTTTCAACTTGGTATTTCTTCTCGAGCGTTTTCCACCAGATAAGATGGGCTTGCTAGCTTTGCTTTGTTTCTTTTACATTCTGGTAATATTTTGGAATATGTTTCCTGTCTCTCTAAGGCACCTCCACTAGCCTTACTGTGAGCAGTTCTATATTACAGGTTATCCACTTCAGTAATATATTTGCACATAAAATTTCTCACACTAATTTCTGGTCTGAAAACAAAAAAAAAACAATTACGACTACCATAAATTACAATCACCCAAATGGGTGTTTTCACTTTGCTTTATAGCTACATAGCTGTAGTTGTAATTCTCTCACCTACCAGAGTATGAAACAAAAAATGGTAAAACTTGTCAAAACTATGCCAACGACTCCGGCCCGGCCGAACCCCTGTGCGGAAATTCCATTAAATACAAACCGTCACAGATACTTCCTTCGCAATTCAGATACTTCCATATTTCTCATATTAATTACTAGAGGAAAAATTTCAAGTTTCCAACCGCTCAATTGGCGTGAATAAGTGAATAATTCTTAGTTTCATCCTCGAATAAAATTCTTGCCTGGCTTTCTTTCGGAGTGTCCCCATCAATAAATTCCATTTGCCAGGTGACGCCTCGGGTTAGAAATCACGATCCCGAGTAATTAACAGGTCTTAATCAAATCAGACCCCAAGCCATTCCGAGTATGTTTGCGATTTTCTTTGGCCGGTGTATGTTGATTTAGCCAAAGCACAGCTATCAATTACAGCAGCAACACAGCGGAACCGGTTGTCACTTATATGCTTCCATTCTTGGCACTTACGCATGAGGAATTGACGGTGTTACGACGATGACAACAAGTGAAGACTCCCCTAGAAGATGGTGTGAAGAGTAGGTCAGTTAATTGGAAGATTTGTCAATGCTAATCGAATTAACTGCCTGATTTATTAGCATTTACTTTGGTAGCACGATGATGAGGTATTTCCTTTATTCGATGGTTGGACAAAAGCAATATTATTGGGACCGGTTGTGTGTAATTAATGTCTGATGTTAATTGTTGCAGTGTCCATTGAAAATAGATACATGACAAGGTTTTGCTTTGTGTTGCTTTATCTGCGGATAAGTAAGCAGTAAGCAAGGATCGATTTTACAGTTTCTATTAAGTCCATGATCTTTTAGGTCGAAATGGAACACATATGGATTCAACCTGGTTATAACGCATGAACCCTTTGGGACAGCGCACACTGGTTCAACTTTCACCCAGGGTAAGATGTTTTACTTCAATCGCACACTGGATGAATAATTCGGGCGAAAATTGTGTATACATGAACATACATTGTGACTACTTGTGTGTATTGGTTTTTACCCCGATATTAAACCACTTTAACGCTGGGTGAACATTTTACCCCGTTTTTTTACTGTAAATGGGGAAATGATCCAGTGTGCGCTGGTCCTTTAAGCTGAAGCTGAAGCTGTGCTTTGAAAATACAGGGTATGGTAGACCGATCATAATAAAGAAAAAAAAAACAAAGGCATGATACAAATTTATGATTGAAGAACGATCATTTATTTATACTTTCCGCGGATAATGAATAACGATCACTGCTATGGCGTGGTTGCGAATGAGTCGGCAGAATACGCACGAGTAATCGCTGTGATCCTAACTCTCTACATGTCCTTAAATGTGAGATTAGCGAAATAACCCCAAATGTTTCTTTCTTACATAACCTAGTTTGGCCATCTCGTTCTTTCGAGACCTTTCAGTGAAATCCAAAGTCCGTTCATTTATCCCTGCAAAACTTTGTGATTTTTTAATAGTCCATGCCTAGTATCTGCCTAGATGTTTACTTATAGTGTCAGCGTACTTAGTTACTTAGAGTGCCACTACAGTCGGGCTGCACCTGGTTCTCAATCAACAACCGTCCAGCCAGCTCGGTTTTTAGTTAGATCTCTCCAATTTCGCACGTCAAATTGGTGTAGGGGCCTTCCACTTCCGTGCGCCATCTGTGTCGCGATCTTTCTCTACTGCGCCATCGCTCGGGGAGTGGATTCGAAGATTTTCCGTACACGATTATGTTTAACTACTCTTCCGTTGGATCGGCCACCAAATGTTCTAAATTTCTATTCGCAAGACTGTCTTATGTACGTATGGAAATTGCGAGTGGATCATCGATATTTTGCCTTTGGTATTGCCTCGGTGTCTGCCTCTCTTCTCTTCTAGTTGGCTCCAATTGTTTGTTATCGACTCTTCTAAGGCAACAAATAATTTATAAATTTTCCGATCCTCCTGCCGCATTCTTCCTCTAAATATTCCAGACTCATCTGATATCACCCGGCAGAAATACATATGAATGCGTGAACTTTTCAAATTGGCCCAACGTATTGCCTTAATTAGGCCATGTATGATGTCTACACACATCCTTATTTGTTTTCCCCCTCCAAAGTCAACAACATTTTTCACATTAACACTTTGGAAGCGCGCTTAAAGTGGTAGCCGTGGGCTGCCGCATTTCACCACGCGGCTTCTGATTATACTACAAACGATAAGCGTTTTTTGCGCTCTCTACTTTGACGTGTAATTAAACGTTTTCCAAGAATATTTGAAAAGATTCACTCTGGTGTTCGGACACAGTAGCCGCAGGGCTTAATTTTTGCTCTCAGGCTTCGCATGCCTTAATTATGTTCAAAACAATCTATCAAATCTTTCATAGACCGCCTTGGGGAATATTTTGATAGCAGCCCCTTAAAAGCGTGTCAGTAAGTTCTTAAGGCTTTAATTTTCTACCAATTAACTATTCAGATTTGTGCTCGATTCTTTTGACATTTTAACATTTTCAGTAAACACGAAATTTTATTAATTGTCAACAAGGGATATGTTCACCAGCTACATGGTGCAGTTCTCTTGTCAATGACAGAATACTTCATCCTTACTTAATGAACACACATGTCTAAATGCTTATTCATACAATGAATTTACAAAGAATAACTCTCAATAAAATAATAATACTTGTTTAAGAACGTGCCAAAGAAGCGCAGCAATTCCTTAACAGAGAAAGTAATGGCGCTCATTTTGCATGTCATTTCACCGGTGTGGTGTGTGCTCCTCAAGTGTTTGTTTAAACGACTTTCTCATTTAAGCATAACGGTTTAAGAGTGTTTATTAAATTGATCTACATTTTGTGTACACTGTTATGTTTTTTTTTTACATTGTCTTCTTGTGTTGTTGTTATCGTTTTTTCTTTTATGAAGAGGCGGCGACCGCGGTCATGATGCGTGAAATTGACAATTTTTCAAAACTGGTATCTAATTAGCTCGCCATTATTATTATGTCATCACTCGAAAACGAAATGGAGACACTTTTGTTGGAGTACTTTTGGGTACTTTTCTTTTCTTTGACTTCTTTTTTTTTTCTATTCTTTTTTGTTTGCATTTTGTGAAGAATCTTTTTTTTTTTTCTTTAGTTTAAAGAAAAAATATTACTTTGCAAAGAGTTAAAGTTAAAATTTTTTTATGCGTAAATTACACAAGCGAAGATCATTAACACTTTAAGCGCCACAAAGTGAAGGTAATGTGTTTAGCTTATTAGTTTTGGGGCAATTTTGTTCTTATAAAATTTTTATAATTAGATTTTATCACAAGATCTGGATGAGTTTATCTGGTTTATTGTTGAAATGAAAGGGTGAGATATTTACTTATGAATGAGATAAAAATACATAAGTAGATAGTTCTTAGAAAATTAAGCTGTTGTTCATATACATACATATGTATATATCACTTTGCCACCTGCTACTATTTGAAGTTGTGTTACAGAAGAGGCCCTAATTGGTAAATACAATAAAGTGTATTCTTTCTAAGAATTAAGGATTATAAAGAGCTCTTGGAGGAAGGCCAGATCGTATAAGGCATATTCAACCTTGCTAATCTTACAATTGAAGAGCACATTTCTGTGCCTGTGGTATTTTTGTTTTCAGCGGTAGTTCTTTGCCACAGTATATACATATGTACTTTCGAGTATGTACTCAAATATGTAAATGTAATTACTTACAAAACACTCGAAAAGGCCAATAAATGTGGCAAGTATAGGCCATGTCATAAATATATATAGTGACGATGAGATTCTCTGACCATCGTTGGATGTTATTGTAAATAAAAAATGTTGATGCGCAAAAGGAAAGGAATCCTTAATCTAAAAATTTTCTGGAGCCAATTAAAACTTTTTGGGACAAAAGGAGTTGGATGTGATACTTTGACAGTTTTCGTTCGATTGATGGGGAGATATGTGTGTATGTAAATGTGATCTTCATCTGCTAACCAAGAAGAATGACCATCAAGATGCACAAATAGAGGGTGCGTTTTATGTCTAGGCCGACTTTGTTTAGCTGTCATTTTGATTCCACTGTCACTTGTCAGTTCATATTTGACAGGAGTAGAGTGGACAATGGACAGTAATAATTCAATACGGAGCATCTATAGCCGCAACAACGTTTTAGAGTTACCAAATGATTGTTATAGTGCTTAACTCAAGTAATTAATCAAGAAAATAAAAATCATAAAATTATGTTTCATTTAAAAGGTATTCAAAAAAAAAAAAAATACACCGGTCTGGATCATAAAATGCATCCTGTATATGCCTACTATTTTCATCATGAAAATTATCGATGAAACTTGTAAGTAAATATCTACAAGAGAGGATGGCTTTACACACTTGAATTTCGTGTAAGTATGCCCTTAAGCATCTTGTCAGAGTTTATTTCTATTATCAAGCTTAGACACCTTGGAGCTATTTTATTGAAAATACGTCATTGGATTCTTGTGTATCGCCTGTGTATCGTGTGACAATCGGAGAATATTGTTTTCGAATAAGAAGGCATTAACTGGTAGGAACAACCATATCCATCTTGCCGGACAAAGGCACCTTATACCAATAGCTACTCGCTAAATTAAACCTAAGATAGATGCTGTCGAGAGTACAATTCTTAGGTGGACAAGTGGATCAACATGTCTAGCGGCAAAACAGATTTGACCGAAGCTGGATCTAAAACGCTCTAAGAATTTGATTTCTCTCGGCACCACAATAGGTGTCATCACTGGACACTGTCTAATAGGCAACCATGCTTTAAGACTAGGCCTCTCAAAATGGCGTCCTCAAACACAGAGTCAAATTCTAAGTTGTCTACTTTAAAATTTATGTATGTCATCGACCTCACTGCCAGCCCACTTTCGATCTCCCATTCAGTAGACCACAAGTTAGTCAAGTTCTACCTTAATGTCTCGCAGAGACAGCATGAGGGATAATGAAATTGCAGATGATCTAGATCAATTACCGCATTTTGGGCTTCGAGCCTTTTTTTTTTTTACAAATTTTTCGTAGCTTAGGTAATTTAAATGATTAATCAAGTAACAGAGACTCATTACTATAAGGAAATATCAACTGTGAATCGCTGGATCACTAGGAGTGGTTAAATTAAATTTTCCTAAGGCTGGTATTTATGAAAATATCGCAGCATCGCAAATCGATTGCAGGAGCCTTGTTTAAATGTCTGGTGCATAAGCTGAGTGTTAGAGTTCTTTTACTTTGTTTGTCGGCACAAAATGCTTAATTGTGTTGTTGGTACCACATTCCTGGCTTACCAAACACCCTGCAACAGCTTGATTTTACTTATATAAACCACTTTACCTACATATGTATAATTTTTTTTAATTCTCTACTCAACAGTGACATGGTATCTATGTACATACTTATATCCTTCCTTACTGTCGCGGTAGAGTAGATCTACTCCAATGTTTATTTCAAGTGCGAGTTCATGTAAGTCGTTTTCTAGTTATTACACACAAGCCCCGCTTTAGAGCTCTCTAACTTGTTTGACATTCGCGTGACAAAAGAATTACAAAAAAATAAAAAAAAGCTGGGAAATTAAAAGGACTTCGAACTGCTTGTAATAGGCTTTAATGCACAGTGTACATGTGTACCGTGATACGTTTATTAAGTAGCATGGTATGCAAATGTTTTTTAAAGGGTGCTTCTATCAAATTTTTCTACCTCGTTGCATGGACATGCATGGGCTATGTTATTACGTAATTTGCTATTTAAACATGCAGCATGGTGAAGGAGCAGACGATATCATAAAAGGATCATAAACTGGACGGATAATTATGAGTGCAACTCCATTTCAAAGACGGAGTCTAGTGGCTGTTTCGAATGCGATTTTAACAACAGTACAGGCGGATTGAAAGCAACATACATAAATTAGTTTGCAATAACATAGTTAACGAATAAAAGAGAACCTCTTCCAGATTCCTCAAGTGGATAAACGATAAGTAAATACATATTTCAGTTAAAGGAAAACATTGCTCGATTTACTAATTACTCGTAGATGAACATTTAAAGTTGCGCAAATCTAATTAGAAACATAATCTTCGTTATTGTTGGTCATACATTAGGTAAATACTAGATAGAAAACTGCCTTCTGCGTCTTATAATAGAACATCCGGACCTCTTCAAGTATAGCTGCTCAAATTTAAGACGTGTCCAGGAGAATGGTACAATTTTCTATAAAATATTTGACCTTGAGATTCTTATTTTTTGAAAGATTTGTAACGTAAATTTCTATTTTATTTTTGTTTTAGTACGTCTTCAGCATCTAAAAACAAAACTATCCAAGAACTACTTGAATATCTACACATGTAGGCTTTCCTGGTTCCCTTTATTTAAACTTTTTTTTTCATCCACTAAAACTAACATGTCAACATTGACATTAAATGTCATGTCTGTCAAGCCAATAAATTAAGCCAATCCGGCATTATTTTAGCTCGTGCTCACCTATAAATTCTTGTGAATCTTCATCAGAATTTCTGCTATGAAAAATGGTCCTATGTTGGTACATGGTACATACATAGGTACATGCATAATTTTCTTATTGAATTGATACTGCAAACATTTGTGTCAGGCTTCACCGTAAAGTCACCGGATGTGTATAGCGTGTTTGACTTTAATTCGCTTCCTGATATTGTAGACTTAAACATGACTCGCCCGTTGGATTCCATGCAGTTTATTTTTATGTTCGATCCTTCGGACCAACCAAGGAGAAAATGCTTCTAGAGAAAAGTTTATGTAGACATAAACCTTATGATTAAAGTCTTAAAACCCAACGAGATACATGCAATATATCTGTAGACCGACGTAGCTAAGGATTCATTTCATTTTTTTTCATTTTTAGTGCATTTTTTTTTTTTTTTTTTTTTGGAGTTCATTTTTACTTGCGAGCTAGACAAAAACGCTTAAAACTAGCTTAACTAACTTAACTAATTCTAACTTACTGACCCTATGCGGGTACTCTAAGCTAAACCTAATGCTTAAAACTATGTCTTTCGACGTAACCTAACTTAAAATTAATTATTTATCTAAATGACTTAACAACTAGGATAACTAAGAAAAATTTAGAAAAACTTAGTAAAGGAACGTGTTTTTTAAACTATAATAAAAGTCTTACATCTAAAACTTAAAAACTACCTTAAAAATAAATCTTAAAACTACCTTAAAAAATCAACCTTAGAACTACCTTAACAATAAACCTTAAAAAACTACCTTAAAACTACCTTATTTTAAATCATATATGTATATATACGCATATATATATTTATATATATATCGATATACACACATATAATTTTTTTTTTTTGTTTTTTTTTTGTTTTTTTTTATTTAAAAATATCCTACACCTAAACCTTAAACCTATGTAAGTCGGCCAGGCCGACTTTGCGCCTTAGGAGGAGCTACCCTGAATCAAAAGGAAACGACGAGGGAGTTCCCTCTCCGTCCCCTAACCACCAGAATGTCTGATGCTGCCTTTCTACGTCTCGCAAATCGCGACCTGCTATCGCTCTACTGAACCGAAGACGCTCCGTCATGCTGAGCGCGACGTCTCGGTCGTAGTTGAATCGCCTATCCACAGCTGTCCGGGCAACATGGAAGATAAGCGGCACCGCTACTTTGTCCTGTATCAGACCTTCTCTATCTAAATGGAGGAACGCCTCTGGGGGAATGAAGCCGTTAAGGCGCACGCTCTCATGATACATATCATTGGGGTAGTAGGCCCCAGAGATCAGGTTATTCATCGAGTTCATTGCCCTTGCAATGTGCCTTCGAATCATCTTGATCAAGAAATTATCCACCCTGCTTATGTCCGCCTTGTTATAAAGGATCTCATTGGAGTAGAATTTTATGTACTGAGACTCTGGTGTTCTGTATAAGCGAAGGCAGGCCCTAAGGCAAGCCCTCTCAAACACCCGAATCCTTTCCATCGAGCTTGCTCCCACGTTGAACCACACGGGACAACCATACACGAGCATGGGCCGAATGAGGGCCATGTAGCAGATTACCTTCACCCTCGCATCGAGTTGGCTGCTATAAAACAGTCTCTTTGTAAGGGCGAAAGCCGCTTTGGCTCTGGCTGGAGCAGCATCTATATGTTTGTTAAACGTAGCTAAAGATGGCTTTAGAAGGATTACTGTTTGCGGTAAATTAACAAATAACGCCATATGTTAGGTTAGGTAAGTAAGCGATCCATAGCGCCACACTCTGCCCCTTGCTCATTGCTCGTCGGCCTTCTCATTACCTGGTGTGCCCCTTCATGTCTAGGGACCAAACAGAGCGGAACCTTGTGCTCTGTTCAAAAAAAAAAAAAAATACAAATTCTTGGCGCAACAGACTGTATGTGGTCCAGGGCCTAGCTTCTCGCGACCATCCGTTTTGTGCGTGTTATATTTTTTCACACAAATGGAAGGGACCTATAGTTTAGAGCCATATTCGAAAGGAAAATTGAGAAGCTTTCTCTTGACAATTTTAACTCTCGGACGTTTGTCAGACATTCGCGAGAGATGGGACCGTGAAAATTTTTTTGATGTTCTCTGGGATTCGAACCTCGAACGTAACGCTCAGCGATCCAACGCACTAACCACTTGAGCCACGGCGCCCACTGTTTCTCTGTTCCAAGAAACTTTAAATCTTTTTGACAGCACTTTACAAGCTTGGATTTAATTTCAATAGCAGAAATCGCTTTCGTCGCTTGGCTGTCGATGGGAAAGGTGATACTTTCTTGTAGTATTGCCCTTTAGGCTGTCTAATGGGAGGCTATTGTCACTGCACTGCTATAACTTCCGCTTGGAAAACACGACTGTGATGGGGTGGGAGACTGATTTGGTTATCCCCAGCGGTTCGGAGAAGATACCTGAGCCTAAGCCTATGTCGATAGATTAGCTGGTAGGTAGCTGACCGCATTTCCATTCTTTCCTTTCTTTTTAGGTACATTGTCTAGATATTTCTTCAGGATTATATAGATCACCTGATGTATGTATGTAGTCTGCTATTCGATTGCCTTATTTTTATTGCACTAATTTCTGATGAGGCATGTACAAAGACATCCAGTGGAAGCAGGCTGAGGTTAGAAGAAGGAAGACATTTTAAAGATGGCGCTAAGGTTGCACAAATTAATTCGTTGCTTTTTTACGTCTCCGATTATGTCGGCTTTGTGCGTCATGGAAATGCACTCTTTCGATATCCTCTGACAACAGGCTCTTCCATTTAGCAATTTCTACGGATAATCAATGATTAATGCAGGCAGAGCGTTTAATATCAATGATATGTTCCGCATAATGATTACCAGTATAAGAATAACATCTTTCGAATCACTTCTCCTAAATGATTGAATTTATGATTCTATTTCCAAAGAAAGTTCCAAGCTGGGTCCATCCTAAATGACTGCTATTTGAATATCGTTACTGGCTAGGAAGTTAGTGGATTAAGTACATTTGGTCCTCGAAGTGCGCTGCGGTAGTCTAAACAAACTAAAACCGAACAATCTATGCAGTGCACTAATACATTCTATTTACTGTTCGGTATCTTTAACGTCTCTCTCTATGTCTATCTCGCTGTAGCAAGAGATCCCATTCGTGCTGGCCGTCCAATGAGTGTCTAGGAGAAATGTACATTAACCATGTACATTGCCGTTGTATGTTGTATGCGCATTTTACTTAAGAAGTTGAAATATAAAAAAAAAAAACGAGGAAAAAAGTACAAATCATTTCTTTTTTATTAATTTCTTTTTTTTTCTCTACCACACCACGGGCTGGAGGTTCTATGGCGAGGCGCAGATGATGTTGATGGTACTCCATATAAAGAATTATCACGATGCAAACTTTAAGTCATTTTAATTTTGTCCGGCAAACTAAGAAGATCGTTGTGAATAGTGATCGCGTTGTGAGAGTGGATATTTGTTTATTATTATTTTTTTTTTTAGAAAATAATTTATAAATAAATTGTATTTCAATTGCAATTGAAATTCTGTTGATGTTCATATTGGACTTGATCGAAGTTTTTTCGCGATCTGCCTTTTCACAGAGACTTGGACTTTAGTTTTCCTTGTGAGTATTAAATCGATATCGAGTGCTGTTAATAGACTTAAAAATTACATTACACTTACTGAGAGAAGATTTAGAAATGGAGAACTACGAGTTCTAATGGCTTAATAAGTATTTGTGTCAAATCGATTTGCGGCCGGACTGTGTGATCTGCTTTTGATTTTTTTAAAGACAGTGATTGATTGCTGACCAGAGGGGAATATGAAAAATATTTTAAGCCTATCGCTATGCTGTTTATCTTTTTTCTTTTTTTTTCTTTTTCAAAACTAAGAATTATTTTTTTCCCCTACTTCTTAAGCATTTAACCAAATTTTAAGATGAAGTAACACACATAGATATGTACATGCACTAAATTGTTTCCAGAAGAAGTATTTTTCAAGTTCAGTAGAACAGAAGGAATAAATTTAAATGAGAATCGCCATTGTGACGTGCACTAACTTACTGATTTTCAAACACATTTCATGCAAAAAAAAAGTGTCCGGTTGCAATCGAATCGAATAGCCACCCGTGTTGTATTAATAGAAACAAATAAAATCGAAGTTGCCGGGCTACAATATCAATAATTCTTACTTATCTGCTTAAAAAAATTAAGATTAGCAAGCTCATGATATGGCACCACAGACAGGCCTGTACGAACAGAGCCTTATTTTCGAATTTTAAAACCCAGTGTGTTGTAAAGAACAATTTTCTACCTATGTATGTATGCGTCGATATGTGTAAGTAACCTTCTTAATGGTCTTCCATTAAATTAGTGATTACTTTTATTAGTAAATTAATTTATTGCATATGAAAGTACAGACTCTACCCTTGCATGCGGAAGACGATACCTGATCCTCGGCTTCCTTTCTGATTCTCTTCGGAACATTTTTCATGACGTTCTCGTACTCAATTTCGCTAATAACATCTCTAACATTATACATATTTGAGCGCATGAATCATTTCTTGACCACTGGCGTAGACCTTAGCCTTAATGTATCCCCAAAGAAAGAAATCTATGGGTGTTAAATTACACGATCTATGCAGCCTATTAAAAATTAGCCTCCAGGATATTTCTCGTTCAATAATTTGGTTGTTTCACGACTTGTTTGGCTCATAGCCCATTCTGGTGAAAACAAATATCATTCGAGTCTAGTTTTTCAATTTCGAGCCAAAGTATCGGTTAGCATTGTTCCGTTACATAATCCATGGACTGTGACGGTGGCACCGGTTCATTTTCGAAGAAGTAAGACCCGATGTTGCCGTGAGCCCAAAACCCATACCAAACTGTGCCTCGTTGTGGCTGGAGAGGTTGGTCGACAATCACTCTTTTCGGTGCTACACTTCTACTTACTAACAAATCTTTGCTAACGGAACTGGCCCTCGTCACTCATGATGATTTTTTTAAAAAAAATCAGCATCACTTGCCTCCATTTTTAACATTATATCAGCGGACGCATGGAGTTATCCATGGTCCACCGGCTTCAATTGTTGAATCAGCTGAACTTTGTTTATGCATTTCAAAATCTTTATGCAAAATCTGGTGTAGGCTGGTATGGGATATGCCTAATAGCTGCGAATGTGTTTTAATGAGCGACGCTTTTAATGATCGACTGTTTCAGTCACAGCAGCAATGTTTCCGACTGGCCTGACCTTACAAGTATGAGTTGGAGTCTTCACATCACTAACCTACCGGACTAAGTCAGATTTACTAATCAGGTTCACAATAGCTGGGCGAAAGGTTACTTCATAACGAAAAAAGGACGAACTTTGCGAAATGTCTTCGCGATTATTTTCACATTTTCTATGCATTGCTCAGATATATATCGATCCATTTTTTTTTTTTAACCATATAGTTGACAGCTGTCAAGGAACGACAGCTTTATGTTTGAAAGGTTAAAAATACCTCGCAATTTAAAACCTTTACGTAGAAGTGACCAGGTTATATAGAAATCTGAAATCTTACTTACTAATTACTAGCAATAATGGGCAAAGGAGCAGAGATTAATGCAGCTGTTTTTTTTCTTTTTTTTTCGCGAAAGCAAAGTTTTTGAGAGTCTTCTTATATTGTTGTGCGGCTGTTGTAAGCCTGAATAGTAGGCATCCATTATGGCCTAATTTTCAATTGAGACTAATTAATAAGTGCACACAGTGATTTACTTTTAGTATTAATGGAATTCTGGACTTCTGGTTTTAGAATCCTTTCTTATGCTGGACTCAATTTATAATTTCTTTGAAAATTTATATTCTCTTCTCAAAATTGATAGAACTCGCCCCGCAAAGATACATACTCGTACATATGTATATGAGGTTTGCTCTTTTTATGCGCCACATTCATAGCATTTTTTGATCAACATAGGCTTTTATGAAACCAGATGTGCTTACTCAAACGTGTTACTCTTATCATTCGTATAAGCCAACCAACCAACTTGGTATTCTTAATAATAGGCATCCATCATGAAGGTCTCAGTCGAACTGCAGCCTTTTCTAAAGAAGTAACTAAAACATGCCTCGATCTTATCACAAAGGAAAAGAAATATTTGTGGGAAGTATTTACATTGAGATACTTACTTTTATATCTACGTCGATGAGATGATTGGCGTTACGAGGAAAATACTCAAGACCAAGATACTAGATGGACGTTAGTTGCTTTCACATATCCTTGTTTTTAAGGGTATGGTGCAATATACCAAAATGGTACAAAGGGAATACGAGTTTTTAATACGGTGTTCGCTTGACCGTGCGTTTGTTACATGAATGTAACTTTTGAACCGTTTGAGAGAACCTTTGTAGAGAGCTGAAATGTGGTACAAAGATAAAATGTGGTGAACTGAATGAAGCGAAAAACATTGTTTTTTAGGCATAACGCGGAAAAAATGAAAATTGGAGACTCCAATAATGAAAATGTAATTAAACATAAGTTCTCGAAAATGTCAGCGAAATTCGGAAATTCTACTCAGAAGTCCTTGGCACCACTGAATGACGGCATCCATAATGAAATCATATGAATTTCATCTCGTATCTAGGTCAGGGTACGGGTACGACTATGTTGATGGAAAGTTGTCTAAGAAACTGGGTTGTATATTCTTTAATCTCGTTGGTTTGATCTATGGGATTCTAAGCTTCCTTGTGAAAAGAATTGCACATAAAACTGAACTGATTATACAAGACCGTGTGTATTTACTCCTAATTGCTACACAAATGTTCGGATTTATTATAATCTTACATCCTTGATTCTCTTAGATACAAAGTATTTCGTTGGTGGCCACGGTAGTAGGCTGACAGCTGCAGGTTCGAGTCTACAGCCACAGTCACCGTGCATAAATGAGAAACAAATAAAATCTAAATTTGTCCAGCTTACTACAAGAAAGAGAAGTTGTTTCCTGGTAGTGCAACATAATTGGATGTTAGTGTCATAGGATTTGGTTTATCCTTTTTTAGATATAAAAAATTGTTAACGATCAACAGCCATAACTATGGTGATACTGTCGTACTGTATCACTATTTTTTTTCTTGAAACAAAGACTGCCATGTTTTGAGTTGATTCCGTTGCTAAGAAGTATCTATTCAGCTCAAAGTTACCATCAGAAAATACAGACTTTTGAAACCTCAACGAATAAGAACAGTTCAAGCCTTGTACATTTCGATAGGTTCGTTAGGGGAATTGTCACTTTGTCGATATCATTTTCAGTATTTTCCCCATGATCACAGGTTCTCGAATAATGCCATGAAAGGACTTTACCCACTATAATATTCTACAATGTATGCGGTTTTTTGAGGCGATGGAAAATGGCCTGTCAAGCTAATAAGTTTTAATATTGACATGTCCAAATGAAGTTCTAAGCTACTGACTGCATTTGTGAGTTTTTCACGTGTGGGGAATTAGGTAGTGGGTAGCAAGTCGCCTAGTAATCTAGTCGCACTGCTCCCTTCAACCTAATAGCAAGGATAATGATCACTAAGTGTGTAAGAGAAGTGAAGTCTTCTTGTTAGCTAGTTCCTTGCAAATGAAAACAGGTGTCCAGAGCAGCTGTACCTGCAGTGACGCCATAGACTAAAATCTACATTATAGGGTCACATTAGACCAAAATTACAGGCTTTGGCGTCAAAAAAACCAAAAAGAAACCATCTCATATTTTTATCTTTTAGATTATTTACCAAGTAATTAGGACCGATTTTAGCTCGTGCATACCTATTTAAATTCACTTCATGAAAATGAAATCGAATTTTTTGAAGGTGACAATATAAACCAAGAAAATAAATCATCGTATCCCCCAGAGCAAAGAAAATATTTATTTTTATGCATAAAAAATTGTTTTAATGTACAAACAATGAAAGTTGGCTCCAGTGGGCTTGTCAAAATATTTCCAAACAGAAGTGAGTACATTCATAAAAACGTATTCTTAGTTCTCTTCGAAAACAATTAACAACACATGTAGATCCTCTTGACACGATCTACTTAAATTCTTCTCAGTCACTTGTATTTCACCTACGCGTGCCTCACCTCATTTCTTCTAGGTCTTTTTCGAAACAGTGTTTCATACGCAACTGCAACAGGTAGACAAGGTAATCCCACCAAACGAATACAAACATTTCTTTAGCTTTTCCTTTACCTGAACCGGTCTGCCCGCACCAGTACTGTCTAATGCGATTAGAAAGATACATCAAAAACCAATTTCATCTGGCAAGCGCCAATCTTCAATCACAATCGTCTCACCGTCGCGTCGGTCGTCCATCTAATGGAACAGCTTAAGCCCGCTGGCAGCATGCGCAATCATTTCACTTTTTTTTTCTGTGTCCGATGCTTAATAACTGTGGGCTCCAGAGCATACAATCCATCTAATCTCCTCCTCATCCAAGCAGATTCTAATTTCATAATACCACGGCGTAAAGAAAGATGCACACGAACCTACTGACTGAGTTAGGCATCTGTAGCATTGAATTTGCGCCACCATCTGTGGGCAGTGCAACGCGAGTTCCAGCAATAAATAACGTTATTTGGCGCGAAGCAGGGATTCTTGTTCGCTCCTCAATGGAGGATAACAGCCTTGCGGACGATGGTTACGACGACAGCGCGCTGTGGAATCCGTATGCACGTGAAATATGTAGGCTAAGGAAGCCGGTCCTTTGCTAACTATTTATAGTCATAGACACGGGAAAACGTTATTGGAAATTAGCTTGTCGGTTGTTCGTCTTTGAATGGAGCATGCGGTGTGGATGTCCAGAAGAAATGTGAGTTTTCCCACCGCACTATTAGGGAAGGAGGAAAAGACTTACAACATTTCTTAATTGGCCGGTACACGATGTATTTGCTTATAAATTACCAACGATGAAATGTTAGCTGGTAACTGGTCGTTTGGTTGTGATGGCGACTTGGATGGAAGCCAATCCTGTTAGCGCTAGTGAGTTATTCCCAGTGTCAGGTTAAGTGAGCTGATCGATATGTCAAAACTGTTCAGTAGTGATTACATACTGAAATTATGGGAATTTATATAAGTGTAATTTATGTCTTCATATAGCGTACGATCCGGATAGGAATGGTAGATGGTTTTTTTAATGACATGGGGTACGATTATCTAAGTGAGGTCAAGATCATAATGAAATGATGGAGTACTTTTGATGAAAATCAGGAAAGCGGATTGTAGTTGGGTGAAGAGTTTCTATCGGATGCATAGGGATTTTTGACTCTTCTTGGGTTCTGTAGCGAGTTCGATTTGTCCATCATACGAGTATATGGCCAAGCTAGCTAATATGTGGTTTATATACTGAAGGCTCAAAGCGTTATGTTGAATCGATATTGTAGATGCAAACCCTAATAATCCCAGATTAATTGGGAAGTTGCCCGGAGTTAATCTTTGGTTACCGTTTTTCAAGGCGATTTGTTATCGAATCTCTTTGAGAAAATTGTGTAAAATTATGTCTTTCAAAGAACACACTTTAAGTCGTCAGAGCTACTTTAGTAAACAAATAATCTACTTAGCTTTGAATGACTTAAACCTTAAAAAACCTAAATATTATACATATTTCCTGATTTACTCGTAAGATAGCAGACGATATTTTAGCATGATGCGGGTTACCCTGCGAATTTCTCATTGTTTTTATTGAGGTTGCATCGTACTTGGTAGAGTTCAGTCTTTTTTTTTTTTTAAAAAAAATTCCCAATGCTGGAAATGCACCCAGAGATACCTACAGTGGTATGTTGACACTAATCTTAACGAACTCCAGATTGTCAGGCTTTTAAAAATATATCCTGTGAATAGACTTACTTTTTCTGTAGGCAAAAAAATAAGAAATAAATAAAAAACCATGACTCTTGGTAGTCATCATCGTCATTATTGATTCATTGTAAATATCTGTTCAGTGTGTTTCTATGAGCATCTATTGTGAAGTTGTAAGTATGTTACCATCATTCGATGAGCTATCGGATAGAGGTTGAATATCAGTCGAAATATTTCATAAAACGCAACATGCTTCTCTATGTCGCATGATATAAAATAATCTCTTGGGTCTTGTCCATACGTAAGAATAGTACTTAAGCCTGGGTCTACCTTATGCTTTATGCGAAAGAAGCAGCAGCATCCAATTGAAATATCTCTTTGCTCTTGACAGGTAGTTTAACTTCTTTTACCCTGATTACGTGATATTGAATTTGTGGTTATATTATACATCAAAACTGATTCTGGCACCAAGGAGATGCAGCCTCTCCTTGGACTCAGTGAGTTGAACGTGTGATACAGTAGAAATGTCCTTCATGATGCATTTGAAATTTTTGGAAGTTTTTTGTTGCACCCACTGCAAAATGTTCCAAAAATCTTTGCTCATTAAGTGGATTTTATTGTCGCATAAATTCTTTGTCAAAATCAAAGATCTCGCTGTCTATCGATTCATAATTTGGAAATAGAGTTAGAGTGCTTCCTTCACCTCATCAATTAAAGCTAAAACTAATCCACCTGATGTTGCTCAATGGGGTTAATTTCTTATATCCTGTATCCCCTTGTCGGTCCTAGAGCGTCTACTACGCCTAAGCGCCGTGTACGATTTCTGGCAATGCTCCGCAGCTCTCCCCAACTTTTCCCCAACTGCCGTGCTTCCATTTCCACTGTTCTTCGGCTTGTTTTTCATGGCCCAACAGGTCGTCTGCCTTCCTGGGTTGACAGATTCCATTGTATTGCTTAGTTTGCAATGCAACCTTCACCTTTGCGGAGCGTGTGACCAATACATTGGCACTTCATTCTCTGCTGCAAGTGCTGCATCCATACAACAACACAGACTCAACATTGGATAGGAACAGTCTCAGCTCGGTGTTTAGGCTGATTGTGATACTACGCCAGATTTAAGACAGCATCTCAAATGCAGACTTTGGTTTGCCTATTCGGCTGGCTATAGCCAGTTCGGTTTCGCCATCGGTAGAGACAATAATCCCAAGATACTGGGAACTTTCTATTATCTCTACCGGTTGCCCAGCAATGCAAATTTGAACCAATGGGTTTGTTGTTTTAGGCTGATAATTTTTATTTTGGCCGTGTTAGTCTTAAGCCCGACGACGCTTGCCTCGTGGCCCTCCTGAACCATCCCGATTTCGTGATGAATTTTAGGGTGGTTTTACTTCTGTGTCGCCACAGCCTCTGCATAGGTCGGTAGTGCTGATTCTCATTTTCCTGAGATGGGCCGCCATTGCATCTTAGAAATTTTTAACCTAAAATATGATTTTAAATTGGCTTGTTTCTCAAAATCCTGTATCGCAATAGGCTGTTACTATAAAACCGTACAAACATATGTTTACTTTTTCTATTGGGCTCAGGGATTGCTGACATGTTGTACAAGTATTTTCCAAGTTCCCGGCTTAATTTATTTGTCATATCGGACGACTGTAGAATTATCTTCAAAATTCAAGCGACAATCTGCTACTTAGACAGTAAGAATAAACAGATGAAATTTCTTCGATTCCAACATGTATGCATCTCGAAAAGAAACTTTAACAGGCTGTCTGAATTCTTAATGTGAATTTAAATCATCACTAGTAATAACAATACGAGGTTGCCACTGCAATTATTGTATAATGTGGGCGTGTTTATTGTTTTATATGTACGGTCGTATCGCTTTGCGTCCATTATGGGCAATTATTTCGTGAGCGAGATCTAATTGATATTATTTAGTATACCACAACTGTTTCGTTGTGAGAGATCGATATTTAAGCACGTTCATCTTTTACGGGACATCCAACAGAGACACGCACTTAAATATGAAGTGTACAATTCGATCGTTCGAAACTTTCTCATCTTATAATTTACGGTTTTGTATTCATGTCAACAGTTTAAGCCAAAGATTTTCGATCTAAATATTCGATAAAATATGAACGGAATTAATTGATTTTTCCAAATTTTTCCTTGCAATCCGACTTAGTGTTTACGTGTTTTGTCTCCCTGTGGATCTTAGGGCATCAATCACGTCCATACAGAAAGTGGCTTATCCACTGTTACATTCGTCCCCCCCCCCCCCTGGTTACATTCACAGATTCTTGGTGTCGATTCGCTCGACATGACCTAACGATTTATGCTCAGTTAGAGGTTGCGCGTAGAATTAGAAGGGAACCTCAACTAGCTTGGAGTGCGCAAACGGAAGATTTAACATCACAACATGACAGTTAGCTAAGGACCTAGCTAACTGGAGAGGTTTATTGGTTGAGGTCGAGGTACTGCAGCGCCATCTAAGTAAGTAAGTAATCTGCACATTTCTACCCTATCAGTGGACATGCAACTACTTAAATGGCAGTCACAGGAATGATATTTATACTCCATCCTTGACAAGGCGTTTGGTTTCGTTCACACATTTTTCAAGGTTATCATTGCGTTTACCGAGGCCATGACTAGGAATATCTCGTTGCTATTGCCCTTAGCTTCTCAAATGAAAATGCCTCAGTTCGTTGAGACACAATTTAGCTGATTATTGAAATCGTTCGTTTCCTCCACATATACTTATGCTATCCTGAATATGGCCATCAATTTCCAATTAGTCAAAAGAAAAGGCCTTATCCTTCAGGCTCACGCTAGCATCTAAATTGTTTTCTCGAGTTAGAGAGTGAATGGAACTCATCCGATCCTATCCTCCTTAGCACCAGAATGTCGAGCAAATTGATGTTCCAATTGGAGAATTCTGTGATAAGGGAACCATATCTACCAGAGGAGTGTACTCACACTTAAGATATTAGTCTTTGTGCGAATAAGATACCCAAAAGTCACCAAAGTCTTACCGTTCTTTATTCCAAGGTATTAGTTGGCACGTTACTCATGAGCTTCTGTTCTTAAGAGATAAGTGTACAATGCCATCAGCGTGATTTTATTTTAATTTCTCTATGATTTCTCACTTCATTATATTGATTAATATTTTTTTTCCTTTCAGATACCTTTAACATCTCAACATGAAGACTGCGATACTTCTATTAACAATGTCAATTTATCTGGAATTGGCGTTAAGTGCCACATTAACGCCGACTAAACCAAATCCGAGCCAACACTCTCAAGTCCAATATGTCCACGATAAAGATGATTCCATCAAATCAGAGCAAACATCGGAAGAAGAGCAACAAGACCCATACCAAATCCTCAATGAAATGAAACCAGATCGAATGCCTTCACATTTCAACGGATGGAATCCCTATCATCAGCAGGAATCTATAGCACACAATAAATTTCTACCATTCGTTGGATATCCCCAGCCGATTTTCATACCATATCCTTTGATAATTTCTCCTGAAATGCTCTATCAATTCAACGGGCAAAACGATATCGAGGAATCAATGTCGCGAGCCAGTAATCGACGACCTGCATCGTACCGCAATTCACCGATTTACTATGTCCGACTACCACCAACGCCTTATATGTTCATCCCTGGCCTGGGTTACACCTCACAGCCTGGTACTTTTACACCAAATTTTTCACCCATCCTTCCATATAGCTCCTATCCAAGTGTTCCACTCAGTTCAATCTTCAATTTGCCTGTGAATTTCTTGGCCAACGGCAAGCCAACTGGCATATACCAAATGGGATCACCAAATGACATACAGGCTCAGCTGCCAACATTGACACCGCAAAGGCCACCACCACCACCATCATCATCGTACCGGCCAAGTTATTTATCTCAACCATCATATATGCCACCAAGTGACACCAAAATGACACATCTGAAGAGACCTTTCATTTTCAATGGCCGACCGGAAGAGATCTACATTTTGCCGAATAGTTTCAATCCAGTGCAATCGATGTATCAGGACTCGTTATCGGGTTATTATTAGATGAGTCTAGTTAGTTTAGACAGCCAAACAGATGGAATTAGTGTATAAGTAATTAAGATAATTGTAAGACGTTGCAAAAGTCAACATTGGGAAACGGTGAATGGGTAGATGATAAGAGGACACTATTCTTAAAATTTGTGCAAATGCAACTGTGATTTAAATGCTCAAACAATAAGAATGTATATTTGTTTAAACTTAAACTTAAAAAAATAAATCGAAGAGATGTTTTTAATTTGGGCGGTTCTTAAAGTGATTATTCTCCAACTTTTACGAATTGTAGCTAGGGCTTACATCGGTCTACGAGTAAATCATAAACTTAGCATCAAAGTCTAATTTGAGGATCAGAGCACTTGGACCTTTTTCTAACAGCAAAGTACTGAAAAATCCTTTTGTAATCCTGACACAAAGTTCCAGAAGAGTCGAAAATTACACTCCTTCAGATGAGATCTCTGATTTAGACGAAAGGCCATCAGGAGGCGTTTTCTTTTCTAGATCAGAGCAGTTGTCAAAAAAAAGTTGCATTAGTGTTTCGTATTTACATTTTTTTTTTCGTTTAAACCGTGATCAGAACGCACTCAATATAAATTGACTAATTTGTCTTAATAAAATCTGAGCGCAGCCAACGTCACATTTGACAGCAGGGAAGATAAAGGACAAAGATACCAAAATAATAAAAATGCCGAACGAGGCCTGCACAGACTTACGATAATACTTATTTGTCAAAACGCGAGACCTCAAAATTTGCAACACAAAATGTGGACTCACGACGGTCATGCGTTGAGAGGTTAGGAATATTGCAAAACTATGTTCTGTTCCCTCAAATTTCCCACACACTACTTCGCGGTAGAAAAAACCGAAGAAATGTATTCTTTTTATTTTTATACTGGGAAGCCAAAAGATTGGTATGAAATAATTTTTTTTCAAAGGTGCTTAGTCTGTTTCAGGTAATTGGTGCTAACGTTGTCGAAGATCTGCATTCTTTTCACAAACTGGTATCCAGTTGATGAACCCAATAACAGGTGGTTTGAGGTGACATCTTCGACGTGACAGGTTTTCATTGATACAAATGTAAGCGGATGAGAATTGATCATGAATTCAACCTCCCATAGTGCGCGTCGTTGAAGTTCATCCGAGTCATGCTATAGGTTACATTCTTGACCGCACGAGACGTTCCTCACATGTGTGGTGCTGCTGGCGGGTTGAAATTCCATTTAAATTGTTGCCCTTATTAGTATAAATTTTTCGGGGCATTAAACGACGTAAAATAAAATTTTGTATGGACATGACACTGGAGCTGGTATCTAGGCTATGTGCCACCTCATACATATGTACAGCGCTACTGTGAGGCAAGTAAATATTATGCCCTATATTTTCTCACGCCTTCGCCCGATTATCGCAGAAATACATAGGCCCGAAGTAATCGATACCGACAAACGTGAAGGGAAACTAAAATACTGCTAACGTAGCAGCAGGTAAGGAGCCATTGTGGTGCCTTATGTGTCACATGATAATTTTTTGCATCGTTGGCAGCATTTGCATTAAGCAGTACACACAGATCTTTGTCATAATTAGAACATTGAATATCTGGGGTCCATTTCACGTTCGAGAATTCTCTCTAGAATTTATTGAAAGAAGCTAAAGCTTACTCTGAAGTTTAAATGCGTGCAGTAAAAAAATTTGTTGCAGTAAAAAGTTTAAAGCAAGTTTAAAAATCCATGGTTGGCCGACCATGAAATACTGTGAAGTGCTGAATAATGAATGGACTTTAAGTGCAAGTCATGGAACGTTGGTATTGACTTTATCACATTCACGAGTAAACTTAAATTGAAAACGACCAACCATCTATGGTACCTTTTTTTATCAAAGAACGCATACAGCGTAACCGAATCAGAGCTAATCAGAAGTACATTGCCGTTGTAAACACCAAATCGGCAATTACAAGGTAAATGTAAATCATTACAAATTAATACAAGCTCCAATGAATGCAGGTATATACAATGTTATAAAATTTAAGAATCATGTTTACGTATGCTCCTAGTTTTGTACAATTTTTTTTTTCTTAATTAAACCGGCGTGCGACTAATTTAAACGTCTAATGAAAGCAATAAATCTAAAAAACACTATTCGCCTACTACATGAATATACATACATATGTATGTATGTAGGAATATATACATAAATCAACATGTATTTTCTGCTTAGTTTCCTTGATAAATAAGTTTTACAGCTAATTGGATAAGCACTGAATAAAGATGGATTGAGAAAGAAAGTGATGTTTTTATGATGGATCGAAATTTGACATGAAAAATTTAACTAAATTCATTTGGTGCAAGAAAACGTACAAAATTGTTCAGTTCGAGTCGGGCATGTCGCCATTAGGGTAGGTAGGTAAGTAGAAGTTTTACCTTCACCATTCCAAAACTCACGTGACAACCATGTTGTGGCATTTAGGAAACTGACTAGTTTGCTAATCATTTTGACCGAAATTTCGTTAAGGTTGTCAAAGAAGGTTTTGCCCAGTATGCCATGTCTGCCCCTGTCTAGACCCGCGGAGGAGATGAAACACTGTTTCACCGTGCATTGAATGGGATGCCCAATCTGGACGCGTATCTTCCTATGGACCAGTGACCCGTACTAATCGCTATGATCCTTGCTTTAGATTAGTTGTAGTTGGGTCATAATATAACTTGAAACAATTTTGCAATCCGTGCCCCTGGTGTTGGGCTCTAATAGAAAGTGCGAAAGGATTCTTCTTTTGGCGGCTCCCAATACAATTCGCAAGGGACCTGTCGAGGGCTGTCATTCTCCTCTATGTTACTATGCCCCGGCATCCAGAGCAGACTGATTTTGAAGCGATGTCCTAGTGAAGTGAGTTCCTCTTTGTACTGTTCCACCAGCTTGGAAGATGTAGTATAGTATAGATGCAGGGTTGTCTTTCAAAACGCGACAAGTTTGAGTCCTGGCAGCACAGCCTGGATGAATTTGGGAGCAGGTAGGACTCAGATATCGGGAGTGTTTCCGAGAAAACTCCAGCATCTATCCCGGACTGGAGTTACCAAAACTAGTGCACAAAGCATCGGTTGTTTGTCGGCTGGTGTGGCACCTTTTACCATTGTGCTAGGACCAAATCTCTTCCAAGTCAAAACGTCAAATTAGTTAATATGTATTTACATATGTGAGGGGCTTCCGTTCACCGTAATGTTATTGGCAACTTAATTTTCAAGGAAGTAGCGATCAATGATGTCACCACTCCACACCAGCCACATCAAACATTCACCCTTGGAGGATGCTTTGGCTTCTCTACGTGGGGATTTTCGAAACATGAATCCAAAGTTTTGTTTATTGATCATGAAAATGAGCTTGTTCGAAAAAGTGTTTTGCGACCAAAATCGATGTAATTTTTCAACTCGAACATGTGCGCTCATTTTAAGCCAAAAAAAAGCGATAATGAAGCGGAGGATGAGTTGGACTTTGTAATCAAATAATACGAGGTCTTTATGCAATAGGCCTGAGGAGAACTCAGAGCAATGCGACTAATGTTTAGTTGTTGAGGCTCTACTTCAAGGATACGTTGTTGAGTTTTCACGGCAATTGGGGCAACGGCAGCAAATCTCTCGTTTTTGCATAAGAAACGAGCACCATTTTATGAATTTCCTTACACCAGCCGCTTCATTTCGACCAAACATTGTTTTCAAACTTTCTTTAATAGATGCATTCCATTTCATATTAATATTTCAGGAGTATGACAGATGTACCATCCTTAACAGTGTAGAGAAATAGGCCAGCATGAGGATACCAATCGTTGCTCAGGCATCAACGCTGTTTGCTTGAGCCGCTATGTAAAAATAATATGCTTTCGTAAAACTGGCTAAAGCTTAAATTTCTTCAGGTAGTCGAAATTTGACCTTCTACAGGCACAAGACAGACTCGTTTTTGAAATGTCTCAAGTTGAAGGTCTTCTTGTAAAATGCGTTCAAATTTTTTAGGTATGACAGGAAAACCTCTGACACTGGGTCAACCACAGCGCAGTTATTTGAAAAGAGTTTTCCATTTCCGATAAAATACATCAACATTTTCGGAACTTATTCGGAAGATCATTGCTCAAACAAGGCAGTAAATAATTGATTCTGACTTTAAACGGCATCGTTGATTGCACTTCTCGAACTCTCCATTTTCTGTCTGGATCAAAGGAATTGTGCCCTTTTCGAAATTCAGATAAAACTTTCGATCATAGTATTCTTTCGCACCTGATATACCATTCCGATGCCGGCTTGTTCCAATCTTATTCTTCATTGTGTAAAACATGACAGTCGTTTCCCACTCCCTTCTGTCTTGAACGTGAAACTATCTATAACGTTTTCAAATCAGTACACACAAAGTGTAATAGAGGCATCTCCATAGCCCTCACTGATCGTTTTGCTTTTCTTGACCGCATTTCTTCGGATAAATGAACTTTCTACAGATGCCAACCCTCCCCCCACAAATCATATGTAGAACTAAATTATGCATCTGGGTAAACGCAATTAGAAACCAAACCAGTCACGATTACTAAAAATCACATTCCATTCACGTTGGAGTAATTATTCTCAGGGAAAACCTACAGATAACCACACACACAAAAAAAATACTCCCGTATATGCGCAAATCATTGATTTCCACTAACCGAATTAAATTCAATTAAACATATGTGCCCACCACCGCCACAGCCACAGCCGCCGTAACAAACAAATAAAACGAGAAATGTTCACTTAACTAACTAGATCGGATTCAGTTGCTATCACCTGTCATTAAAAGAAAATGTTGGCATACAGTTGGGACTACCAAACAGGCGGATGCCATGCCAATTATTATGCTCCATGCAGTGTCCTCCGTTTCCTACACATGTCGCGCGGTACAAGTACCACGTCGTACTTGAACGTGTGCAACCACTTGATATGCTTCGCTCAAATCTCAAAAGAAAAGTATCTACACAAAGTACTTCTCTCTGCGAAATGGCTAGCTTGCACTAGAATAGGCGGCGGCATAGTGCCACTAGTTTCGAAGACGCCAATGAGAGTTTTCCAGATATCCATCCTCCTCCACAACGACACCACTCTGTCGTCGCCTGACTATAGGCAGATAGAACAAAGCCAAGTTAATTGTCGCGCAATGAAAACCATCCGAATCCAAATTCAAATCCAAATCCGATTCATGATTTCTATTTATGTATACTTAACGAAGCGCGCACTTGCAAGATACGAGTATTACGAAAGGGGCAGCTCACTCGTTTTCGAATGTCCCACGGAGCATAGTCGCGTACATGTGGCATATTTACTCAGGCAATAACTGTTGTTTCTGGGCATTTGCTATTTTTTTGGTATTTAAATTGACGCGGAAAGAAATGGAAGCACATGCTCGGAAAGCGCAATATGGTGGAGGAGGAGACGCCGACAGACTGCTAAGAGATACCACTCTTACCATCTTTTTTTTCTCATGCGAATTCTGCAAGCAAATGGACTCGATGCTTTGAATTTTAATTGAAAAGATTTCTTGCGAATGCTAGAGGTGCTTCTTGGAGGTGGTGGCGGTGGTAGTGCTGGTGATAGTGCTCGGGGGTTTAACTACTTGGTCAAGAGTAAAGATTTATTAGTATCGTACCTAAATTGCTCTGTAAACGTGTTGAGTTGTGTTGTCTGCGCAGTTTACTTGTAAGTTTATCGCTCGATTAGATTGCCGATTTATTAAGGACAATTTGGACGGAGTTCGAGTGTTCGAGTGGCGTAAGACAAGTATCCTGTGGGGGTCTACATATTTCGTATTTGTCGCGTGGTAATTGCTCTATTTGGGTGGCGGTTATAAATTGTTATAGAACTCTTACGAATGAATAACGATGTGTTAGTGGAATAAGTACAAAAACAAGTGAAATACATTACAATTTGTGGGCAATAAATAAGGACCTAACGAGTGTTTAAGATATAAATTGTGTATGTGACAAGAATACTCGTGTATAGGATCAAGTATGGAGGAAATTAATGTTTGAGAACAGCGAGACTGTATTATGTAAATGTCTCGTAATAAGAGTATGATGTAACCACATCTTCCTTTCAAGGGACCAGAAGGAGGAAATGGGCGCTTTTTGGTCACTATGTGGAGAGTTACATCTAGGACAAGTCTTTTAGTCCCAGAACTGTAGGATTTAGCCCGTACATCTTACTCAAGAGACATCGGAACTACGAAATGAAATTAAGTGAAAAACTGTACAAGGCTTGACAGTTACCTTCCATTCCAACAACGTTTCGCATATCTTCCTATCCAATTTGGTTCACCTCACTTTCATTTTTAAATCTCTTTGTATTGACTCATAGAATCTGATTTAACCACTTTCCGTGGTAAATAATTTTCCACTAGAGATGGACCCAAGTAGAGTGAATTTTTGTGGAATAATTTCACTGCAACGTAGATCATCAATTTATCTGCTGTTCTTTGGTATGAATCTCGTCATAATTCCTCTCAAATTCTGCACATCTCCAGAACAAACAAATTCCTTAGTTCAGTTAGTTGGTATTGATCACCAATAGAGACATCAGTTTATGGATTTATGGTAAAAGTTGGGGTCTTAGAACTAAGATGGTTTAGTTATTGTTAGACCCATGCATATGCTTCCGTGGCCTGGTGGACGAAAACAAAGCAAGTCACCACTATTGGTAAGCTTGAACGCGTCCAGCTCACTGTATCAATGTGAACGACTCGCTACTCCACTAGGAACCTTGACAGAACCGCATACAAATGGAAACACCTCCTTTTCATGCAAGCAATATAGGTTTATAGGCAAAACTAACTGCAACAGGAATTCATGCACCTCAATGACATGTTTTCAGGCAAAGATGTTTGCTATCAGTCATTGCATACAAACTAACCAATGTGCCAATACCAGAATGAAGACTATAGTTGTCTTCTTAGAGAGCCAGGCTGTATAATTACTTATTTACTTAAAGGGCTCCCGACCCTTGGAGAGTCTCTGGGTGAGACAGGGCTGCCTTCCATCGTCTGCGGTCCCGGGCACGTTGCTTGCCAAATGTGAAGATGAAGTTTTCTGGCATCCGGGACAGCTTGGTCTTTGTATTGGAGGTTCTGTCTCGAACCTGGGGGCTGTGATTCGAAGATACTCTTGGCTGGAGCGTTGTTGTCCATTCGCTCGATGTGGCTGAGCCAATGTAGCCAATGTAGTCGACGTATCTTGGCTTTTTGGACTACATCCTGGTACAGCTTTTAGTACTTGCCGTTGTATCTTCTCCTTCATTTGCCCTCCTAGCATATGGGACCTAATATCCGCCGTAGTATTTTTCGCTCTAAGGTGAGCAATATTTGCTCTGCTTTCTTACTTGTCGTCCAGCCAGGCTGTAAATTTACATTATATCGTACTTAAGTTCAGTGAGGGTTCATATATTTCGCTATTTGAATTTTCGCCTGATCTCAGGGATCGTTTTCAGAGTTAACTGCAAACGACAAAATCCTTAAACGCCTCCAATTTGATCTGCGTTGATCTACTAATAACATGACTTTTAAAATATGATATCTCCTGAGGTAGTCTGTACAATCCTTTTAAATAAAATGTTGACGTAGTCGCAAGTAGCGTCATCAGACCTTAAATCGTTTCAGTAATTAATCGGTTCTGATAGGTTTTGGTAAACTTTGCCTTTAAATCTACCTTTTTTTGATTTTATTTCAGGGACAACTTGAGAGTATTAACTGGAATATTCAGTAACCACAGCGCCTTAAGGAAAATACCTACAGTGCCTATAACATGCTACAATGCTACTCTACAGATTTTGCCCTGAGGATGCTGAAATATATATTCAAATCCTCGCAGAATGTCCATCGTCCTTAGTTTTATAAAAAACATTGTTGGAAACGAGAAGAATACCCAAGTACTCCTATTAATTAAAAACTACGGTAATCGACTCAAAAATTAAAAAAAAGTGTGTAGGACATGACCTATAGGCATGGCCTTTAGCTTTTCGTATCGACTAATATATAATTTCAATGTGTACTTCCTCTATGAAGGCTTCTCTCCGAATACCTGAAACCTGCAAGACATGCAGCAGGTTTAGATGCACAAAGATCATATTCACAGTGAGCGCTTCCACATAAAATGGCGAAGTCTAGGTCTAAGTATCATTCCTGCTTCTCTTTCCCTCCAAACTGGAGTAGTGGGCAAGGCCTTATATATGTACCTTTGCTAATCGTCATCTAAATCTGATGGCAAACCAACCTAGTATTTCTCTTTAATCCGTACCCGAAAATTCTTCACACTTCGTGTTGTTGAGGACCTCAGTCTGCGCTCCAATTCTCGATTAGCGGCAAGGTTTCCTCTTTATTTCGACTGAAACTTCTGCCAAACGCGCCCCTCATTCCACTACATACCTGCGTACTTAGCCTTGGTGTTCCTTCTTGTAGCCACTCGGATGGTTCAGCAAACAGTTGATTCACGATTTTCTAACCTTGTGTCACATTATCGCCGAGCTTACTCCAGTTTCTCAGGATATGTGAAATTTTTGTTTTTGCCTTTGTCTACCCACATGGATGCGGAGGCATTACATAAGTTATGCTTTTCTATCAACAGAGTCTGTCCCATTTCTCTAGACTAATTGTGAAACGTACTTACTGTGGGTGAACGCATGGTATGTAAGGCTGTCTCTTAAACATTGCAAAAACGATTCCAAAATTTAAACGACAAATGTTTCCGTTTCTCAGAGATATTCAATCTCAGAAGATATTTATGTATATCTTTGTCAGTGCTTATAAATAGGTATGATCGCTTCCAATTACAGAAACAATTTTCTCTTTAAAACCCACTGACTTAGTTTAGTTAAGAATTTGGTCATGTTCATATCTGTTGCTTGTAATTCTCTTTGCATTGCTCTTTCATCGAAATTACAAAGTCTACCAGACCGGAATAAGAAATTACACAATTCCATCACTGAAGACGTGATATATCTTCTTACAGTTAGTTGATCTTTCTTGTTGTGGTATTTTTGGGTTTGTAGATATTCATATCAAGTTTATTTTGAATATGCTAATAAAATAATATTAATCTCTAGAGATACATTCATTCAATTGCATTCAAACAAAAAAGTTCACTACGCATCATGATTCTATTATAGAAAGTGAAAGTGGGTACACGATTTTTATTACCCTCTGGTACACCCTGTAGCATCAAATTGATAGAAATACAAAGATAAAGGAACTCTAAAAATTTGAATCTGTTCTTTTTCTACCATTTTCAGCATAGAAAAGCCTTTGACACACTATGAAGCTATCAAAGTATTTAATATTTCTACCCATCTTCTTGATGACTCTGGTGGCATCAACAGCATCGAAAAGTGTGACAGAGATTAATATAAAACCCCCATCCAGTAAACTACTTGCAAAATTGATGGGAATTAAAAAACCAAGTAAGTAGAAATTTCAAAAAACAAAAAATTATACATGAAAACACGTTAACATAATTTGCATTAATAGAATCAAAACCAAAGCTACAACGTAAGTCTACAAGGTTGCCAAAAATGGGATTTATCGGAGCCAACTCCATTCACTCCATGATGGATGATCAACTACTAGCAGCTAGTCCAAGACAGGATTTCTCTGCATTACTTGGTGGTTCATCACGCTTGTCAAGTTTTGAAAACAACTCACCGATCTATTATGTCCGATTGCCTCCAACACCGTACATGTACACTCCAGGTCTAGGATATGTTTCGCAGCCGTCATCACCAGTAGCAAGCTCATTGCATTCGGAGAGTTTCCATGGGAATTCTGTGAATCCATTTATGAACTTGCCAATAAATTTCCTTTCAAATGGACAGCCTAATGGAGCATATGAGTTTAGTATGCCAGAATTGATGTCAAGCGCATTTCCCGGAAAGGGTTTCCTTCGGCAGGAACCACCGATTTTCGGAAGAAGGCAGTTTTTCGATGACTCAAAATTTAGCACATTAAAGGGACAATTTGATTTTAATGGGCGTCCGAATGGAGTTTACGTATTACCGGATAGCTCGTACTACCAGAGTAATATGTTCAAATGAGATATGAGGCAGTTTTATGTGTGTTTGATCTTGTGTTTGTTTATTTATTTATTTATTTATTTATGTTTAAAATAAAGAAAAAATTATTTTCCTTTAATAATTTATGGTTTTCTAATGAAAATTAAGTCTGCTTTAAACAGGCAAGAAATCAGGCCTAACCTAGGCTTTTGAAATAATAGAAACAAACCTTTTACATATGCATGTGACTTATCCCTGCTAATAGCAATAATATTTCATATAAAAGGCGTCCCAATTAACACCGATAATAACATTTTGGATCTCCGTCTTAAGCTTAAAAGAACTGCTTGTGGTTTATTGGCACATACAAGCAACTTCAAGAGACCGAAAAAAAGAAGTCGCATGGTATTTGAAATGTGAGAAGTTACTCCGTCCAGTTGGAATCACATGTCTTCAAGATCAAGATCAATTCTAGCCAGAAGAATCATCTTTCTGTTAAGCAAACTGGCCAAACTATAGTTGCATGCTGAATGCATTGGCTTCTCTTGAAACCTCAAGTTTTTCGCAGCCTGAATTCGTCAATTTCGCTTATTTACGTAGCCATTGAGTAATGAGTTCAAATCGGCCTCTTCGGTAAAGATTGTTACTAATCGCAGGATTGACAGAAGTCATATATACAATTTTTAGTGCTGCCAAGCTTAGATTAAACATGGAGCGACATTTCAATCCAGCACTCTTATTGGAAGCGCCTTTTCGGACATACTCGTACGTACTTTGTACCAAACAACTTGTGTCCTGTGCCTGTATTACCAAGAGTACTCTCTTCCACTAATATATTATCAAGTACAAGACGTTCCTATAATTTTAGTATTTAAAGCCTTACAACCTGATATAAAATAAAAACTTAATCTGAATTCGTTTACGCATAGATATTTCAAGTGGAAGTCTTTGACACAAGTTCGGGCACCAAGGGGTATGCAATAGAAAAGAGTCTAAAAGATGTGACTTATTCTTTAGATGATGCAAATCGAACGTAGTACATTTGAATATGGCTAGATCCAAATCCTTACCTTACCGCTATCCTCATCGTCGTCCTCGTACTCTTCCTTATCCACATAATTATTCTCATTTAATATTGTTCTCGTAATTAAGCCATGTATTGATTGTCAGCTGACAACAAGCCATATTGCATAAATGGCGAAGAAAGGAATTCACAACACTCATTTGAAAACCACACACTTCAACGTTTTAAGAACAATGAACCCTTCGGAAACAAACGTCATTCCTTTACCTTTGCAGGGCGGTAAACGTAATTAACTTACCCCACATGGAGCACCGCCTATTAATTACCTTCTCGCAATGATATCGAGTATCTAATTGTAACAGAAACATTTCCTTTTTGGCGATGGAGTGTGGATACGTGTTTTTATTATAATAAGTATATTCGAATTCGAAAAAAAAAAATTGTGAAACTGATTTACACCTGACCTTCGCAGCATGACGAGGTGGCCGAGTGGTTAAGGCGTTGGACTGCTAATCCAATGTGCTCTGCACGCGTGGGTTCGAATCCCATCCTCGTCGATTCGTTTTTTTGATATTTCATTCGATGTTACTAGTTCTATTAAAAGAGATAAACTTGAAATAATTCCAGATTGAAAATTGGCGGGCTATTAATTAAAGTAATTTATCACCTAATGAGACTCATTTGCGTGTAATTTGATGGCGGACTTCTTGCATAAAACCGGAACATCAAACTGGAAATGTTTTTTCGAATTGCTTTACATATTTGCATACGTAATTTGCTTTAGTAATATGGTGGGCTAGGAGGAAAAAAAACCCACTTGTAAATTCTATCGGCCAACGGTAAGCTACTATAGAATGTTTCATATTATGCACTCGTACGTGTGAACTAAGAGCAGAAGATAAGATTAGATTGCTGCTTGTTGGTACGTTTATGGCTCTGATAAATTCTTAGGAAAATATTTTGGTAAAAGGGCAGTATTGCTGAGACGAAGAAACAAGACAACCGTTTATTGCATGGTATTTTGAAAATTGCTGCTTTATGGCCGATCCTAATCATCCCGTAAACACCGCTTTATTTAGTTTCATCTGCCAGAGTTTTGGGGCCCACCGTGAGCGTGTTTGTGAAAAATATGTTCGCATTTATTTATGAGCAAATTCTTTCCTTCTTTTAAGGAAATCCCAAGAACACATTCAATTTCTTAAGTCGCCACATTGCTACGACTAAAATACTATACCACACTGCATTTGTTTTATTTTCGATATACAAACGCCACGCTTAGAAATTATTCATCAAATGTCGCCCATTTCTAGTGATACACCTGTGGCCTTTTATTACATAACTTTTCGTTTTAACATATCGTGTGTTGTATTGGTTATTTCTCAGCAGATAATTTCCTTCATCTTTTTTTTAGTTTGGAGGTTTTTGGCCTTGTCTTTCAAATTATCCGACAAAAAAGATTGGATACCCTTAAATCCGACAAATTGGGACGTTAAATCACACCACACAAACCTTGAATAAGACGATCTGGAATACATTTCAAAATCTCGCCTTTTTACGAGCTTTGTGGGCTGCAGCGCCATTTTAATTAAACCTGACGATCTCCAATCCCTGCTCTTCCATTTAGGGTACCTTTTTTTTTGAAAATGCTCCACAATTAAAAAACATTAAAGAAGCCTGAGTCAGAGAATCTTTTTTTTTTTACTGTATTCTTTCCTTATTTATTTTATATACCAAGAATTTTATAAAAGTGTAGAAGTGTATATCTGCAAAGCCTAGGAGGCTTGTCTGCAGAAGACTAGTCGCTATCATAATGTTATATTTACATGTTGAGTTTTGTGTTTGTTTTCTCGCGCTATACAAATATTTAGGTTATACATACATTTTGACAAAAAAGGAATATACTATAGACACATTTATGAAGAGTTCAAATTCTTCTGCTTTCTTTAAAAGTTCAACTTTTCTTAGGTTGCGAAACTCATTCGGGAGCTCGTTTAAAACCATTGGGACTGTGACATCATAACGTCTTCGACCGTATTCATTCCAAGACCTAGGGATGGGGTATCTCTGCTGCTGCCTTCTTCTGGTGTTGTAGATTTGTTGTGTGGGGATTTTGTAGTTGCTGTCGTTATTGAAATTTGCCAGTATTTCTAGTTTGAAGAGCTGCGCGATATTTAGTATCTTCTTCTCGCCAATTCCATTCTGTTGCTCGCCTCCAGCTTGAGTTCGGTGAATTATCTTGGAAATACGAGTTTGCAGGGCTTGAAGAAGTTGAATATTTGATGCATTTCCCCAAGCCAATATACAGTATCTCAGATGAGATTCCACTAGCCCGAAATAGCTTTGCCCAAGTACGGGTTGTGGGCAAAGGTAGCTCAGATGAAAAAGAGCATACGTTGACTGTCGAAGTTTTTTTATAAGTGCCTCTATATGCGTGCTCCATTTTAGGTTGTAATCAATCCATACTCCCAAATATTTATATTTTGACACGTTTTCAACGTACCTAGAGTAATCGTCATTCTCTTCTATTATAGTTCATGATCTCTGGCTGTATGTAAGCAGTTAAAGTCATGCATTTTAATGTTTATTTTCACCTTCAGAATGTGCGGTGGGCGTATGTGCATCACTTTTGTTTTATCTGCGTTAATAACTAGGCCTTGATCGTGGCACCATGATAAGATTGCATTAAATTCTTTCTGCAATATCTTCGCCGCATCTTCAGCATTTCTATGACTTACTACAATAGCTGTATCGTCCGCATATGCATGTCCTGTGCTTTGCTTTAAAACTTTAAGCAGATCGCTTACGTATATTATGAATAAAAGAAGTCCCAACTTCGATCCTTGCGGAACTCCGTAAGTAATTAGTTCCTCTTCACTCATATTCTCTTCTATTTTTACCTTAAAGTTTCTTTTATGTAGATAGCTTTCGAACCATGACAATAATTTATCGCGAACGCCTATGTTTTCTAGCTTTTTATGATGTGATTGTGGTTCAGAGTGTCGACAGCCTTCTTCAAGTCAATAAACAAAACTGCGATACTATGGTTTTTATCAAGGCTCGTATGCAGTCTGTTTGCAAAGTCTCCAATTAGCCTGTTTATGCTTTTGTTTTCTCGGGAGCCAAACTGGTTCATCCCCCAAATCCCCTTCATCACACTAGGTCCGTTCGCGTACTTTTTGGACTAAAATTTTTAGATTGTCAAATTTCAAAGAGTGGGGTAAAATTCTCTCAGAGAGTGGTAAAAATACGAAAAAGTAAACGATCGTATTGAACAAGAAACAGGGCAGGTAAAAAATTGTTTAACTAAAGTTTTTGAGAAACCTTATACCTTATACTTTTAAAATTAGCCTGCAGCAAATTATCGTTAGTTTTTGAGTTAATATGATGAGAAAGTTAAGACTTTGCCCCAATTTATAAGTCAACTACACTCGAAATATCGTTTGTATCGTATCCGTTTAGCAGCTTAGGCTCAAGTCGGCCATGCAAATGCAAGACGGATGGTCCAAAGATGCAAAGAGGAACTCAAATCCCTCAGCACGACACAAAAAATCTCGCTCTGCTGGATCCCGGGCCATATGGGTATCCACGGGAACGAGATGGCCGACGAACTGGCCAGGAAAGGCTCAAAATCAGATGACCTACACGCAGACAACTCTTTACTATTGCCCATCAGGCTCCTCATGTCCAAAATCTCTTCAGACTTCTTAAATAAGGCCAACGCAAGGTGGAACACCATCAACGCATGCCGAGTCTCTAGAAAACTTTGGACCCAATTTGACAAAAAGAGGACCAAAGAACTCCTATCATTAAACAGACCACAGCTGTCACTCCTCATTGGAATCCTTACTGGCCACAATTCAATGGCGGCCCATCTCAGGAAAATGAGAATCAGCACCACCGACCTATGCAGAGGCTGTGGCGACATAGAGGTAGAGGAAAATTTAACACACTTCCTCTGCGAATGCCCAAGCCTCTTCAGGACCAGACTCTCAACCCTCGAAAAACCACAGTTAAAAGACCTTAGTGAACTAGCAAACACGCCACCTAAAACCACCCTAAAATTCATCATGAAATCGGGCTGGTTCAGGAGGGCCACCCCTGCTACTAACTGTACAGCTAACCCACTGCTTATTTTTCTTCTCCTTTTCTTTTTCTTTTGCTTACAGGTATCTCACACCGGCATTTGTTTACAGGTATCCCACACCGGGGGAACACAATGGATCCGTTGAGACCTGAGTGAGACTGCACCCTTGCTGATACAGTCACCCCCCCTACCCTACCTAACCTAAGACAGATGGAAGGAAAGCCTGGGAAGCCTGATTTTTGCTCTAGTACAACCTGCAAATTCTTATGAGGCATCTACCTACTTATTCTCAAAATGGATTGACACATTTAAAAGTGCTTTAAACATTCTAAAGTTTTATTTCCTTCTTAGCTAATAACTGTGTAACCGCTTATGGATTTTATGCACATTCAACGCTTTTTCCAGAATTGAATTTGAAGTCGATTGTAGTTTTCATAGGTAAGGGTTGTTTTCCACTCATAAATGAGCTTATTTTTCTCATAAAGCTTTCAATAAAAAAGAAAAAAAAAAAGAATCGTTCGACGAGGATGGGATTCGAACCCACGCGTGCAGAGCACATTGGATTAGCAGTCCAACGCCTTAACCACTCGGCCACCTCGTCACGTTAAAATTCATTTGGCAAATATCTGTTTTCCCCACTTCAAGCCCCGATTTAGGTTTAAGGGCCATACAACAGTAAGCAACTGTTCTGTTAAAAAGAGGAAGAAATCATGAACCGTGAGAACATATAGCACCTGTTGAAATTGGGCGGCAATCTTGCAACGAAACTACTCATTATGACACGGATGTAGATAATTAAAATACCGCTTTGGTTGAATGGGGTTTTCATTTCACAATTTCCCACCTTTAATTGTTTTCTCTATCATTAATCATTGACAGCGCGTGTTCTTTTCACTCACTTTCAACGCGTTTCCAGCATACGGCTTATAGATAGAAACAATGCCAAGATAACAATGAAAACCAATCAATCCGAGTCAACAATGGGTACCGAATGAACAAGTGTGAGTGTCCATTTTGTGGGAGTACAAATCAACTTAAATTATGGCAACCGTAGGGGTTAGTACTCTTATAGTACAAATGGAAAAGGCTGTTTTTACTATTTGTTCTAAATAGAATTAGAATATAAAAATATGTACATATATGTATGTATATTCATCAGGTATAGTGATATCATTTTTTGTTTATGATACCATCTGTTGCCACACAATCTGTTAATCATAATTGATAACAGGTGGTTTGACATAGTGAAGCAGTAGTATGTATACATATTGTACATATGTATGTAGTAAAACAAACACAGACTAAAGTTTGCCAAAACACAAAGCAGACTTCGTTGTACCAACATTAGTTTTGAAGGTTATTTACCGCAGTTATTAGGTGCGAAAGATTATCAATCTTGGGATAAACGGGATAAACTCATAGCCCACTATTTGCTATATTATAATTGTAATCACATGTAATATTGATAAAGAAAAGCAAACAACAGAAGTGCGTTTCCTTTTTTGCAGACGCAAAGTTGAAATTATTGTCAAGCAATTAAGTAGAAAATTGACTTAAACAAGTGGGATAGCTGCAAGGTGTTCCTTGTCATTTGTCATATTACAGATAATATTTTTTTTTGTGATAGCAGAGTGATTGCATGTAGAATTCTGACTAAAAGCTTCTTTGTTCGCTGACAGGAGTCCAAGTATAACCAAGCGTGCAGGGCCTCAACTCAAGCATTTTTTCTAGCCTGCCCGTTAGCTAGAGCTAGCTAGTAGCTGCCTCCAGTTTTACACCATCAAGTTGGACTAGGATCTTTTCCAACTCTGCATTACAACTTTTGGGCAGACAGGTAAGGTCTTTTTCTACAACCCTGGTGTGCCGTACGCTCTTTTCGTTGAAGTAGATTTCGATGTAAAGCCCATAAAATTCCTCATTGAATATTCTCCTTCACACTTCGTTAATAAAAACTTCAACGCCATATAGCAAGATTGAATCAAAATTTTTCTCCATCCGCCGCTTAAGATGACTAGAACTTGTAGAGCGAATGTACGTCATGTTCCGCTCCGCAGAGTCATCAAATCTAACCCGGAGGGACAACGCAGTAGAAGACGACCTCGCCTAAGGTGGCTCGCGCAAGTAGAAGAGGACCTCATCCAACTTGGAGTGTGCAACTGGGGGCAATTAGCTAAGGACCGAGCTATCTCGAGTAACCTACTGGTTGAGGCTCAGGTTCAGCCTGACTGCAGCGCCACCTAAGTAAGAAGTAAATTAGGGGCCCACCGAATGCTAATGATTTCATATAATCTACGGTTCTGTCATTTCCACTCTCACAATCAATAGGTACAATCATCAACCACTCACTCAACCTTGCAAGGTCGCACTGTATTCACTTTTCATTGCGCCACACTTTCCCATTCATGCTCTAATCATTAGGCTAATGAACCTCAGCCACTTACATATATGGATTAATCTGTCTATTAATCTGTTAGATACCCAGAAGCATCCGGCGGTAAAGTTGCTTAAGTCAGTCAACGCCATTCACATACCATGCATAGTTGAATGTTCAACATGCATTCTAAAGATCGTTGCTCCTCCAACTCCTACAGGAGAAGTTTTGCGCAATAGAAAATTACATACAGGTATGCCCCTGTCAATACATTAAGGCCAGGAAATGCGTATCGCAAATCTCTAATGATGTTTCATACACGTCATCCCATAATAATGGTGGAAAACCATATAATTATAGTAAACAGAAGTTCATGCAGATGAATTCATGTGAGAGAAACAGTGTTCAGTGGAAAAATTAATCTTTCTAATGTTTGTATCTATAATTATACCCAGTGGTTAATTGTTAAAATTAAGTTTGATGTATTATTGGTTTTTCTGCTTTAAATGGCTTGGTATATGCGTGAGAATTAGATAATATTCGTACATTACAGACTTTTCTATCGGTTCGCTTACATCGCTTTGATTACTTAATCTGCACATACAAGCAACACATTATTTATTGAAAGAAGATTTTGTGCGATAAAATAATAAATTAGGTAGAAGCACGAATCCATTTATATGCTAATAGTGTTTGACTGAAGATGAGAGTGAATATGCAAATGAGCCTGGAAAGTAAATGAATTTAATCCTCAACTGGAATGAAATCATACTGAGAGTACGTGGACAACAAAATTTGTACAATCGATCAGCATCTTTTCGTTTGACAGTTAGTGGAAAAGCTTTCTTATGACAGTTACTACTCTCTGAGATTTGTCATTTTCGCAAGGGACCGAGTGTTTTCTGAGATTCGAACCTCGCGTTAAGTAGTCTATGCCTATGCCACAGACTTGGCCTTGATGAAGCTGTAAAAATAACAGTTTTTCAAAAATTATCATTATTTATTCGGTTCGCCGAAAGGATACAGAGAAATCAGGTCAAAGTCAAGATGTAGTCTATGCACTCGATGTGCAACAGGGCCTCATTTTTTTCCATCATGTCTTGGCAGTTTTTAACTGTAGGCTCATAGCATCTTACACCAAGGAGATCCTTAATACACCTAACCCACAAATTGTATCATAGACTACAGACTACTCACTCAATCAGCTGGTTCAATTATCTTTAAAATTTAATATGCCTTAAGGCCCTCGAGATATTAAATCGCCTTTGAATATTTCTTGTAAACATGCAAAACCACATAGTACTAGATTTTTTCATGACTACAAGATTGTATCATTCACATCCCAGCGTGGTATTTCCTCCCGGCCATCATTGCTATAAAATCTATTAAACAGTAATTAGCCTGTCTACGAGTTTATACGAGTCAGAGCGCAATAAAATCAACTAACTAGACGAAAATCGAAAGAATAAAAAAAAGTTCTTCATTCGAAGATATGTACATATAAATCGGTATCAGAATCCGGCGCGTAATTAAAAACCAAATTATCCGCGTTCCAAATGACAGCATTTACTAATGGGAGCTATAAATGCACTTGCTAATGCACTCGCTAGTTAATTGAATTTATTGCATCAAAATGCGCAGAGATTCTTTTATTCTGCGCAGACAAAAGCGCTTCAAGTTTGAGGTCTGCTAATGTTTCGTTTGTTTGCACAACAAGGTTGGGATAATTGCTTTCACCAGGGTGACTTTTATTGGCTTAAGATTGTTTTTACCATTTGATGATGGGGTAATGACATCGCGTGGAGACCGTGTGAGACGTCTCCTTTTTTTTGAGAAAGTAGTCTCGGTCGCATTGAATTTTGCTTATGATTAATACAATTAGTCACGTCTAATGTAAACATGAACGCAAACGTGAACGAGACTTGGCACGCGATTTCAAATCAGATTATCAGATAAAATTTTTTTCACTTTACGTACATACTCGTATATGTACATATGTATGTACGTCTGAAGGTGATTTTTTTTATTCGATTCTCACGCGCATAGCGTGCCATTTGTTTAATTGGTCGTTTTGATAATGTTCCATTCTGATAAATGAGTCATAATACATAGGTGTGTAGTTAACGTTATCAGTGATGCATGTGAACGGGATCTCAGTTCCATAGGGAACACAGTATCCATAACTTGATTGATATGCATATGATACCCTATTTATTATACAGGATTCAGGGCCCATTATGAAAGACATTTCTTTTAAGATAAAGAAAAAAACAAAGCTGAAAACTACCAAAAAATTATCCAATAACTTCTATCTTCTTATAAGCTCTGAAATGCCACATGTCCCTTAGAGTACATTTTATTGACTCCCATTTAGGTTTCTTCCCCGAAAATTTTGGAGCAGTGTCAGATGATCATGGTGAAAGATTTTATTAAAACCACCCTTATTCCATGTGGCTTTTTACCAAAACGCCGATTGCCGTTCTTTGAGGCGTTTCGTTTTCCCGGAAATCGAACACCAAATTTGACACTCCACATGTGATCCACTGTCATTGGAACAGTTGATTTGCGGCCGTGACAGATAAATTTCAGAGTTATTCAAAACTGTGCGTATGTACATATGTGCATATGTATGTACATATGTATATCGAGGCTAGATTTCACATTGAAGATGGTTTTTGTAATGTGCAAGTAAACTTTAAAATATTTTCTGGATAAAAGATAAAATGATCTCCCTGAAACAATACATAGTGTCCCATTCGCCTTTAGCATCAAAATTTGAGACTCGCTTTTAAATCCGTTATTTACTTGGGGTCCTCTGACCCTCGTGGAGCATAGGACGTCAACAACGCCTGCGCGCCATCGTATTCGGAGTTCTGCAATGCGCTTGAGCTCCCTCCAAGTCATCCGCAATGATCTAGATTCCTCCTCGACTGTCCTTCTCCATGTCTGCCTAGGGCGGTCTACTCGTCTGCCTGATTGGGTAAGAGGCATACTTCGCAATTGAGCTGTCTTCGCGCTGTAGAGTGTGACCAATTCACTGCCACTTTCTCCTTCATATTTTGACGTCTATTGGCTCCTGGCCCGTTATCGCGTGTAGTTGGTCGTTCGATATAGATATGTATGTACGGTTCGGCCAGAAGATCCATAGGATGTTGGATGTCGCGTATTCATGAAGGTTTGCAGCTTCCTTGTCATGGTATTGGTCACTTTCCAGGTACTACACACATAAAGTAACACTGTTTCCATAAATCCGTCAGACTCTTTTAAAAACTGTCGATTTCACTGGCGTTTTATGACGTTCAATGCTTTGGGGAATAACAGTGAAGGTGTTCAGGCAACATTTGTCGTCAAACAATGGGTTCCACAAAGCGTTCAATGCCAAATGGCGTTCAACGACATACATAAAAACGCCACAAATAATTCCAATGTACCGTTTTACTCACGAAACGTCTGTAAAACGCCACTTAAACGCCGCGCCGCATGCAATGAGGAGAGGGAGAAAAAAAAAGTTTTTTTTTTTTAAGTAAACTTAAGTTAGTGTTTACACAATTTCGTGCAATTATGGATTAGCGCATGTGGTACACATGTGCATATACATACAGGTCTAAAATTTATAATTTTTTAAACAGCCTCTCGCATTGTCATTCACTATCTACGCATATACTCGTAATTGCCAATTTTCTCTTCAGGACTAGTACAATCGACAGTCGATTGGCAAATAATACCCACACTGTTGACAACCTGTGGTTCCTTCTTCTACTTGTACATCTTATTTTAATCAACCGCATTTTGTGCATGTACATATATTTGTATCTCCAATCACTATTAAGAATGTGTTTGTAATTTTCTTACGAGTGTAATTCCAGATTGGTACGCAGTTATACTGAGCGACAGAATAATTAAACCAATATGAAGGGTATCCGGTTTAGGTAGACTCGTTTCATAAAGGTTAAATGCATTTCCATGCAATAGTAAGAGAATTAGCCGATGAAAATGCAAATGTCAATTAAGGTTTTTATTGCAACTTTGTATTAAAGTGCCATTGGCTGCAGGAAAGAAGGGCATTTGACAGAATTGCATAGTTAATTTTACACACAAACATGAACTGAATTAATTTTACTAATCCTGTTAACATTGCATTACAGACGAGGCAGAAAAACGAAATAGGAAGCGACAAAGATTGATCCTACTATAGGTCATCTTGAGATAAAAAGAAGTTAAAGATATTAACTTCGTACTTAAGATATGGCGCAAGGTAAGTATCTGCTCAAATTTCGATTTTTCAGAGCCAGAAGTAACAGTGGATAATCGAAATTTTATAACTTAAGTTCAGTAAATGTTGGAAATTCCTTACTAACTCATCAATCATTTCACATTTTACTTATTTACTTTAGGTGGCACTAAAGTACGGAATGGACCTGCACCTCAACCAACAATCAACCAACAGCCAGTTCGATCTCCAGCCAGCTGCCTCCATTTTCGCACACAAAGTTGGTTGACGTGGCTTCCCACTTGAGCGTGCCACCTTAGGCGACGGAGCTATCTTAGCAGTCGAGTTCTAGTCTACTACACGGAAGAAGGAGAAAGAAGAAGGGAAATTACTGCCGGAGCAGCTCAAGGCTCTGTTCTTGGTCCAGATCTCTGAAACGTCTCCTACGACAGCCTGCTCTGCTTAGAGATGCCGAGAGACACATTCCTGGTGGGATATGCAGACGATGTAGCAGCTGTTATAGTATCGCGGAATTTGGAGCTGGCCCAACTCAGTATAAACCAGGTGATGCGTCGGGTAAACGAGTGGAAGGAGCAGCATGGCCTAAGCCTGGCAACGGCCAATACGGAAATCGTCGTACTCACAAAACGTAGGATACCCACCATAGTGCCAATATCAGTAGGCACTGAGATGGTGCAGACCTAGCGCGAAATACTTGGGAGTAACCATCGACACGAAGCTATCCTTCTGGAAACCTATAAGGCGGGCATCTGACAAGGCTGCGTCAGTTGCTGCTGCTTCGAGCAGATTGATGGCGCATACCAGCGCGCCCAGACCAAGCAAACGCCGTCTTCTGATGTCAGTGACGGAGGCAATCTTATTATATGGAGTCGAGATATTGGCAGAAGCTTTTGAAAAGGAGAAGTACCGGAAGCGCATGGCAGCAGTCCAACGGAAGGGAGCCCTGAGAGTAGCCTGTGCTTACCGCACTGTGTCGGAACCAGCCGTTCTAGCTATTACGGGAATTATTCCTATAGGGCTAGTAGCCCAAGTGAAGAAGAGGATATATGAACGGAAGAGCGTATTGGGAAATGTGCAAGCCAGCTTAGAAGAGAGAGCACGCACGCTTGCGACATGGCAACGATTGTGGGAGAGTGAGACCAGAGGAGAGTGGACCAGACGGCTTCTCGGAGATCTAAGAATGTGGACTGAGCGGAAGCATGGAGAAGTCAATTACTTCTCGGAGATCTAAGAATGTGGACTGAGCGGAAGCATGGAGAAGCCTGACTCAGTTTCTCACCGGTCACGGATATTTTCGAGCCTATCTCTACAAGATGCGAAAAGTCGACAGCCCAGCATGCCCCTACGGACCCGCGAGTAACGACGATGCGAAACACACGTTCTTCCACTGCAGGAGATGGTGTGTGCAAAGGCGGTTGTTGGAAAGCGAGTTTCGTGAGATAACCCCTCAAAATGTCATCCGAACAATGCTAGAAAACGAAGAGAGCTGGAATAAGATAGCTTTGTATATTGAAACTGTACTGCGCGTGAAGAAAAGCGACGAAAATTTAATAAGAGGAAGTGGTAAAACCGGCACGAAGAAAATACAAACCCGCAAAAAAGACAAGTCGCTAAACGAATATAAGTCCGGTTCCCCGTAGGGAATTGAAAACGACACCACTCTGAAGTAATGCGAAAGCGGTTCCAGATCCACTCTGGTGTCAAGAAGAAAAGGTCCCTGTGGGTTTGATGGATGAAAGTTCCACACTACCTAGAAAGAGCGGGTCCTTCCCAGGTGAGCATTAGCGTCCCACAGAATACCTATGTCCCTCTGGGTTGGAATCGAAGACTCCCGGGCCGGGCTATTGTTGTCCATCCGCTCTACATGACCCAACCATCTTAGTCGTTGTATTCGAACTCTTCTGACTAGGTCGACGTCGCTATTGAGCTCGTACAGCTAATTCTCCACTCTCCGTCTATGCAGACGGAACCAAAAATCACCCGAAGAATTTTTCTCTCATAACAAGCAGGAGCGGCCTAATCCATTTTTGACATAGTCCATGAGAGATGATCAGGGTTTTACATATGGTTACTTTACCCCTTCGAGAGAGGGCTTTGCTACACCATTGCCTTCTTAGCCCAAAGAACCATCGATTCACTCATCATTTCACTCTGGTTTAGATATTCGGCTTTTATATGGTCTAAGCCTAAATCGGCGAACCCCACAGGCGGACCAGTAGGGATACAGTATAGTGAGACGGTTATGACCCTTATAATCTTTATCATTACCTCTCTGAACAAAGGAAAAAAAGATGGTCCAAGCCCAAGGCGTCTTCAAGCCTTAACTTAGCCTAAAGTGGTTAACAATTATTCTGATCGCCAGGTTGAAGGTACTAATCGACAAGATCACTGCTAATTGGATAGCTTAATGCTCAAAAATATAATGTCGCCGGCGGCATGCCTTGTGTTGGGTTGACTGCTATGCAATCCTTTATACAGATCCATTTGGTCTTCTGATAATCTGCTTATTCGCTTTCGGACATTGCATGTTAATACTCTAGAAACACCCTTTCTGTATAGCGGTTGGAGTAACTCTGATTTCACATATCTCTGGGATTCAACTTCACTTTTATCGAATCAAAACAAACACGCTAAAGGTCTAATAACTAAGCTGTTTTATTTCAAGCGCTGCCAATGGAATCCTTACAAAAATGATCTGCCCTCGATGGACTTACATATATACAACGAAAATGAGGATTTCTTAAAGCCGTAGGAATTATTTCTGTGTCAGATTAAATCCTGGTTGCTTACATTTCCGTTGCACTTTTACTCATCTTTAGAGTAATTCCATTAAAATTTGATAACCACCAAAAAAGGACATTAATCCTTAACCTCAAACTTAAGCCAGACGTAAGGCGATTTCTTCCTTCAGAAGTCCATCAACCCTTTCAAGATTCATGTTTCAAGTACGAAATCTTCTTAATTTGTCAAATTACCTACTTAAGACCACCTGCATTCAACACTCTACCTTCGATTCGGCTGACCTCTTTCGAGTCCAAAATTATCAGCACTTTTATTATGCAATTCACGATTTCCAGGATTTCGTTTTCGTCGTTCGTTTCATTTCGTTTCGGTCCTTTTTTGCATTTCGGGAAATAATAATGCAAATAACCCCACTCAGTCAAATTAAATTCCGCGAATTTATTCAACAGTCAGCAAGAAGGCCATGTACCAGTTTCATGAGGGCATTCATCTCAAATGTACGTCCGAAGTGAAAACATTTACCAAACAACTTGCAAATTGCAACGCTTGCGGGTCAGTTCCAGCAGCTTCTCATTATTAGCTGAAATTATTAACATGATCCTTTCTTGTGTATCTCTTGTCAATGTTCGACTTGCCTGAAAACTCTTAAAGTAAAATAATTATTTTAGCATTCGGTGTGCGCGCAGATGTGTGTGCACGAAGTGTTAATTGAATGTCGGGTAGGCTGAAAAGAACGTCCTAATTAAACCTGTTTGGTTAACTGACTTTTACGTTGTATACTAGGCATCATCCTGCCAGTCGTCTTCTGTAGTGTTAACTTAAGTAGGTTCATGTGTTTAACATTTTAATCGCTTGTTCCGAAGTTTGGACATTTTGCTGTTCATGCATATATTAGTAGGTGATCCTGTATATCCTCTTCAACTTTATCGTGTCTTAATACGGCGTTTGATGTCTTTCTAATGTTCTGCAATTAACAGTCAAATTAGTGTGATATAAAAGTCTGGGTTATTGATTGTATCTGTTTTTATGACTTCTTATGAGAAATCTTTGAACAGTCTTTTGAGAAAAATAATTAAAATCCACTTTCAGATTCGTTGTAGTCTGAAACTAGCAGCCTTAGGGTATTACTTCTCGCGGTGGGTTTCAGCCATTAATGCGTGAACCCCGAATCTGGTTTGAAAAAACTTCCCAGAAAACACTTAATTTTTACCTTCTATCTTGTAGCACTCTTCCACAAAGTATTCGTTTTATTTTACGTACAAAAATACAGAAGGCAACACCTTTTGCTAACACTGTTTTGGGAGGAGTCCCAAGATCCTTCTTACATGTCCAGTTAAGAGATCAAAATAGAAATCCTTGTGTTTATAGTTTATCCACAAATCTAAAGAGGGTATGAAGCGACAGGCCGGCCGTTCGGAAATGTTTCAGCGCTGTTGTCATTGTATTAGATTTTAACCCTTTTCTATATTCTGTCATATATGTATGCATCTCCCCCTCATAAAGGCTATGTTCACATATCAACGCACCGCCCTTGAAGGCCTAAGAAGCAGCTAACAGGTGTGACAGCAGGGCCGTCTACAACATCACTAAAAACTTTACTGATGGCCGCAGTTCTAAAGAACATCCAGTGAAAGGTTTAGTTGGTAGTCTGCGGATTTCGGATTAGGATCAGCTCAACAGATGAGGGGAACATTTCGCGCCAGTTGCTATTAAATCTAGACGACATGTCAGCGTCATGATCCCAAATTCCAACGAGCGTGCAGCAGCAAAAAATTCCCGATCTCGAACCGGACCTCCCAGCAAGACAGAGATAGTAATCGCTATCAGATCCCTAAAAAAAACTAAACGGCTGGCATTGATGGTATTCCTACCGAGCTTTTTCAAGCGGCGCCAACTACATCGGCAATAGCGGCAATAGGGTTTATTATATTTAATGCTTGGAGAAATGAGCGATTCCCGGAGAAGAGGAATATTAGTTCTCCCTAGGTGCTAAGACTATAAATAGAATAGTACTAAAGCGGATAGGATAGCATCTACAGTCAATACTCGATGTCGAATAGGCGGGCTTTCGGACTCGATCCTCCTGCCTAGATCACCTTGTGGATCATTATAGAGTAATGCGTCGAGCTCGGATTTCCGTTTTATCTACTGTTCATCGACTGGGGAAAAAGGCTTTCGACAGTTTGAAGAGATGCTCTCTGTATAGCCTTACCCGGAAGAACTGGGAAACTTTATTAAGGCTACATACAAGGGTGGTAAATGTCACATTCTGCACAATGGCAAGTTGTCGGATAACTTTGAAGTTCACAGTGGAGTATGTCAGGACTGGATACTTTCACCACTTTTTTTTCTAGTGATCATCAGCGATGCTAAGCACTTCGAACTTCGACTCTCAACTAAACATTGCCGAACGGCAGTTTGAGAAAGTTGAAAACTTTCTTGAACACAGAGGGTCACCTTGTTCTCTGTTGAAATCTGGTTTAGTTGTAGTTTACATAATTTTACGAGCTTGGATCTTATTGGTGCTGATTGCTGCACCTTTATGGAGGTCTAGCTGTCAATATACTACTAAATGTGGATTATTTTCTTCTCTTATCATTTGCACAGCTTGTTTTACTGCAACCATCCTTTAATCTTAAAGACTAAGTGGGCTGTGAGTTGACGGTTCAATAACTCAAAAAGAACCGCTAAGCGATAAAATTAGAAACAGTATTTAAATTTTCTACAAGGACGATACCGAATTTTTTAACTTTTTCCAAAATTTAGGATAGAATTTTTAATTTCCAAGAATCTCAATTTTTCACATTTTTTTTTTAATTTTGCACTTGTGTCTGATCATTGACATGATTGGCAGAACACAGCAGCCTGTCACTGGTATTGAAATGGAAGTTACCGAAATGGGTTTAGCGGTAAATGAGTCAAAACCAAGTATATGCTATCAACAAGAAGGGACACACAACATCGGCACATTGGGCGGAACGTCACAGTTGACAGCTATAAATTTGAGGTATGCCATGAAAACTCTAAAACCGAATCTCAGCAGAAATCAAATGAAGAATAATCGATGTTTCTTTGGACTGAGAAGGCAATTGAGTAATAAGGACACATAGCGAATGACCAAGGAGACTCTACACAAAACCTTAATCATCCAAGCCCGGCTTTATAGCGCTGAAGCATGGACATTAAAACATTGTGGAAACTGGAATTCTTCAAAATTCCTTAAAAGATAAAATTTTCGGCTCAACTTCGAAGTTAATAAAAATCGTAAAGTGTGTATCCAACGAAAAAATAAATGTTTGTCGACATTTAAGGTTTTAAATATTTTGAAGAAGAAATTTTCAAAAATTATACGACGCACTAAGTGTTTTTAACATTTTCGAGCAATATTGTAGTGTCCTCGAAAATCTGTTTAAGATTTTATTACAGTGTCCCCGCGTCTCCGTTTGCGGCTTACCCACCAGCCACATAAAAATGGAGCTTAACTCATGGGATCATCAAGAGGGACTCTCTAAATGAAACTCAACAACTGGGCTACGTCAAGCCAAGAGGTTCATCAATGCTTCCGATAGCAAGAGAAGTCACATTCTCACATTGCACAAGGGTGATGCTAAGTTCCTCACGGACTTCCTTACCGGACACTGTTCCCTTAACTATCATCTCCACAAGATGGGCATAAGTCCTATGGAAATGTGCCGATTTTGTATGGAAGTTTAAGAGACTGCCGAGCATATTCTGAGCGATTGTCCCGCCATGGCTCGAAGCAGGCAAAGACACTTTGGAAGGGAGATCAGTTCCTCAAACTTAGTCAACCAGTCACTCGCAAAAGCGATCCTAAGGTTCCTTCACGACCTTGATCTTTACTAGGGATAAATATTCTCTCCTTTACCAGGTGAACCTAGGAATAACACAAAAGATGTTTTCAGTCGCAGTGCTTGTCTGGCCTTCGCAGGGATTGGCAGAAGGTCCCAGAATAGGTGCCTTCCGGCTTTTGCCACGAAGAAATGAATTCGAATTAATTAATACAGTGTCCTCGACCGGATGCAGTGCGAGGTTGTTTACCATACAACAGTGATCACTTTCCATCATTGGATCGGTGCCTCACCCATTATTGTCCAACGCACAAAACGAATAAGTGTCAAAATGTCTGCACATAAAATACACACACGATGGATATTGTTCTCTCTCCCCCTTTTTCTTTGATTTATGTGTATTGAGTCGCCATCTCTATTGTCTTAAGCTAAGACATATTTCCAAAATATTATAGCAACCTTTGAATCTGTATTTCTTATTCGTAGATTTGCACGTTGATAATAATTTGTTTTGGATTGACGTAGTGACTCTAATGAAATGGAAAGTGTATCAAAATCTCTGAGTTTAGTTACCTATTCATGCGAATTATGATAACTAGTCACATCCAGGAAAAAATTCGTATATTTTATGGCTTTCTTATGTGCTAAACGGTAACCGCAGGCAATTGATCATCATCAGTAGAAGAAGAAGGTATTCTAAGTGAACGACAGGTATTGGCGTCTGTCAACTTACGATTAACTCGTTGTCAGTTCAAACTGCTGCCGGGACGGATGTATCGGCGAAATATGAATTACAACCAAGCCACATGAAAAATTAATATGTTATACTATGCACGGTGATTGACGTGAAAATAGTTGCTCTCCCTAGTTCTACCGTAAATACTGTAAGGCTTTCGAAGAAATGAATTTCCTTACGCTCGTTGGTTGATATTTGATATATGAAAATGGGATCTTGTACATATTTTATGACTTTAGATTATAAACAAAAAACATAGTTATGCTATAAGACACTGTATAGAAACAATTACTTGCATCTAATGTTTATTTAGGATCCTTAGGAGCGTTTATGTGCTTGGAGCGGAACAATAAATTTTATTCTAACATTTTGCTGAAGACAAGAGCCCCGAGTCACAGTAGCAATCTGTTTGTAGGATAGCGAACTCATGGCTCTCCTTAATCAAGACATAAATTATTATTTCCACTGTTTAACTGTACAATAATAAAATATACAAAACGCATAGCCTGCGGATGCGAAAAAATTTAGCATGTCAGATGCATTCCCCATAAGGTAGCAGGTGCAGCTCAGCAAGCTTTGTAGCATGCGAACCATGTCACCTTGTAGATTTCCTTTCGAGTGTACTCAACGAGTTTTTCAGTCCTGTTACTTATGTCCTTGAGGAGTATTTGGATAGTTTTCTAGCTTATTTTATCTCTTATTTTATCTCTTCTTCCACCACGTTAAAATGGATATGGACACATTATATTTATCCTTAACTCCAATCATAACTTTGACGCATCGTTTTCCCAAGATGATAAAGCCTCCATGTTATGCTTATATACATACATATGTACCTACTATTTTTTTGAGCGTTCCTTTATGCTTAGAACACATGTTTCCGCAGAGTATTCCAACATTCTAGATACGGTGTCCTCATCTCAATATTCACAAGGATACATGGCGGTCTCCTGATCAAATTGCGATCGACGCAAGATATGCCTCCATTCTGGATGTCCAATCCTTCCGAGCAGTAAACACCGACTCGGACCATCACTTTGTTGTAGCCAAGGTACGAATGGAAATATGCCACAACAAAGAAGAATTACAGTGAGGAAATTGAAAGTTGAAAAGCTTCAAGCTACCAGCCTTACATATGTGGCAAAGACCAGTCGCAACGCTGCCAAGATGCCATTAGAGACGCCGCAACTGGGCTGGGTTTCACCCGATCACCACGAAGAAACCCCTTGTTTAACGAAGAACGAATGCCGGCAATCAAATGCAGCTAAACAAAGGCATACTAAGCATCGCTGCAAAGAAAGACGAGGGCTGCTTGTGAGCTCTGCGATCAAAAGAGCCGGGAAGAAGAACGGCTTCTCCAGAAGAAGAAAAAAAGAACGAGAAGCACACAATCGAAAATATTGAGAGAGGAATAATGTACGGAATCCTTCCCATAAGATAAAAAGAAAGTGTCAAGGCAAACAAGACCCGTACAGAAACCTGAAGCGATGAAGAAGGAAACCTTTCAGTATGGGCCATTCAACATATGCGATGATAGCCAAAACTTCTGTCCACCTGACCAAAACGAAGCAATATCCAAGCTTAATCCAACAAAATTGCTGGAGCTGTTTAAAGCAGCTGGGAATAACTTGGTAGAGAGAATACACCAACTCATTTCGAAGATTTAGTCAGACGAGTGTATCCATAATGAATCGAATCTTAACATCATTTGCCTGATCTACAAGAAAGAAGACCGCCTCAACTGCGCCAATTTCAGAGGTATCACCACCGTAGCACAAGGTCTTATCTGCCAGCAATATTGTGTGAACTCCTGAAACCATTCGTCAACAACTTAATTAGCGACCATCAATTTCAGGCCAGGAGAGTCCACAGTCGATCAAGTTTTCACACTTTGGCAGATCCTGAATGAAACCCAAGAAGTCCAAATCGATATTCACCACCTTTTTGTCGATTTTAAGGCCGTTCATGACAGAATTTATAGAGACGAACTATACAGAGCCTCGTCTAGTTTTGACTTCTTTCTAAACTCGTCCGTCTGTTCAGGATTACGATGAAAAACGCTCTCTGCTCCATAAAGGTCGGTAATGGTTTCACCGAGACCTTTGATCTCCACAAATGATTTAGACAATGTGATTCGCTGTCATATGATTTCTTTAATATCATACTTGAAAGAATTACGAGAAACTTATAAGCCAAGACCGAAGGCACACTCTTTCAAAAGACTGTCCAACTATACTAGCGTACGCTGATGACCAGTGCCCTATCGCGAACAACTAAGGAGGCTCTATACAAGACCTTTATCATCCCAGTCCTACTTTATGACGCTGAAGCATGCGCAGTGTCTAAAGGGAATGACGATAACCTCGGTCGTTTCGAGAGCAAAATTCTTCGTAAGATATTCGGTCGTATTCGCTTTGAATGGCTTTTGAGGAGAAGAAGCTCAGAATTTACGAGCCGTACAGCTACATCGCCCTAGTCCAAAAGTTGCTCAACAGATGGTTACGGCATGCAAAGTAAATGGACAGCAATGGTCCGGCTCGCAGAGTCTTCCAATCTAATTCGGCTCCTAAGGTGGCGCGCACAAGTAGAAGTGGACCTCAACTTGGAGTGCGCAACTGGGGGCAGATAGCTAAGGACCGGGCTAACTGGAGATGGTTGTTGCTTAAGGCCCAGGTTCACGGCGAACTGTACCCCATCAGAAATATTCCTTTTTTTAGGTCTTTAACCTTTTAATTTCCTTAGCGAAAATACCTGAACTTCGATCTTGATAGTTATTTATCCCGCTTCTTCTACGCAATTTTTTTCTTTTCTTGGAAAAGGTGAACCTATATCTCTGGAATATCATCTTGATATGGCTGCATGCAGATGCCTAAAGTCTAAGCCTAAGACTCCTCTTAAGTCTAGGTGCAAGGATTTTTATACTTTGTTGCATTTTCTAGAGTTACTACATATTTCTTTCGCATTGGTCGGGCTGTCAGTTTTTGAAGAGTCCGTCCTGGAAAAAATATAAATATTTGTCATAAAAATCCATGACGGCCATTCGTGTTGTCTGTGATATATTTTTCGCATGAATGCGAGCAACAAAAAGTTTCATGCGATGACAGTTATTACGAGTGCCACCACTTGTCGTCAGCCAGTATTATTGCCTTGACACCGTGCCTAATTGAACAACAAGACCATAAGCAATAGTGCGTACGACTGTCGTGAATCGAGCGATCTTGCGTCTGAATACATCTTGGCGCAATACACCATTCTCGCGACCATTCATGTAGGAACCTACAGTTTAGAGCCATATCTGAAAAGTTTTTTTTTAGGAGCTTTCTCATGACAGTTATTATTCTCGAACGTTTGTCAGACATTCGCGATTGGTGGGACCGTGAAAAACTTTTTAGTGTTTTCTTGGATTTGAACCTCGAAGCTCCCGCTCAGTAATCCAACCACCGAGTAGGCTATGTCCTATAGAAATAAAAACAATTTTTTTCTTAAAACTTAATAAATAATATTTTTATTAAAAAATAAATTCGATTTTAAATTATGTTTATCTACATTTAATTTGGGTGAGGCTCTAAATGCTTGCAGCCTAAACGGTCGTCCATTGAAGTAATAGTGTCCATTTAACCTTGTCACTCTGGTATTTGGTAATTCCATAGGCTGTGGAACTTTTGCTGCATTTGTATTCACTATCACATTTGGCGGAGGTGCTGGTTGTTTTGCCTCTTTAATGATTGGATTGATCTTAACAGGTTGATAGTCATAACCTACCCCGGGTACAAATCGATAAGGTATCGGTGCAATTGGAATGTAATATATTTTCGAGTCTTTTAATGAGTTTTTTGGCTTCGCTGTTGCGTACTTTTTGAGATTGAGTGGCTTCGAGGATAATAGAAACTCCTTGTAAACATTCTCCATCATTGGACTTTGGAATATTACTTTGGATGATAGTGGCAGAGCATTTCTGGTCATGTATGAGGATACTAGGCTGACTGTGGTGGTTATAATAAAAAGGAACAGCGTGTGTGGATTGAAAAACATTCTGAAATGAAAAAAAGACACAATTTAATATTGACTGGAAGGGTCATGTATAGGTCATAGATACATATGTATAGGGCTGGATAAATGGTAGAGTGGAAACTTTATTATTAAAATAAGTATACTAAAACAATACACTCTAGTTTAAAGGTACTTAGTGTGAGTAACTTTCTACAGTATTTCCGGGGAAATTAAAATAAAATGATTCATAAATGAAAATAATCTGCAACGAACTAATCAAATCTCAAGGAGCAACAGAAATGCCTACTAAAAATACTAAAAGCAAGACTCTGGTAACAGCCTTCCGTGATGGCGTTCAAATCATCGAAAATACTTTTGGTAAAGATCCAGATTCCCGCCAAATTGGCAGGGGAAAATATGCTCTGGATACTGACAGCGGACGAATTCCCGAAATCCTATGGGTACAAATTTAGCTGAAACTTAACCCTAGAACCTTCGAATCATTCTAAGCAACAAGTTTACTTGGAGAATACAGGGAATATAAATCGTCCAGGATGTGTTGGAATATAAAAAGTCCAATCTATTTAATTTTGCGTCCATAAGATCATAGTCCTTGAAGGAGTGTCATGTTATAACGTAAGAATATCGAATATCGAACTTTTCTCCTGCCTAAGGACGGCCGGATCCTACTTCAGCAAATTTACAACACCCATGGAAACGACATTTAAGAAACTTGAGTGCATAAAATTTGAGTCTTGGGATAAAAATATAGCTGGGCTATATGCTGATCGTCACCGTTCAGTCTAACAAATAAAAAATACTTCTTACTAATAAGTTCCACGACAAAAACACATACATATGTACATAGATATATCTGCGCGGACAGTTCTTCTTCTTTTCCTTTTGTCCGGCGAGGCATATAGGGATCATAACCCCCCCCCCCCCCCCCCCCCCACACTTTACTGCATTCCTACTGGTCCGCCTGTGGAGCTCACCGATTTGACCTCAAAAGTATCTGCAGGCCTCCCGTTTAAGGACCACTACATCACTGAGGCCCATCAAATGCTGCTGTTCTTGCATATGTCTGTTCCAGGAACTTTTTGGCCTACCTCTCTTCCGCGCTTGTATAGGAACGTTGATTGACATTCTCTTTTTGGCAGGGTTCGTATGATCCGTCTTTTGACTGAGCCGGTCGTGCTACAATTTTCTCGAGATGGGTTCTTTGACGTAAAGGTTTCCTCGGTCCATTGAACTTCTTTGAGTTTCTGCACGGATATCCTTCCTGGATAAACTAACATAGAGGGTACAGAATGCTTGATCACTCATTCGATAACAACCATTGACAAATCTATCAAAGTCATTATAAGGCGTCCTAGCGTCCTTAAGCAAGGCATAAGGAAACTAAACCTAATAATTAGTCCTTACCTTGGAACATTGCAACGAGCTGACGCGAGAAAAGATGCTATTACCTTGAAAGATACATCGAGTTCTCTAAGACGTTTAAGTTTTGAGCAATTTCCCTCTTCTCCTCCCTTTCCGATCTGTCTAACCACATTTTACCCAGTAAGGAAGTGCATAATCTCAAGTTTCCACTTGGAAATTCCCTTAGTTTAAATCTAGGGTTTTAGGTCTCAGGTTTAAGTTTTAATGATGGTACTGTTGTGTGTCTCGCAATTATGAAGAACAATAACAGTATGGTCATTTTCATTAGTGCTTTATGCCAAGAATAAATGTTTGTTTATCTTTAAAGATTGATGTCAATATAAATACCTAACCTCAAATGCCTTATTATATTATTATTGAGTTCATAGTTCTAAGCATATTTACGAGACGTCATATGTATTGTTCAGGTGTTTATATGAAAGCTAATCGATTTGTTGTTTTAGATAGTCTGACGAAGGTAGACGAACTTGCGTGACACAAGCTGATTTCCACGTTTCGCACCACTCCTCTGAGCACTGGCCTGTGCGGGGTATAAGACTTCAATGAATTGGAATGCGCTTGTCCATTTCATAAGTGGAATCTTCAGGCGACAGACAAAACCCCACGGTACTCAAATTCCCATCGATTAACTTTCAAAAATTCAAGTTGACTGGATGTAGCCCCTCAAATGCATCACAACTCCATATTGGTTATTCCAAACTGACAGAATTAGCATAAAATTAGTCACATTGACCTAAAAAAAATGTTCTCTGTAAATACTTGTCTTACAGTTGTCTTTTCCGCTAAATTCTGTGTCAACAATGCGAATTTAATGTGTCATTCCTTCCTACGTCAAAATTCCATTCAAAAATAACTTTCAATTTGTTCCTTTATTGGTGAGTCAATGACTCTGAGTTTATAATCTGTGTATGGACTATCACTAATAAGGTTGATCGCCGCGACGACGATTCGCCAAAAGACAAATGATTTTTTTTTTCTTTTATTTTATTCAAATTAGTAATTTCTCCATAAACGATCTGCCGACTTTCTTTCGATGTCAAGCCTTTGACAGATGTCTACGCCACCGCCACATCTGTCACATCGCTATTATTAATTTATCACTTTGCTTGACAGTGTAAAGTGGTTTAACTATGTTTGCCTACATACATATATAGAATGATGAAATGATGTCGGTAATTAAAAATATAATTGTTTTTATTTATTTTAACTTTTTTCAGTTTTTATTTGTCACTGTCACACTTTAGTTATTTTTCTGATCTGATAAATTTTAAAGAGACACAATTCTAATTTATGGTTCATGATTCGTTCTATGTTGCGTGCTTGATAAATAAAAAAAAACTAAATCTAGATTCTGCTCTTGAATTTAGGAAAAAAAAAATTGTTCCCAATCTTAATCGTAATAAATAAAGTAAACTAACTAATAAACTAATAAGGTCTTCCTTTAAAATGGTTTTGGTTAGCTTTATGGGTAATTAAAACTCACTCAGACTATGATCTGCGATTATTGTTAAGGGCAGTGAACTTTCGCAGAGCTGTCTTTGTTTATTGACAGATCAGCTAGGAATTTCATGATTTTTAAATTAAGTTAGATAGTATACTTGAACTTAGCGAAGTGTTTACGCTCGAAACAAAGGACCGGTTTACAACAAGTGCGGCGTATTTCAAATTTACAGGGCAAGAATTTAATTGTTTTTAATACTTGAGAATTTTGTTGACTTCATATTAAATTAGATAGAAATTGTGAATCATATTTAAGTATAAATTAGCTTTGGTTTCTCGAATGAGTTTTCATTAACAAGGTTAAGAAAGAGATGGGGACTGTCTGGAGGGTTATTAAGATCAATAGAAAGAAAGGAAAGTGTAAGAATCTTATTGAAAAAAAAAGTCTCTCAATTCATGAGAACTAAGGCAATCTACTTATATATATCATATATGTATGCATACATACTCGTACATTTATACACCTGAATAGGCTCTCCAGATGGCTTGAACAACAAAAAGAAGTCTAGGTACATCATTTTGAATCAAATCATGAGCAGAACTTCTAAGTCTGAGTGAATGATACAATGCTCAAAAATCTTTTATTTTGCAGTTTTCAATATGAACGAGATTCATGTTTTTTTAAACGTAATTACTTGCAGTCACTAATAGAAATGAAAAGCTATATCGTTACAGGAAGAGCAAAGTCTTATAAAAATACTCATTAAAAAAACTGTCAAAATCTTGACAGTTTCTTGCATCTACCAGTACATGTACGAGTATTCCTATTTTACGAGTTGCAAAACTATAACTTAAAAGCGGCTGAGTTTAATGCTGTTTACTAAGATGATTGGGGAACTCCTCAGTAAAGATTTACGAACAGTTAAATGTCCGACCGTATGTGGTCCAGGGCCTGGCTTCCATTAGTGTTGTGCGTGTCATAATTTTTCACACAAAATGGAAGTAGAACCTACAGTTTAAAGCCATAACTGAAAGGCAAATTTAGAACCTTTCTCATGACAGTTACTACCCTCGGACGTTTATCAGACATTCGCGAGAGATGGGACCGTGAAAAAACCTTTTTGGTGTTTTCTGCGATTCGAACGTCGAACCTTTTGCTAAGCGATGCAACACACTAACCAGTAACATATTCGATTCAATTAAAAAGTGGCGATCTCTGAAAGGGATTATCCCTGCATCGCTACCAGCTGGAAAAGTATCTCAAGTAAAGAAAACTATACACTCAATCAAAACGGAGAGTTACAGCATTAAATTGACCTGTCCGGCTAGGATAGGCAAAATATATAACAAATTTCCTGGTGAAATATTTAACTTCAAAAAACTGAGACGTCGAGGCGGTATTTCAATATCGGACTCAATAATCCAACGAAAAATCACAGAATCTTGTACATACACATTTAGTCTAGACGTAGAGGTAGTATCCTCTATATTCCAGAGTAGCTCTGCCGAAATACAACGAATAAACAACACTTGTATCAAATGGTCTGTTCATTGCTCATAGAAATAAGGGTAAGAGGATTCAGGCTTAGATTGAGAAGCACTGCCTGCAAGACTACGTTCTCTCATCTTTCTCGTACATGTTTATGGTTCTTTACTGGCCGTTTACTTTGGATAAGTGCAAAATCTAGTATCATACATCCAAGAATTAATATATACATACATACATATACTATACATTCAAATTTAATAAATAAAAATAGAACACAATCGATCTCTTATTGAAAACCTGGTAATTTTGTTCAAATTGCAAAAAAGTGGGTGTTATTTCCCAATAAAAACCCTGGTTCATTCAGCATTGGGTCTTTGTTTTTCGACAACATTTTCGAATCTAAAATCAATGTATGTTGTCAGATGGAAAAAAAATCAAATTCTGTGGTAACCAGAAACACCAACATTTTGGACTTATACATTAGCAACCGCACACAGCTTGTTGAATAAATAACAAATGGATTCAAACTCACTAATTTGAATCAGAGCAAGGCAACCAACCAAAAAATATAAGAAAAGGGGTCTCTGCACAAATTTTGCGAATATTTTAAAAGTAATACATTTATTAAAAATATCTAACAAAATGCCAACATGGCTGTTAATTGAAACACGACCCCAACAATTTAGTCCCACACACAGTAGAACGAAAGTTGTTAAATTTAAAAATTGAATAGAACTCACTTTTTACCAAAATTGTTTATACTCTTCGTAATCAAAACAAAAAGGGACAAGAAATCCTTCTAATCAACTTAATTAGTTATTTACAAAAATCGCGTTAATTTTAATAAAAACTGTTAATTAAAATTTGAATTGATTTAAACAATTATTTCCGAACGCACTCACAAACCGATACAGACAAACGGACAACGATTCTTTTGCAGCTGCGAACTGCGAACACCTCGAACTTCGGCAAATAAATGAGATCTGCTCTGCATTTGGTTCGAAACAAAAATCTCCATTACCATCTCCTCCAAGACGACTTCCGAGAGTTCAAGAAATAAAAAAAAAAGAACAAAAAAAAAAAAAAATACAAACAGCAAACCTCCAAAGAAGGTGACTCTTGTAATACTCACCTTTCTTCTATTTGGTTTCTTTTCCATTCATTCATTATGGTTTGTATTTTTTATTTTTTATCTTTTAATTATTTTTCAGCACGGCAGACGCGAATTTTTTACTAAGTGAGTCGGTGCTTCACTGCTCTCCGTGATGGTGGTGCTATGTACCATCATCCAAATGACCGATGATGGAGGTAAGCTCGCAGTTAGCATCTGAACTTCAAAATGAAAAGATAGACACTCTCGTCTAGTGGAATGTATCTTCGCGGTCGACCGATTATCACACATGAGCAAATATGCAACGCCACTGCAATGCACTGATTCGGGAAAAGCCAGCCAGCCAACGAGAGAGAGTTATCATATGACTACCCCCGGTGTCTAGGAGAGTGGGGATGACATGACAATGTGATTCACTTGTTTAAATGCAATGTTAAGCCTTGACTTGACCCAACATTGTAGGGGTAGCCTGTTGTACGAATTTAATGTGCATCCCGGTATAAGATGCACTGAAGGTTGCCCACTGGGCCGGTTGATATCTGGCCACTGCTATTGTCGTGATCAGTTAGTTGGCGTACGCAAGGTTCTTGACAGCGTAAGATGATACGCAGTGCCAGCCACTGATTATTCATAGATGTCTATCCGGCGTAATTCCTTTGACTGCTACTGTCGATGATGAGATGACGAGTTAACAGAGTGGTTAACCTGTTTTCTTGTAACCTGCGGTTTACAAGGTGTTTAAGTCATTTGTTTCACTAAAGGAAAGAGTGCCTGTGGTATGGAAATGAACGGATCTTCTTACTGTTTTTTTTTTAACACGTTACACATACCTTAAGTGCAGCAATGTATGAAGCAATATTAATTTTGAAAGACTATAGTGTGTGTATCCTCAGTCTGTCGAATTTATGAAGAATCTTCTCTGACCTTTATGCCAAGATTGAAGGTAATATTGTTAGTAAAATAAATTAAGACGACATTGAAGTCTTAAAAGTATTTACAACTGACGGGAATATAATTGCTTTAGCAGCAAACGTATTTTTTAATTTTCCCACTTTGGGAAATTTAATTAAGAAAAAAACCTGAACTAAACAAACCTACGCACAAAGAATAGAAATAACCTTTTAAATGTCGTTATCTGTACATGTCGATAGATGAAACATTAGTTAGGATGTACATCTGGTTACGGAAGTAAACTGATGGCAGACACGGTGATGTATAGACTTTACGTGTTTTGAAAAATCTTTTTGTTTAATACCCTCAGGTTATAAAACCATTGTGCGAAGTAGTTAAGTGAAATGTTTTTAAAATTCGACCTTCACATAACTTGTACAATGGGCTGCAGCCAATCAATTGATCATGTTTTCTATTTTAAACCTCAACTTGAAAACATATTTACACCTCTTATTTACCTTTTTTACTTTAATTGATGCGGCAGACGAGATGGACCTAGGCCTCCATAAAGAACCCTCTTTACCATGTATTTTAACTTTTCCAGCTATCTGCAGTTACAAACGCCAAACTGGTTGAGCCCTTCCCCCTTTGACTTGTTTGCCCCATCATGAATCAAGTGGGCTTCTTCTACGTAGTTCTCTTCCAAGACATGTTAGATGGAACAGGGCCGTTCAGCCGTTCTCCACCATGTACCGTCATAGCAAATGGGTTCACAGATCTTTCCAATAATTATTTTCTTAAAAATCCCAAAGAAATTCTTTAGACCTTAGGTGAACTGGAGCAAACAAGACATGATCCTGTACATTTGGACTCAACTCGCGTTTTTGTGGGGCGTTTTAATACCACAAACTCTCTTAACCTGTTCTTGTGAGTGAATCTGTTTCGAAACAATCATCAGAAAGACAGCCGTAATAAGTTCTACTAAAAAACTGGTTCCTATGAGGTTTCGGAAAGACTACATACCAACCTTCAACCGCAGCAAATTATCACTCGTTGTGGGTAAACTTGGGTGGGTACCCGGTCACCAGGGTATTGAAGGCAACGAATCGGCGGATGAACTAGCTAGGACCAGAACCATATTGCAGAGTCAATTGCGCGCTGCCTTAGGGCAAATTAACAACTGGGAACACCAACGTCTTCTTGACCATTGGGAAAATGTCCCTGGTCTAAGACAATCCAAGCGTCTAATTAAGCTTAACTTAGATAAGGAAATCATTAGGAAACTAGTAAGCTTCCTAACTGGCCACTATGGTCTGAGATACCACTTTAACAAGATGAATCCGTGCCAGGTTAGGGATTGTCGATCTCTCGAGGAAGATGAAACATCCGAACACATTCTCTGCGAATGCCAGGCACTGCACTGGCTAAGGAAACGTACTCTCCACAAGGAGATATGTACTTACTTTATTGAAACTGTGAAGATCAACAACTACCAAGGATTTACTTACCTTCAATAGGGAGGAAGTACGTCTTTTGGATAAACTCCAACTCCTTGATACCATAGACCTTTCAGGTCGCAGTGTCGATGCCATGAGGGCAAGAGCTGAACAAGAGGAAAAAGAATCACTCGTTGTGGATAGAGAGGTTATTCCTATATTTTTCTTCGGATTTCGGAGCCCCAGATGCGACAGTTTTGACTGTTTACGTGCACAGACAAATGGAAATGAGTCTCGTCACTCAGAATAATTTTGTATAAAAAATCGTGTTCATTCATTTCCAGCACCCAATCAGCGATCAGACCTTATAAGCATGTCCAGGAAATCTTTATGCAAAATGCGGTGCAAAGTGGTTGCGGACTTTTACCAATTGCTGTGATAGTCTCGAAATGAGCACACCTGGATTTTGAATCACACTCTCAGCTATGGCAGCCATATGTTCAGCTGACCTTGCCGGACAAACACAAGTTGGAGTCTTTACACCACCAACCTGTCCGAAACGTTCAATTTTATCAAACTATTCTACTACTTTTTACTTATCAAAAGTAAACACAATGACTGCAATGAAGTTGAATATTGACAGGTCAATGACAACGGCGCGAAATTTAAAATGACACCTTTTGTTGGATGACCCCTAACTAACCTGAGGCCTTGCTCTGTTAACGAATTCGGTTTGATGGCTGTTTCCTTGGGTTACCTAGTGAAGTAAGCGACACTGAAATGGCCTCACTTCTGCTAGTCTATATTGTTCGTAGTGAATACGTTTTTGTGGCCTTATTAGTGCGTAAGACTCCTGAGCGAGTCAGTTCAGGTGGGGGTCCGAGAAATCTTCAAAAAGTTATTAGTAGAAACCTGCTAAGACTAGCAGAGTAAAACTTTTATTAGAATGCATGTCACCTTCGTCTTTTGGATACGGCATTAAACTGTTGGTCCCTTCCATAAATGCGCAAATATAACACGTTGCGAGAAGCTAAGACCTTATGCCCTATACGGACTGGATGCGCCAAAAATGCTTTAATTTTTTAACAGTACTATCAACTGAATGACATCCACGTAAGCCAGATCTACTTATGAGATAAATAAGCAAAGATTGAAAGATTCTTTTTAGAATATACCGAACGTATGCACATCCACTTCTATCTGATTTCAAGTTTTTTGACTTACTCAAGACGTGCGAAATGCTCAACAAAAACCGTATGTCTCGGCTTTGGTATTCAGTCCTTTAAGACAGTAGCATTAGTGTCTGAATGCGCAATTGGCAATTAAGCAGGCACTTAACCAATCGGTATAGTAAGTAACCCACCATAACACATTTTGGAGTCACCTTTATATAACAGCTTTTAAAGCTAAGTTTTGAATAAGAGCTTATGCGAGTGTACCCTATGAAATACGGTATCTGTACATATGTAAGTAAACATTGGTATTTTATACCGCCTTTGTTGATAAGTTAAGTAAATCTTATTAACCTTTTCAAAAATTCCGACGCACTCAATCATTGAAGTTGTCCGCCCCATTGAATTCCAGAATCACTACTCAAACATATGGATTTAAAAAAACAAAAAAAAAAAAAAAACAATAATCGCAAAACTTTAATGAAGAGTTTTATAGCCCAAGGCAAATTTATCCATATGAACATGTCTCTCAGCAGTGTACACAAATTACACCATCAAAAGGCAACAAACAATTAACATTTATAGTCAAAATCAACACAATAAAATAAGAACTCTTATCCCCACCAAAAGTGCATTAATAAAATTAAATAAAAACGAAAATTACAGGCTAAAAAATTTTGCATTCCCTGAATAATAAATTGAGTCTCCACGTTGGCTGAGCCCATAAGAAAATATTTCAGATTTATTCTGATGTATGGGTTAATCCACAATGACACATTGACGTTAAAGCTAAAAATTACACTTATTTGCAACAGTATGTATGTATATTTAATTTTTTTTTAGTTTATTGAACTGTACAGCGCCATGGTTTGGACGTTGTTGGCACGTAATTTATGGATACATTAAGTGAACAGGCCGCACAGTTTTACGACTTGCGCCTCACTCTGGTCAAACCAATGACCCCAGACTCTCGCTTTTCATAGAAATTAAACAAAATAAAACAATGTGTAGATATACATATATCTACGTAGTATGTATGTAATGGATAAGAATCATTGCATCCGATCCTAACCAATTAATTAATATGTTGAGGCACATTCTTTGCTATAAACGTACAACTAACTTCACCCTTTCCTTGTGTTGAAAATGTTTACCTACTTTGACTATGTATTTATTGCTTAGTTTATGTCATAAGACTCAGAGTTAACTCAAATAAGTTGTAAAATTCTGGAAAACAATTAAATGATTCAATTAATGGTTATATAAAAGTAAAAGCCCTGCAAATAAGCAGATAATTAATTGCATGTGGTGAGTTGGATGCCTCAATTAACTATAAAAATAATGGTAAAAGTGAACAGGTAATGGATATGAAGTTATGTATTTCTTGATTAGTAAAACAATAAAGTTGGAATAGAATACAATGTTAATGGTGCAAAACCGTAGTTTACTTACTTAGGTGGCCCTTCGGGGTGAACCTGGGTCTCAACCTAAAAGCCTCTTCAGTTGGCTCAGTGCTTAGCTACCTGTGCACTCCAAGTTGGTTGAGTTCCCCTTCTATTTGTGCACGTCACCTAAGGCGAGATCGTCCTCTACTGCGCTGTCCCTCCGACTAAGATTCGAGGACTCTGCGGAAAACCGTAGCTACATAATAATAATATCAAAAATAAAGGTAATCAAAAACGTTTAAAGTTAGTACACCAAAATTTAGTGCGAGCCTTGGAGGGTCAGAGCCTGAACTACTGCCATCCATCGTTCACGGCCCGGGCTCGCTGCTTCCAGTTGGCAAGACCAAGATTTCTTGCGTCCGCGATCACTTGGTCTTTAAACTAAAAGTTCGGTCTCCCTTGTCATCTCGAAACATTGGGCTGGGATTCAAAGACTTTCTTAGTTGGACCGTTGTCGTCCATTCCCTCAATGTGGCCAAGCCAGTGTGGTCGACGGATTTTCGCCTTCCGGACATTCACATCTTTGTACAGCTCATAGAGTTCGCGGTTATGTCTTCTCCTTCATCGCCCTCCTCGCAAATAGGATCGATTATTCGGCGTAAGATTTTTCTTTCGAAGCTGTATTCGCAGCTGTATTAGGTTTCACATTAGCTCCAGGGGTGGTGTCCAGAATAACTGGGAAGATTTGATTTCTGTCATGTATTTTTTGCATTCGCTTCTGATTCACAGTATTTTTTTCCCGATCCACCTGATGTCATGAGCATATCAATTATCAACAGAACGATCAATTTCTCCAGCCATATGCCAGTGTTATGCCTTTGCAGTAGTGTTGTCACAAACTTTCGCAATTGATCGGACTGCCTCTTATCATATAATGCTTGCTGACATCAGGGATTGAACTGTGGACCATCAGCTCGACAAACGATGACGCTACCACTACACCATTGCCACCCTTAATCCTGCTTATCGTCCAACTTTCGGCTCCTTAAAGCACGACTGGCAAAATCAATGTTTAATAAAGCTGTCGATGGTGACATTTTGTCCAATGCGGTGTACGACGGAGTTGTTTCTAGTCGACAGCATGCACTATGTTTTACTCTCACTGATCTCAAGACCAACTCGTCTAGTCTCTTCTTCAATCGCCGTAAATGCTTTAATAACGGCACTTGTGAGCCCGCGATAATATCTATATCGCCAGCATACCCCAACAGCTGCACGGATTTGAAAAATATAGTGCGCACCAGATGTTCTAACTCGAGATTGAACAAGTCACAAGACAGCACGTCTCCTTGTCGAAATCCAGCGCGTGTTTGGGAAAAATCGGAGGTTCTCTACTTCCAAGTTGCGTGCATTGCGTGTTTTCGAGCGTTGCGCGACACAGTCCGAAATTGGCCATCGCATTGTATAGCTCGGAGCGATGAATGCTGTCATAAGCAGCTTTGATGTCGATGAAGAGATGGTGGGTATCGACTTGGAACTCGTTGGTCTTTTCTAGGATTTGCTAAAGCGTAAAAATTTGGTCAGATGTCGATTTACCGGTCCGAAAGCCATACTGATATCGTCCAATTAGTGTGGTGCAAAATGACTTTAGAGTACACTGGAGAGGACCTTGTAAGCAACATTAAGCAAGGATATATCTCGGTAGTTGTTGGTGCATGCTCCTTACCAAAATATCGCCACCTGCTTTGAAGAGCTCTGACAGCAAACCGTCCGGGCCAAATAAAAATGCATGGGGCAAAAATGCATCTCTGCGTCGTCGGCGGGTCCCAAAGGACAAACCGTAAGGTGAGCCTAAGACCGAGTGTTGACGTTTATGTGAACTCTTGGCTACGACATCAAACTCCATAAGTAGAGAATGGTGAAACAATAGCTCACGAGGAGACAACAGGAGATTCATACAAGATGAGATCGACCGACCTTATGTACATATATGCTTCTGACATGTACTATGGAGCAATGAGTCTTTAGTTTCGTTGCCAAAGGGAAATTTAAGCAGAAAGTATTTTAAAACTTAAATTTTATAATATTGACCCGAGGAGGCACTCCAGTGCCACATCATCACCGAAAATCTTCCACCTGATCCGAACAAAGGCGGTACGATAACAAAGGAAGTGTTCCGAAGAATTCTCGCCCTCTCTACAATTGTCGCAGTCAGTAGTGTGTCTTAAATGTAGCACGCTAAGATGCTTAGCAAAAGGAAAATATCCCGTGAGAATGCCTATAAGTTGTCTACAGTATTTTCTTCTGAGAGACAGCAAGAATGTTGCTGATGTCTTACAAACGTTTGGGAGCAATCGCTTAGCCCGCCCGCATCCTGGAGCGCCGTGCCATACGCAATCGTGTTTGTGAGAAACCCAGTCATCAACAAAGGCCCTTACCGAGGGAAGACCCAACGGAGGTTCACGTCCTGAAAAACCATCGTTTGAGCTTTGCTTAGCAATCTCATCGGAAATCTCATTTTTCGCAATCCCAATGTTACCTAGGACCGAGACAAGAGACAATGACCATTGAAAGAGTTCTTGTATTTTTGAACTATTTTGGAACAGTTCAAAGGGTTGAGGCCTTAAGCGTAGCCTAACTGTCATTACAGACTCAGATACTCCGACCCTATTCCTACCAATATAGTTGGTAGCCATTAGGGTAGCATACACCTCTGCTTGAAACCAGTGCCATTGCTTACCTAACGAGTACTGAAATCTAGTGGTGTCGGTATCTACGAAGACACCTGCGCCAGATTCCTGATTAGTTTTAGAGCCATCCGACAAGATTCGACTAGAGCCCAGTCGATGTTCAGAGTCTAGCCAAAGCCAGTTCTAAACGCAAGGCAAGTCGGCTATAAATTTGCACGGTAGCCGAAATTTCGCCGTCATTGCATCAGACGCATATCCATGGAACCAGAGCCGTAGGATAAGTGTCGCGCAAGGTTATTGAAACTCCAGTGCGAATGATACCAAAAGTCACCTCGCTTGAGATGGAAGATTGCGGAGGTAAATTAAGCATAGCGTCTAGCGTAGTCGTACTTGGAAAAGCTCCCGTGCAACCGAAACAGCCCGTTCTTTGAAGTTTAGTGCAGAAGGCAATCACATACTTACGAGAGAGCTCCCTCCACCAAACAACCGACGCACTGCCAGAAGGCCGAGAGTGCGTTGGACGTCTTCGACATGTCCAAGCACCGGCTGGGTCAGACCAGTAACATTCCTCCTTCTCGTAAAGAGACCAACCTTAGTTTTTGGACGGTTGAGCGAAAGCCCACTTCTCGTGCATAGTTCATCAATCATATTTAGAGCTGCCTGCGCGTAACACAAACAGTCTCTAGGCATGGCCCGACAGAAAGTATGCCAATATCATCCGCATATGCCTGGATATATACAGAATAGCGGGCGCATCTACAAAAAAAAGGTCGCATTATATTATCGAAATCGCCTTCTACATATGCCGAATAAGATGACAATTGCAAACATGAAGTCTAAAACAAGATTCTAGCAAGGCAAAGGTTGCATTTAGTATGCAGCCAACCATTTTTGCATATTTTCTTTAACAAATATGCCTTCATACAAATATGCTTCATGAATAATATGCACTTAGACAGCATTTTACGCACTTTTATAACAATTTTTTTCCTTCTATTACTCATTACCAGGTCGTTTACCATTTCATTACTTTCAGACTTATTAAAGACGTCTGTGTTCTGTTTATGCTTCCCATCGTAAAATCATCCGATTACCATACAATTGTAGATCAATCTACATTATTGACACTAAATACGCCAGATATGGAAATATTTTATTACTGTGTTTGCCATTTTATAGCTTGGACTATAAACTACTTAGCAAACTCAAATACCAAGTTCAAGTCATCATCAGCATAGATTTACATATCAAATCATTTAAAAATCATCATTTTGATTACTAAAACCTTCCAGCGCATTTTATTTGAGTTTGCGTTATGCAAAAACGAAAAATACAATACTTTTCATTGCATAGTTGTCCTATTTTTTAATGGAACATAGAAACGGTTGTTTACTTTTCCCCACTTGCAAAATCAATATCTTCAAGGATACGCGCACTAGAGTCTTCCAAACAACAGAAGTTCAACTACGACATTCCGCAATTTGAATTCTGTTTCTTGTCTTCTTGAAAGCTTTCAAATATTTTTCAACCTCATAAAAAATAAAAACATAATTTAAAAAAAAAAAAATTCAAAATCATGAAACCCAAAACGGATGAATGTGACGACCTGGAGGTCCATTTAAGTCAATGCTCAGATGAAATCGTTGAATACGAAAATATTACGGTCAAGTTTAATATTTCGGATACACAAGTTGTGGCACAGATTTATCCGAGCTGTATGACCATCGCAGAAGTTAAAAAGGATATCGCACGAAAATTCGAAATCGATCCTAAGTTTCTAAATGTCTGTCAAAATGGTAAAATTCTGAACGATGAATATAAACTTTATAACACCGAGAATAATGAATTTGGAATATATGAATTGTGTTTGGCTATTTGCGACAAAGATGAAAAGGGAAATATACCGACGTTGAATCTGGATATTTATTACAAGTAAGTGGGTTCTTGATATCTATTTACAGTTTTACACACTTGTTGGTTAAGATTACTTTTCCTGCGAGTGTTTTTTGAAATCATAGCCAAGTCATTTACTATCTACTTGAGCAATCAATGTTGTCTCTCCTTTGCAGATACGAGTATCAAACATATTTATGCCTATACTCGTACATTTTTTAAGCTCATTCATAATTGGTGAGGAGAACCAGTCGACGCCTATTGATTCCGCTCGTATGCCCTTACAACCTGCTTTTATGGACGCTATATTAGATTTGTAGCTATGCCAAGTTACATGAAAGTTGACTGTCGTGGCAAGAAGATTGTGGTTTTGTTGGGTTTTATTATAAATACAAATGCTTGGCGCAAAAAACCATATGTGGTCCAGGGCCTAGCTTCTCGCAACCACCCGTTTTGTGCGTGTTATATTTTTCACACAAATGGAAGTGACCTACAGTTTAGAACCATATCCGAAAGGCAAATTGAGAAGCTTTCTCATGACAGTTATTACTCTCGAACGTTTGTCAGACATTCGCGAGAGATGGGGCGGTGAAAAAACTTTTTGTGTTCTTTGGGATTCGAACGTCGAACCTCTCGCTTAGCGTTCCAACGCACTTACCACTTGAGCCACGGAGCCCCGTTGGGTTTTATTATTGGCTAAAAATTTGAAGCTAGGATACAGCACACGAAGGTGGTGGATTCGATTCAATTCTCATTGAAGTCGACTTAGTTTGCTTCCCTCGATTTCAAGGCCTCAACCTTTGCAGCTTTTCATTTTATGAGTGAAATTTCTCGCATTACTAACTAGGTGAGGTTTAGGTACTCATAGGCATTTTGCTAAAACAAGGCACTTTAGCTTTAGAACCTGTCGTTACTGAAACTACAAATGTTGATATTGATGAATCTACTATCATAGATTAATAATATGAAGAAGAAAGAGAAGATCTATTGAGGCACAGTAAAGATACACCCCTGTAGTCAGTTGATGTTAGAATTGATGTCTCATGAAGAAAAAACCCATTGGTATTTGGATGGAATATTGAGGTTAAAATTGGAATTGGATGGGGAGATCTTCTGACATTCATCTATGGTGACAGCAAACTTGTGTTGAAAAAGTTTCCGCACCCAGGACACATCAGCTAATTGGGAAGCGCCTTTGATGATGAAAGTAGTATAATTTGTGGTAGTGTTTAGTTCCAATCCGAAAGGGTCCATGTAGTTCCAAAATGATTGATAAGTTTCGATGATGTGGAAGCAGGGTGATTGGTTGGTGGTTTTGGAGCGTTTACGTGAGTCTGTGCGCCCGTAATAGACGAAAGAGGAGGAGGTGGATGAGCAAGTGATGGAGCGTTGGCATCAGTCTCGAGTATTTCAGCAAGTATTGAAGTATATTATAAATGGGAACACAAGCTTCGTCTGGACGACTGGGAAAATCTGATAGGGTTGAGACAATCCAAACTACTAATCATGCCTTACTCCTATAAGGATATACTAAGCCTTAATTAAGATAGGATCAGAAAGCTGGTGGGCTTTCTCTCGGGACATTGTGGCCTGAGATACCACCTTAACAAACTAAATCTGAGCCCAGACACGGAATGTAGGTTCTTCTCGGAGGAGGACGAATCATCTGAACACATTCTCTGCTATTGCCCAGCATTACATTGGTTAAGGAGACGTAATTTCTACAAAAAATATGTTCGCCAGCGGAGTTGAGAATTTCTGCTACTAAGGACATACTATCCTTCATTAGGGAGGTAGATTAATTTTTAGCCTTATGATACAATAGATCGTTTAGGTGGTAGTGTCTGCCGCATGGGCAAGGGTTATTCAAAAAAAAAAAAAAAAAATTATAAATGGAAGGGTTAGGTTGGATTTTATCCGGTATTTTATCAATTTTGCCAGACGCCACCCTAATATTCTCGACTATTTCGTCAATTGTGAGCCGAGTTGCTGCAAACTCGCTGTTGATATTGTACCTTTTACGCACCAGATCTTCAAGTAACAGTTCTGGTTGGCGGGGTGAAAATAAGGTTTTGGAGGAATTTCGAAAGTAAACAACTAGGTCCGACCAAAGAGAGTTCATTTCCTCATTAATTGTATCAAGTGGGCTCGATTTCAGGAGAGTAGCAACGTTTGATTTTATGTCACGTTTGAGTTTATCGAAACGGCGTTAAGTATGATCGTGCGGTAAAATTTTTGTGGCCAACTGAGTTAAGGCGGCGAGTTGTTTATCAATTAAAGCGATTCGGCGAAAAGTAGCGATTAGGTAGCACGAGTATATGTACATAGGTCAACTCTGAGGTAAGCACAACGAGTGGTAATCGATAGAGCGTCAGGGAGGAGGTTGGCAAGGATTGCAGCGTATGGCGATTTGGCGAATTAATTCCAAAAAAGAAAAACATGGCTGAACGGTTGGTCAGTCAATTAACAATCATATGGCAATTAGCCATTATATGGCAATTATGTTTTCTTATAGCTCAATATGAAATCAAAACTACTAAATCTCCTCCTTATATTTGTTACTCTGTTCATGTTATAAAGTTAGCATTACCTTACTTTCATTAAATGAGTTTCATCTTTCACTTTACTGTCTACGAGCGTCAATAAACGATGACAACAAAACGCAGTCTCTACAATCTACACATTGTATTTTGCAGCAAATCTCGTTTACCTGACTTTATTACGGTTCACATCCCAGGCGAGGATACCACCGATGGCAAAAGCAAGGATATCGTAGTGGAGATTCAAAATCAAGCCATAACGAAACCGTTTATTGGTGGATACAGGGACAAAGCAACTGGTAACAACTTAAACACGAACATTAATCATTTTCTTTATTCTTATCTTATTCTTTATCCATTTCCATCACAGGCATAGAATATCACGATGCATTCTCTTTAACTGGACCTAACTTCGAGAGATTGAATATGGGTACACGAGTAACTCGAATTTCACAGACTAAGGAGCTGAAAGTGAAACAAAATGTAAGTAGTAAATGCAGCGAAGCATAAAAAAACGAAACAATGTTGCTCCTACATATGTATGTTACTATTCCATTCTCCTCTATTTCCTAAGCCGGCATTCTTTTCCTTCTAGGACACGAATACCGATGAATCAACTCAAGCATTTGGTGACGCTGCAAATCTCATTTTCGTCTCTACTTCGACAGACTTTGTCATAATTCCAAAGAAATATCAAACATACGCACAGAAGAAGAAAATGGAAAATAAGTTAGCAAAAATAATTTTAATTCAAAGAAATTTTCGAAGGGCGCTCCTATGGCGTTATATGAAGAAATGTGCAGCAGAATATAGGTAAGAAAATCTTTGTGATAAAAACAAAAGAGTTGACCAACGAACTCGCCTATGCTTTACAGATATATTGTTGCTGATCGAGCCGAAGTCGATAGAAAAATTAAGGAAAACGATGAGAGAAAGCGACTTTACCGAGAAAACGCAGCAAAGAGTTTTCCTCGTACTAAAGAAGACTTCGGTCTGTTATTCGCTCACGTTGAGAAATGGAAACATGCCGAAGTAAAATTCTTTTCTTTTTAAGTCATATTCTATCCTTCACCTTTTTTAAACAGATGAATAGAATAGCCAGTATGTACTCGGGAGCACCTAGACTTGCAGAAGTGAATATATTATTAGAAAAGGAGATTCAATTATTGAGTGGAATCGAAAGACAACGGCAAATTGTTCAGAAAGCTGTTAAAGATTATCGGGAAAAGCAATTACTGAAGAAAATGGGGGAGCCTATGAAATGGGTTGGATATAACGGTGCACAGAGGATGGAACTACATAGTCTTACGAATTTGTATTTTGACTCTTAACATATTTCAGATCTGGTTATTGAAATGGACCTAATACGAACACAACGTGTTCGCTTTTTAACTGAGGTGTTAAAAGATTTAAAAAAAAATCTTCCTATTCCGGAACGACTTAAACTTCTAGATTCTGTTAAGAAACTTTTAGAGGATGAGACAGAATTTTCACAAGTTTCAGAGGTAAGTTGAACACCATTAGGGACCTTGAACAATATAGTTGACGAAAACATTGAAGGCCACACGTTTACTCAAATGTTGTGCTCGGTTATCACATCTGCATTTTGAGCAAAGTTTGAGGCACTGGTGAAATTACTATGATTAATTTGTAATAATGTTAATGTTTACATATCATGTCATCAATCTGTAAATGATTTCTCATTTTTTCTCCCTGCAAAAGTGATTAGCTTTTTGAAAATGATTTTGTCTTGTTTCGCATGTTATACATTGAAATAGTTTTCAACCCAATAAATCGTACCTCTCACATCGTAGTCCCACGTTTAAACAACCTGATAAGTTTTCTTCTACACTTAACTTTACCAAATTCTTGTCTTATTGTCGGTTTTCTAATCTTTGAAATAGTGTTTTTTTAGAATTGGTCCGGGTGGAAATAAAGCAAACTTATAGACCAATTCGTGGGATATTATTTTTCACAAACAAGTCACTGACGCATTTGCTGGTACTGAACCTAAATAGGGTCTGCTGGTAACTTTTACATTACTGGTGTAAAGAGTACAAATATGTCCAAAATATGGCACCTACCAAATAACTGTCTGCTTTAAAACCCAGATATACCCTAAATATATTCCAGGAATGATGCACTAAGAATGTACTCCAGGTTTATCCTCCCAAAAGTTTTATTGATCGTCACATTACTATTCGACAAACTACGTGTGAATGTAAGAATCGTGCTAGGCACCTTAGTGCCTTTGGCCAAAACATGGATTTATACGATATAACAAAAAGAGCATGTCTGGATTACTTCGGTTTTTACTGAACTTTGAAAAACAGAACTGCATGAGATCTCTCAAAGAAAACAACGCTGTTCTTGTTGCTTTTCAGCAGAAAAGACTGCAGACGACTGACTAGTTTACTTATTGCCACTGTTACTATTACCAAGCATCTTAAATAATTCAGGTACATTCACGTTTTCGGTTACGAAGTGAAGCTGTTTTTGTGGTTTTATTGAGTACTAGCGGGTACCCGGCGCGGCGTGCATTGCTGCGCAGTTGTTAAAGTTTTGGGGAAACTACTGGACCAATTTTGACCAAACTTCAACGAAACACTCTTGGGCCAATATCGAAAATTGCCTGAGCTCAATCGGTTCGGTGGTTTCGGAGTCTATAGCATACATACAAACATAGGTACATTGAGTACCTATACATATATACATAGATATGCATAGATACATATATAGAAGATGTGCCAAATTGTATTCTAATGTTTGGCAGATCCTTACAAGTGACAGTTTCTGCTACACAACTTACTTTTTTATTTGATTCAAATCATCGCTATCATTCTTTTTTTGCCAGCAGATAAGAGAGTAGGAGAATGATATCAGCATATGCTACTCCTATAATAATTTACTTGTAAAAATATCTTCATTGAAACCTTATTTCTTTCAGTTAAATGACTTAATCGAGCGCGAAAAAAATCTTTTGCTTCGCACAAAATACTGCGATGTGAGTATCTTAAGGCAACAATTTCTCGTCATTTTTCTAGATTTGGTAAAATTCACAAAAGAACCACTGCCCAAAGGTAAGATTTTAGTAAAATATTATTCTCATACATACTTATATCGTTATTATTAATTAATTTATTATACAGAAATAGAAACACGTATGTGCGACTGTTGCAAGCAAGTTAAAAAGATAACACAATTTGCCCTACGGACCCGGCAAAGCACAGTTGACACATGTCAAGTTTGTTACTCTCTCAAGGTAACACTTCTCTTATGACTACTATCTACGGATTTTATTGAACACTAAAATCACCGCTACGAGTTTTTTATGGACTTATCAATTTTTTTATGGCCATGTTTATTTTCAGAGCTCAATCGCCGATGATACTGTTTATAGGGCAATTTTGCGCTCTATCCAACGCGAAGAACGTAAACATCGGTCCTTAACTTCGTATGCATTCATCTTGCAGGAGGAAGATATTCGGTATATTGTCGATCAAATTTGGCACCGTCATTCGATTCTTAGCAAGGCAAAAGATATTAATTACTTGAGGTAAATTATTGAAGGCTGTTGACTGGCTGCTGGCTGCAGACAAACGTTGTTCAATGGATGACACATAATTTAATTTTAGGCTTCCACGCTGGATTAAAAGTGAAGCCTGGTCACCGTGGAACTGCATATGTTTGACTGAGACTGAGGCAAGAAGTCACAATAACGTGGAAGATCTGAAAAGTATCTACGATCATAAAATGTATTTGGACATAACAAATCGGCACTTGTTAGCGAAGAACGCTTTCAAGAAGCTTCAGGATGTCGAAAATGATTTTGTAAACACTGGACAATGGTGGGAAGTTGGTGTCAAGGAGAAGGTCGTTTGAGTGTTCATGCAAGATCAAAAATGTTTGGCAATTTTTTTTATAACTGCACTTTAAGCATAGTACGTTAGAGCAAAGCTATATTTCTCGCGGACTCGATCAGCGTACTAGCTTTTAAATAAATGTATGCAATTGATAAAATAAAACTTTGACTTGCAGATTTTAAAGATGTGAAGTATTAAGATACATACAGTGACTGTCAAAAATGGGCATAATGCAAACAGCTCTTTGACCACTCAGTATTAAAAGGAAGGTTTCTGACGCTAAACATAAGTATGTTTTAAGTACATATAAAGTAGCAGTGCTGCGAATATTAACTAAAGATAGCATATTCAGATGGTACTACTATGGTAGCTTAATTAGAGGAGTAGTTTTACTCTTTGAAACTTTAGAAATGATTTTCTTCAGTATTCACTTCGTAAAGGCTCGTACACGTTGCCATCAATCCGACAGAACCTTTATGTTCATCAGTTTAAAGGGGAAATACATACTTCAACAAAAACTAGTAATTGAATAGATCCAATCCAATTTGTCCAATGACAATGATATAAATTGATGCAGTTTTATTAGTGTTTAATGATTTAATTATGGCTAAGATTCTAATTTCAATCGGAGATACTCTTGTGTCTTATACTTTGGCTAAAGGCTTTATTTTAAAAGGACGCTGTTGGTAGCTTACCAGTGAAGTTGGGAAGAGTTTTCTATTGCCACTCTATTTTAAATCAGGATGAAAGTTTGACGACCCCTCTGGACCCCTTTCCAGCACTCACCAGAATTGGGATCAAACCAGGTGTGTCGCTCCAGTGACCACTCCAGTGATTGGTCGATTAAAGCTTGAGAAACCTGCTGCAACAATTCCAATGGATGGTGGAAAGATTTAGCCGTTGAGCAACTGCTCTAGCTTCCATTGGTATTGAACATTTCAGCTCAGTTAGATATTCATAAACTTGTACTGCAGGTAGTAGGCCTAGTTGAAGAGTAGAAGAGTACACGTCGAACTGTTCAAACACCCAGTACTTTGGAGTACCATTATCACATGGTGCTCAAAATATTTAAATTTGAATATTAATATTTGGGAATCCCTTTCTGCAAGTCATCATTTTTAGTCCGGCTTCCAATCTAATTACTCGGAAAATCTTTCTAGAGATGGTTTCTGCGTACTATGTATTAATTTGCATACAGATGTCCATCGTTAACTTAGAAATCTTCAAGAGCAATTACCCCGTGTTTCGAGCAGTGAATCAATATGTTCTCGATGATCTAATATGAACACTCCTTACATCGTCTTTCTGTGTGCAACAGTTCTGCATTGTAATTGAGACTAATGTTTTGAAATTCATTCCCTACCCGAATTATCATTGTTGCGATATTACATATAAGCTTACATAGTAGGTACCATAGGATTTCGCTTTTCTGGTCGTCTTTTATTTGGACAGTGGCCAAATTACTGTAACACAACGATTTTGAAGCAAATCGTCGAGCTAAGTTAATTAAGTTAATTTTTTTATAATGCCTAACTTCGCTAGATGGTCTGATTGCCGAGCTATTCAAAGCAGCCGGGGATGACTTGGTAAGGAGCATGCACCAACTCATCTGTAAAATATGGTCGGATGAAAGCGTGCCCGGTGAATGGAACCCCAGCATTGTTTACCCGATCCTCAAAAAAGGAGACCCTCTGATCTGCGCCAACTACATAGGCATCAGTCTTCTTAGCATCGCATATAAGATCTTTTCTGCCGTATTATGTGAACGCCTGAAACCGTTCGTCAATAACCTGATCGGTCCACCATCGACCAAATATTCACCTTGCGGCAGATCTTGGAAAAAACCCAGGAACTTCAAATCGATACACACCACCTTTTCATTGATTTTAAGCCCGCGTATGACAGCATTTATAGAGACGAACTATATAGAGCAATGTCTAGTTTTGGCATCCCTGCCAAACTCGTCGGTTTGTGCAGGATGACGATGGAGAATGCACGCTGCTCCATCGAGGTCGGTAAAGACTTTACCGATGGCTTCGATGTCAAAAAGGGTTTTAGACAAGGCGACGCGCTGTCATGCGACTTCTTTAACATCGTTCTTGAAAGAATTGTGCAAAACTCACGCGCCAACACCAGAGGCACAATCTTTCAAAAGTCCGTCCAATTACTCGCGTACGCCGACGATATTGACATAATCGGAAGAACACAGCGTGATGTCAGTGGAGCGTTCGTGAGTATTGAGGCGGAAGCGGCGAAGATGGGTTTAGCGGTTAATGAGGGCAAGACTAAGTATATGCTTTCAACAAGGAAGGACAACCAACATCGACGTCTCGAACAGAACGTCACTATAGACAGATATAACTTCGAGGTAGTTAGGGACTTTATCTACCTAGGCTCCGCTATGAACTCAGAAAACGACATCAGCGCTGAGATCAAACGAAGAATAACTCTTACCACTCGCTGCTTCTTTGGACTAAGAAGGCAATTGAACAGCAAAGCCCTCTCTCGAGCAACTAAAGTGACCCTATCGAGACTTTAATCATCCCAGTCCTGCTCTATGGCGCAGAGGCATGGACCCTGTCAAAAGCGGATGAAGTCGCTCTTGGCTGCTTCGAGAGGAAAATTCTTCGGCTGATTTTTGGTCCCGTCTGCATAGACGGTGAATGGAGGAGAAGATACAACAGCGAACTGTGTTGACATCGACTTGGCCAGAAGAGTGAAGGTCCAACGACTGAGGTGGCTGGGTCATGTAGAGCGCATGGACACAAATGCTCCGGCGCGGAAAATCCTTAAATCCATTCCCGAGGGACGGCGCAGTATAGGAAGACCGCGACTCAGGTGGCGCACGCAGGTGGAAGGGGACCTCAACCAACCAGCGTGCGAAACTGGAGGCAGCTGGCTAAAGATCGAGCTGGCTAGAGACACTTGTTGTTTGAGGCCCAGGTCCACCCCGAACTGTAGCGCCACCTTAAGTAAGTAAGTAACTTCGCTAGGAAAATTGATAAATAAAATTGTTGGGTGTTATTTTTCGGTTATTTTTAAAAATTAACATTACATTAAAAATAATTACAGTACACTGTCGGTTTTTTTTAATTCTTTCGGGTGACGCTATTTTTATCTACGAGCTTAATTTCGTTTCTAATTATTTTAATTTGTAACTCTTATAATTGATTTAAATTTCCCCTCTAAATACTGCACTCGCTTTAGGAGTTTGTCACTTGTGCTGAACTCATTGTACGGCACCGGTATTATTTTATAACCACTTTTCTCTAGCAAATCAAAGCTCAATTTTGTTATGCCACTCACTGAACGATGTGGTCCATGGCAGATATCATGAAAGTCAACCAACATTAAAGTTACCCTATAAACCAAGGAAATAACTGAATTAGCAAAACGAATCTTATTATGAAAATTTCATACTTAATTGCGTTTGGATTTTCTTTATCCAATGGCAGCGGATTTCTTTTCGCATCGAATGCACACAGAGCATCTGAAATGATCCATAAACAGAAAGAAACAATTTATTAGAACAGTTCTAAGTGAAAATTCTGCCAACCGATAATAAATCCCATTTTGGTATTGACTTGATGCTGGACATGATTACTCGATGGCAGTAGACTTTTTAATGCGTCCAGCAATCCGTTTAGTAGGATCTGTTTAGTTTTTGACTGAGCAATGGGTATATTGAAAACCGAACTTTCTTCCTTCAATTGGGAACCCTTGTAGTCCTTTGCGATGAGTTTGGAAATGGAATTCAGGTTGAGTAATTTCATTTTCGTATTCGGCGTTAGACCGGACAATTCCCGCTCTAAATAATCAATAAATTCTTGACTGAAAAGGATTAAACAAATTGAAAATATTATAGGAAATGTGTTTTATTTAACTTACTTAAGAACAGAGTTAAGGTGATCAGATTCTGCAAGGTTCAGCAGACCTAACGCCCAAATGTAATTCAACCAATCAAGTTTTTTTGCGAAATCCTCTCTGACTATACTTTTCACAAGTTTGGATCGAACTTCATCGATGGACGTACTTTGAAAGTTCAAGATTGCCGAGGTAATGAAGTAAGCACTTAAATCTTGTGGTCGACAAATTTCACTGTTTTTCAGCATCCACTGCGTGAGTGCCTCCAAGATATCTGTAATGCAAGAAGGATTTATTACATCATAGTTCTTAAGTTGTAATAAGAAACTAAAGTTTCCTTAAATAAAAATATAATGCATATGAAGTGTACATTCTACATAACAAATTTCTTACAATGAATAGAAACTCCGAACAAATAAATGTCTATTATCAAGACAAATTTGCGAATTACATATTTGGAGACTGTTAAGGGATTTTGAGATCTGAGGCGATATACATATGACCATCGCTAACTGTTTTTAAGCGGTGATCATATGATTGCAGCGCCTAGATAGTAGAGAAGAGAACCGTCTTATAATATATAGATGATTATCTGGAAGCGAAAGTAGGCGTAGCCAGCGAAGTTATTCAATGGAAACCAAGAAAAAAAAAGAGCGGATTGGAAAAACATTAAAGTGAATAGGTAATGTAGCAGATGATGACATATGTTCCAGCCTAGTGTTTTTAAATAAGGTGTTTTAATTTTTTTTATACTGGGTGCCGTGGCTCAAGTGCTCAGTGCGTTGGATCGCTGAGCGGGAGGTTCGACGTTCGAATCCCAGAAAACACACAAAAAGTTTTTTTCACGGTCCCACCTCTCGCGAATCTCTGACAAACGTCCGAGAGTAATAACTATCATGAGAAAGGTTTTCAAAAAACAAAAAATAGTTTGGCTCTGAACTGAGGGTCCACAATTATTCCACAATTTATTCAAAAAGAAATTTCTTGGCGGTTGAAATATTAAAAGAAATTAAATATTTCTCCTATCAATAAAAATAAGAACAACCATTATTAAAACATTCTTATTATTAATTATAATTATTGTATTTTTTGATAAAACAATTTTAACATTTAACCCTCAATTATTTTGCGAATAAATATGTAATATGTAAGTACGAAGATATATACTTTGGATTGATCGGCTCTCGAGGTTTACAATTGCTCAGGCTCTTTTTTTTTGGTTTATAAAAGTTGTCGTGACATTAATTGCTGACTAACTTTAATTCTGTTAATATTACATACATGGGTGCATACATATGTATGTACATATTCTTGCAAAATCTGTTCTCTTTGGTTATTGTGTTGGCTTGTTGAGCGGAAATTTTGAGTTCACATGCCAGAGAAAAAAAAAACAAAAAAGTTTTCGTCCGAACCAACCTTTCGTTAATGTCTGACAAAAATCCGAGGGTAATGTTTCATGAGATGAATCTCAATTATGTCTTTTGTATTTGGATTTAAACTGTAGATCAAACTATTCGTGCGAAAAATATAACATGCACGAAACACATGACTGCGAGAAGTTAAACAGCGGGCATTTGGGCTATTTATGCCAAATATATACACATTTTTTACATTTACATTTAAAGAAAGCAAAATTATCAGACTTGGTAAAAAATAAAATTATAAACAAACACTCACCCATATCTCTGTACTTCAATATCCCCAAGCTTGTCAATATAGACCCCACAACAGCTGATTTATCTGTAATTTTTGGCAGGGATGCCTGAATGTCAGCACAAACCTTAGCAGCCAATACAGAATCTTGAAAATTTAGACTGGACATAGCAAAGAGAACATCAGCGCTTTGCTTTACATCCAACTGTTCCGTACTGCTGCTTATATTGTACGCTAGAGACCTTAGCAACGGTGTGCTTCTTCGTTTTCGCTGCGCAAGTGTACTCATGACCTTCACCATCTGAGGCACACTAATACTGGCGATAAGTTTCGCGGCTTCATCGTCACCAGCTACCCCTAGAACAGTATTCAAATCATCGGTGCGAAATCCCGATATACGTTTGTTGTTATTGTTTGGAGTGGTAGCACTAACGAATGCATTCCCATTCTTTGGGAACGTTCTCCCCAAGATTTTACACACTTTTATGAAACGAGAATCGTTCTCAAACTCTGACAATCTCACGCGATTAGCCGAGCTCCATTCGGCTAGAATCGATACAATCTTCAATGCATGTTTCCTTGAAATTGTTGCACTGTTCTCCGATACGGACAGCAATCCGTTGACGGTTTTTGCATTCAGTATCCTTTCGTCGAGACTGTTGTGATTGACAGTGCTAGAAGCAGCTGCTGTCATATTACCGGCATCTGAAGTTGATTCTTCTTTCAACGACTCAAAAGCTGCTGCAACTATTCGACCTAAAATGATGTCATTGCTAACAAAAAAAGAATGCTGTAGTCAACTGATTAACTCACTTCTTGGTTTCTTGTCAGATGTATCTGTGCTGATTGGTATTTCCGTGGGTGAGTTGGATCCTTTGGCAGCGGCTTTCACCGATGAACTATAGGTACGTCGCAACCAATGAGCGGAGAATCCGCCAGCGAATCGTTGTAGCCCCAACATTTCTGTAAAGATGCAAAATTGAGCCGCAAGTTTACATAACCTTCGTAAGAAACCCTTAAATGAGTAAATGCAGTTTGAAGATAAATGAAAGTAAAATTTTATTTAAAAGATTTACTATTGCTCTTCAATATTTCTTACTTATTTGGCTTTGTCAAGTAAAATTAATTAAGATTTACTTTAAATAAAAATATCCAATATCCCCACGGGGTAGTTGTTGGTTAAGATGTCAAAAAGTGAAGAAAATTGACACAAGCTGTCAGTTATCGGAGCATGGATGGTGTACCCTAGTGATAGGGTGTAAAAATTTCCAATAGGTTCCACTATCCTAAATTTGGATAGAGTTCTTGTGAATAGATTTGTTTAGTAAAATTTATTGAGAGTGTGGAAAGGGTACTCAACTATTAACTTATGCGATCTATTTGGCAATAGTATTGAATATACTTTAGAAAGATTTAAGAAAAGTTCTGAAAATGTCTACAAACCATTAAATTTTGTCGGAGCCTATATACCCGAAGCTATAAAAAAAGGAAAACAATTTTGGTTATTATTCAATGCATAATTTGAATTTTGTTTGTGGGTAAAATCTAACACGGAGTACAACAACAAAAAATTACTGGCAACTGCTTTAGCTGTTATGGTCAGCCAGAAGTGAGTTCCGATGTATTGTTTGGATCACTCAATTTCAAAGCGCGCTGAAAATACTTTTTTAAATTTTTAGAGTTTGGTAGCCTCTTGTAAATTGACATTTCTTGTGTTTCGTTGAAAGAAAATGGACGGGGAGGAAAAAAGAAAAAATTATAATTAATAGGATAAATATTTTTTGTTTGTTTATAAAATACAAACTCCGTCTTTGGGGTGAAGAATAATCGAAATTTTTTGTACAGTGCGAAGATTTTGACAACTAATGTCAGGCTGATAGCGTGCAGATGCACCAATCTTTAAATACCAAAAAAGTTTTTAAGCCAGATTGACTGAAAATCGTTTTGGTGAGAAGCTTTTACTTTGCTTTGCATAATTCTCACCAAAACACGCCTATTATCTATAATACTGATCAACTGCTGATCTAGTGGATACATTTAGTGTTTTATACCTAATTTCTTATTAGAACTACAAAGTTAAGTCTGACTTCTCCCTGCTTATCAATGAAACATTCTCGATTCCTTTTAAGATATGAATATCAGAAATGTAATTCTGGTAAAATAATTTGGATTATAAAAAAAAGTTTATTGTTGTTAAATTCTGTTTAAAAAATAATTTTAAACTCATCTTGTAAAAAAGAGGAAAAATCTGTTCTCACACAAATTGTGTTTCTACCCTAGGAAAGCGATGACATTTAACACAAAATCAGAGCCAACTTCATAGTCCAGAAGCACTTTTTGGTTAATGGTGACGGCAGCCAAATCACCAAAAGTTTTCATTTTTCTGGGAAGGAATTTTTTACAAAAGTTAAAGTTTTTTGCATTTGCTATCATTTAATTTGTGTTTCCAAAAATTCTATTATTTGGTTTTTTTAAGTTTTTGTTCAAAGTAAAATATCAAAATGGTTGACAAATTTATAAGTATGTGGAAAGTGCGTGAATTGGCTGACAAAGTGTAAGCACCATGATTTCTTTTTCTACTTTATACACTGCCTAATTTAAAAAATTGTTTTTAAAATCGAATAAAATTGTTACTCCCAATTGAAGTGCATGCATACATATTAGAATGTATTCCTCCTATCAAAAAGATAAACGTTTTTTGAAGATTATTTTCCCCAAAAGTGATTTACGGCAGACACAACCTGCAAATTGGAATTCACTCCCACTGTCATGTTTTTACTCATTTCTTTTAATTGCATCATGTGCAGACATAAAAAAAGCCTTTTTAAATTGAATTAAACAAACTTTTTGTTTATGTAAAAGCAATTAAATTGTGGTGGTAGCCGAATAAGGTACAATGGTACTCATGCACTTGCTCTGCGATATGCTGTTGGAGAATAGGAAAAAAGAAAAACGAAAGCAATTCTCGTTTATAAAACCTTGAAAAGTAACAAAAAAGAAAAACACAAATAAGAAGTAGCGATGAACTAAAAAAGTCAAAATAATTGTGCAACCATTTACTATTTAGTGTCGTTTTTGCCATTGACTTGCGAGTGGTTGATTGTTATTGTCTTTCGATGCGGAAGACTGGGTTGAGTGCAGCGGGGTGATCGTTTGTTTAAGTTTTCTTAGGAGATGGTAAACGGAAATGTAGAAGCCTGCTTCCGGGAGACAAAAGGCATGATTGAAATTCATAATGAGTTTATTTCCCTCTCGAGGATGCGATGATTTGGGAATGTTGAAGCGATTACATTGGAGCTAGAATCAAGGTTAGATTGTGTTCTATTTCGTTTCCGATTGGTAGAAATTGTTGACCCTGTTTTTCTGGTAGAACCAATGCGGACAGGGTAATTAGAGGGCAATTAAAGATTTATGAAAAATTCGGTGGGCGTTGCTTATTTGTTGACCGAATTTTAAATCAAAAATAGACTTGTGCCGCTCTCTTTGAGATTAACACCACTTACATACAAGGTGTTTGAATATGTAAATTGGAAAATTATACAGATTTTTTTATGACCCGTTTATGATTCAGACGACGAATGAGTTTTGGAAATATTGGGTGCTTAGTTCTTGGCATCGTTGTTATTTTCAAATAAATTTAATATGGAGTTTTATATTTGATGGATCACTTCAGTTCGGGAACCTGCTTTGTGCACTTGTATTCCACCTTAAGAAGGCCATACGTGCGTTGTCGTACTTTATTGATAATAACCAAAAGAAAATATTATAAACTATAATCACAAGCCGCATTCCCCTGAAAAGTTTCTTTATCGCTCTACTCTTTATCTTGATTAGTACGCTAGCTTTATTAGTTTTTTAGTAGGTGCATACAAAGTCAATATAGAAGAAAGGAGGTAATCCATGGAGTCGATTTGAGTACAATGGAATCAACGCGTCAGTTAAAAAATTCATTTCAGGCGTCAACTGGAATCTCAATGCCTAGAGATGTGCAGTTGCCTGCTTAGGATTTATAGAAAAAGGCTCCGAAACGGTTCGGAATGGCGGGTTAATTTACTTATCACGTATGAATTTTCCACACACCTCATAAAGGTCATCATTTCGATGGTGTGTGTGAGAAAAGAAATCTCTTGTAACAGATGGACAATGCTCGACAATTAGAGTATTTAATATCACCAATGATCTGCCGCGGACAGTTACAGTTACGACACTTTCATATTTATGCTGGGGAATTTAGGTACATATTTCACTTACATTCGCTGACGACTTCATTCTTTATGCTTATGACCCCAAAAATCGAGTATAATCGAAGAAAAAAAAATCGAACCCAAATTCAATAAGCTTAAAGTATTTTTCCGAGACTGGAAGTTAAAAATAAGTTCATTTAAATGTGAAACACCCAACTGAGACTCGATAATTCAGGTTTGCGACGCAATTCAAAAAACTTTTAAATGATGGGTTCCAATAATCTTCGCATTGATTCAAAGACTTTTGTGAAGTACCTAGATGTTCTTAAATTCTTATACTAAAATGAACACGTAAATACACAACTGATGAAGGCAAGAGCGGCATTTATGTCACTTAAGAGCTTCTTCTATTCCAACTATCGTAAGATCCGACGTCAAGATCATTTGACATGTACAGACACGAGACCTAAAGGATAATTATGTTCGAAAAGCGTAGATAAAATACCCTAAGTGATAACATTTCATCAACTACCGTCGGTCAGTACAATCTATTTATTTGTAGTCAGTCAGGTGTTTAATTCCGAATATAGTTTTTCTTAGGGCTAAGTAAATTTTTCACAGAGCTACCACAAAGTTGAACTTCTCTTTTATGTTGAATATCCAAACACTATTAACAAACGTCAACTGACCGTTATTTCGAAAATGTGTGCATTTAGATTAGAAATTACCTTTCGAACTGTTCAATTTAAGTTGTCTTGGACGGTTATAAGTCTGCAATCCACCATATACAAATGCTGGTGTTCGCGAAGGCTCCGTTTGGTCTCCGACTCCCTTTCTTATTTTCATTGATGATCTCTTGTCTGCTACTTCTAATCCAATACACTACTTCGCTGACGACAGTAACCTTAGCTTCACATATTTGTTTCCAGATTTACGTCCCAACCACGTGACAATTTACGCTGGAATGATAACATATTCGGCGTCGCCAAAAACTCTGCTAAATAGCTAGAATTCTTTAAACGGTGCAAAAAATATTTCATCCCCTCTGATCTGCCTTCCTTATATAAGGCGTACATCTGCCCCAAGCTCGAGTACAACCCCTCTGCCTGGTTCGGTGCACCCAAAACCGCATTAAAGCTGCTAGACAGGATTCAAAACCGTGTATTAAGATTGATAGGGGACGGAAGCATCGTCAATATATTCGCTCGAACACCTATTCTCGGACGTACTTTGAAATACAGAGATTCTTTTCTGAGCCGTACAACACGCATGTGGAATGCCTTGCCAAGCTCTATTTTTCCCTCTCAGTACAGCCCGCAAACATTAAAAACGAATGTGCATCAGTATCTTTTTTTTTTCTCTTTCTAATTTCCCCACCGCCCGCCCTGTGTTCTAACATTCCTTTACTTTCTGCTCCAAAAATAGCAAGTAAATAAATTTCAAGGAGTGAGGGTAGAATTCTCTCAGAGAGAGGCAAAATTTCGAAAAAGTAAAGGAACGCTCTCAACCACAAAAGTTGCAACAAACGAAATCTCATAAACATATGTGACGCAAAAGTAAACAGAGTGGTGTTATCCGAGTATTCTTCTTCTTGTTATTGAATTCAAATATCCACTTACCTGTTTGAATACGTTGGAATGTCTTAGGAGAACATTCAACTTTCATTTCCGTTCCTTTTTTTCCATTTTTCAGTTTTCGCAGCAAATTAAAAATTAGAACATTCAAGTAACAGCTGACTTTGACAGATAGTACACTTCTCATCGGCAAAAATTTGTTGGGCAAGAATTCGTAAGATTTTTCACTGAGGGGAAATTTTTACTCTCTCGTTGCCTCTTTCTTTTACGATTTTTTTATGTTAAGGAACGGGGTTAATCTAAAATTCGTACAAATTCGTACGAATTGGTACAAATTTTCAGGTAAAGGAACAGACCTATTATAAGGGTATTCACAAGCCATTGATGCACGTGTGAATTATAAAGAGAAAAAAGAAAAAAATAATGAATTTATTAAAGACCTAGTGCACGTACCTATTTAGTTATGTACATGTATTAACAAACGAATGAAGAGTGTCGCCGCCGAAAAATTTGGAGCGGACGCTTTATATTCTAAAACACATAAGGGCGCAAAGTAACGAAATGCATAGCAGGTTAAAGTATCTAATATCTGAGTTGCTCAATTTGTATTGATCTTAGTATCAAAATCAACTCAGATCTAAGCTACCTACCCTCAGTCTTAAATGATTCCATTTAACCCCACTCTAAGAAAAAATTAGATTGACGAAAATTAGATAAGATCTGTTTGTTCTATTCACATAATATTGATTCAGATAATATCTGTTCTATTCACATAATAATGATTAAACGAGAAGTAAAAATCAATTCGAGATTTGATATCTCAGCCTTCTACATATTAAAAAAATATTGCTAAAAAAAACATTGAAATCTAATAAACTACTGTCAGAGTAAGACGAAAGTGAAATTAGAGAAATCTTTTTATGAACTATGCGAACTGACACAGTTCCAATACAACGTATACACCGTGCCAATCTTAATAGTACAGGTCAACCAACAGCAGGCAGTAGTTAAGTGCGTACGTGAAGAAAAATAAAACAAAACAAGGGGCTAAAAAAATTATTCACGCGCTGCTTGTTTTCACTTTTCGTCACAATCAATAATCGAACAGATATCATTCTATTCATTATCGCATGTATGTATGTATAACGTGGATTTATTTATCTATTTCCATTAGAGAACTATTCTAAAACAATTTTCTAGAAATATTTTTCGTCACTGTTCAGAGTAATAAAAGTTATGAAATGGGTTATATTTTTCAATGGTTTATTTACTTTTTTTTATTTGTAATACATTTCCGTTGAACAATAAATAATATTCATACTAGAAACATGATAAACACTTTACTGCAATGAATTTCTTGATATAAGGCGCGCCGACAATAGATCAATTTGTTCACAATAAGATATACATCTATACTTTCTATTGTTGTATAACTGATAATTTCTGGTTTTACTAAACTACTTAATGCGAATTGTGTTTACATGCGATGTTATGATTTGAACCTCTCTACGTACATATGTACATGAAGAAGGGAAAAATGTCAGTGCTTTTGATACAAGTACATACATATGTATATATGTGGGACGACTGTAGCAACATGGTAATGGAAACTCTTAATTCGGGTAATTCCTCAATTTTTCTGAAACCAAGCATTTCAAAACAGCTAGAAGGTTTAGAAGGCAACTGTCCATTTTTATAATGTTCGGTGACGTATGTGTTCTCTACATACGCACATGCGGACATATGTTTATGTGTAATCACATGTGTGTATATGTTACTACGTATATGTTATATGCAGAGTTGAACCCGGGTCGAAATACATAAAACGCGGGTCGAGTCCGAGTCTTCGATTTTGTCTTGGTCCTCCGATATTGCTTAAGAGCCTTGAGCCCGACCCCTTTTGACGACTTTTCAGACGCGAATTCCTAGTGGTGCTTGTACGTCACACGAGAATAAATCATCACCCCTTAATAGATGGCCTTGAAATGACACCGTATTCTAGGAATCTAAGTCTTGTAGTTTCGCCGACTGCTGATAAGTAAAACTTGGGTTTTATGATTCTTAAGTTGCAATCCGGCCCCGAGGAGCCAGCACTTTATTGTTCTTACGGCCTCATTGCAGAAGAGTTCTATTTCTGTGAGCAACTTGACAACAATAACGACCGTGATGTCATCCGCGAAACCGATAATTGATGCTTCCCGTGGGATTGGTTAACGTGAATTATGGTCGTACATAGAGAATTTTTCCCGTAGTGTCGAGCATACAAAAGGAGTAATAAGGCGAGGGTTCACTAGGTGATCTGTTTCTTTTCAGCAGCAGTACTAGTCGTTGTAGCTTCCAGGGCTCTGGAAAAGCGTCATCTTAATGGCGCACGCTGTACATTTCTCCAAATATTTCCGGGCGAGTTTGCACAGCAGTCTTTACCGCTCGACTGAGTGTACCATCAGATCCCGGAGCCTTTCAGTCTTGTATTTTATCGCATACTCTGAGAAGTTCTTCGCGTGTAATTGCTGGACTATCCCTCTCAGTTTGGTTTCCTGCCGAGGAAAAAGGGTTTCCACTAAAACCGGACTCGTAGGTGACTGCATTCGGTTCGACTACTGCCTTGCCATTAGTTACAAGCCATTGTTTCACCAGCTGTGTTGCACGTAGTTCCGTCCTGCTGAAAATAAACGTCGTCCACGCCCATAGCAACAATTTCAGCCAAAATAGTCAATCAGTCAAAACGGTTGCACCAGCATCATTTTTGAAAAAAAAATATGGCCCATTGACACCGCCAGCCCAAAAACCGCACCAAACCGTCACTCGTTATTGATGGAGAGATTTTTCCACCATTTTTCTTGAGTTTTCAGAGCCCCAGATGCGAGAGTTTTGTTTGTTTACGTACCCAGGACAAATGGAAATGAGCCTTATCACTCTGAATAATTTTGTGTAAAATAATCATGATCAAAAGTCTTCGCAATGATAGTTAAATGTTGGCTGTTCAACAATGACGCGAAATTTAAATTGACACTTCTTGTTGTTTAGAACTAATTATCCATTTTGCTAATGATGTAATGAATACCTAGTTATTTTAGTTATTAAAGCCGATCTGAGCTAATAATCGCAGCTGGCAAGAACTTTTATTTATTTTGTGTTATAAGTATTTCAATACACATCATATAGTTATTACGAACGCCTACCGAATATATGAACTCATGTAGGTACTTAGCGATATTCTTACGACTGAAATGTGGAATTTTTTCCGAGGGTTCTCATTTAAAGCACACGTATTAATAACAGAAAATCATGTAAATGCTAGATTTGATAAAAAAAAATGCACAACTATTTTTATTTCCTTTTATCTCGCTTGTAGATAAACTCAACCCATAAAATATAAATATGTAGGTAGTTCTTATCAGAATAATTACAGCAACTTAACTTTTGACGTCGAATTCTTCGGAAAAATAACTCATGGATATCGTTGCAAAATCAAAATAATTTTTTTTTTTTTTAGCACCAATGTGGTGATGAACTACACGGAAACTGAGGGGAAGGTACGTGAAGCGACAAACGATGATCCTTGGGGACCAACTGGACCATTAATGCAGGAACTAGCTCACGCTACCTTCACATATGAAAGTTTTCCTGAAGTGATGTCAATGCTATGGAAACGAATGCTACAAGACAATAAAACTAACTGGCGAAGAACATACAAGGTTAGTTCATACCTACATATAATAAAAACAAGTTTTCTGGTTTGGTTATTAAAACGGTGTGTTTTTCACGTTTTTAGAGTTTACTTCTGCTGAATTATTTAGTGCGCAATGGCTCCGAAAGAGTGGTAACCTCATCCAGGGAACATATTTATGATCTACGATCTCTGGAAAACTATACCTTTACCGATGAGAATGGCAAAGATCAGGGAATTAACGTTAGGCATAAGGTTTGTTTTATAACAATCAATTACAATAGAGATGAGGGTCTTAAATTTATAATTTTATTAGGTGAGAGAGCTGATAGACTTCATTCAAGATGATGACCGGCTTAGAGAGGAACGAAAAAAGGCCAAGAAAAATAAGGATAAATATATTGGAATGAGCAGTGACGCCATGGGTATGCGAAGCTTCAATACTGGTGGGGCAGGTTATAATGATGGTTGGAAGACATCACGCAGCGATCACGGAGATAACTGGTGTAAGTGACGCGCAATTTGACAGACTATATCTACTGAGAACATTTCTTTGTATAGATTCGGATGCTCGACCTGGCGATCGTTATGAAGACGATGAAAATCCTTATGAAGGGGAAAAAGAGCTTTCTGATAGTGACCCACCAAGTCCCAGGTAAGAATATCTTACAAATTTCACTTTTATTTAAATTTTGTGCTAATTAAACAAATTCGTATGTTAAGAACCTACCGCTACAACGACAGATCGAGTCCCGCTGAAGTCGGCACCGAAGCTAAACCCAATATTAGCATCCGCACCAGCAAACCAGTAACAACAATCACCAAACAGCCAAATACAAAAATAACAACAGTTATAAACAAAAAAATTGACATGGGTGCAGCAGCAAATTTCGGTAAATCTAAAACTCCTGGTATCCATTCGCCAACTCATAGGGATACACCGCCTGAAGAAATTGTGGCCAGCAATAATGCAAACAATAATGTCATTGATGATTTGTTCAAAACATGTCAACCAACCGAAAGTAAAACGGCTACTCCGCTTTCTAAATCGAACGACTTTGATGATTTCAATCCACGTGCAGAAGACACTCATGAATTTGGTGACTTTGCCAGCGCATTTGAAGGAGCGGCGCCGAAAATAACAAATCCAGTTACAAAAGCAGATGATTTTGCTGATTTTTCTGCTTTCGAAGGAGGTGTATCCAATCCTGCTGCACCAGTTGTAGCACCAATTGAAACCGTGTTCGGTGGTGGACTAGGTACTACAGTGAATCCTAGCTCGTCGTTTGATCTATTTGCAAGCCAGGTGCCACCGGTACAATCTAAAATTATTTCCTCAGGAGGTAACACAAATGCTGCTGCTGATTTACTCTCAGGATTCGGAGATTTGTCAATTAGCCAAGGAATGCCAATGGGTAGGTTTAAAATAAAAATGATTATATACATCTACCTATGTAGCTCTAAGTAGTTTTATTTAATAAGTATGATTGATTTTATATACATCATCAGTCAAAGTCAATTTTTGGGATTCTGAGATGTGTTCCGCCTCTATACATCAAAAAACGTGGCTCAGTTTATAAACATACATATCCATTGATTGGTCTTTTTTGATATTTTAAATCAATTTTAAAATAATTTAATAAACATTATTGTGCATTATATTTGTGGTTTGGGGGTACGAATTCTAAAAAATACCATAAAGTTTTTTCACGGTCTCACCTCTAGCGAATTTTTTTCCAAACACCCTACCATGAGACCATCTGACCAAACGCATACTAAAACAAATTTTTAAAAAACTGTACATTAAAACTGGAACGACACATGTTATAGAAAATAGTTGACTTTTCACGCAACTAAATACTCTTTCTCGTCATACGTAGTAACATTAAAGGAATCACTATTTTCCTTAGGGCCATCCGTTCTAATTTTTTTTTTCAATTTATCTGAATTAAAGAAAAGTACGTAGTTAAAAATGTTCAGTTTGAAAGTGCTTTGTAAAACATATTAATGCAAATCTCGCTATAAACACATTCCAATTGGATGCAACAATTTTCCTTTTCAGCTGCGACACCTACCTTCAAAGTGGATTCAGAACTTCAAAGGCTGATTTTGGCCTTAAAAACCATGACCAAAATTCAATCTTCAAGTGATGTTGCACAAATCGAAGATATAATATCCGCTCTAGAGGGAAAACATCTACCAGGAAATGCTACACCCGAAAAACTAAATGGCACAGATCATGATTATGATAACGATTGGCAAGAATTTGCGTCTACAATATACCCCAATATACTTTCAATGATTACAAAACACTTTTCCTACCAATGGCCAGTTGATGAAGATAGATGCTTATCGAAAATTCTCATCAATTTCCTAAAAATTGACCACAATTTCAGTTTCATATATGAGACTGTATATGCAATAAAGAGACAAATTAATGTTTGGCCAGTAACGGCTGCAGAGATTTTAAAATCTCTCGTGAACGATGAACATTACTTAGCCGTCGCATTCGTTCAGATATGTAAGGAAACTACTGGAAGAAAATATGTTGAATCCGATATTAACGATTTTCTGCAAATGTTGATTTCTTTACCGAATAGAGTTGCTAACGTTTTACATGGAAGCATTGATGATACATTCCAACCGAAGCACTTTGGACATCTTCTTCTGATTCAATTTGTACGAGGATTGCATTTCATGATCAAAACGGATGCGGATTCATGGACAGAAAAGCGTTTTAATCTAGAATTTATGAGTCGTCTCCTGAGCAGGATAATCGTTAACTTTGGAACCGGTATCTCAGAAAGTTTGAGTAAATTCATTCAGATTTTGGTTGAACTATGCAAAGTCGGGAAATACCGATCATATGTCAACGAATTGCTTCTTAATCTTGAAAGGAACTCCATAGAATACTTTGCCACGATAGTATTAAACGAGAATTTAAATCTCTACCTTTTGATTGATACAGCTGTACTGACATCTGAGAAATGGAACTTCTGCCTGCTGAATAAGATTCCACTGATGAAAATGTTATCGAACGATGATGCAATCCACGGTCTAATTGAATACATTGCCATTGTTGACGGATGCAACCCGAAGAAAGATTTAAATGGCAAAATTTTATGGAAGCTGATGCAGGATCTCCTGCCGATTTGGTCCAATCGGAATGCCTGTATAAAAATGGCATCTGCTCAGCATATTTATATCTCAAAATGTCTTATCTTGACCTGTCAGTACATATTTAGCAATGATGCAGTGTACAAAACAGCGGACCAACAAAGAAATGACATACGCCGGCGTTTGTACGAAGGAAACAAAAATCATTTGACATCGGTTGACCCGATTTTCCGTCATATTGGAATGTTAACTGCTGAATTGATTTTGGGGATGCTGGAGACAGATCCAAAAGCTGAAAAGCTGCAATTTGACTATACATACGTACTGAATCTTCCACAAGGTGAAATTATAAACACGTTACGAGAATTATCACAGAAAAAGAAAAATTTCAGCGGAAATGTGCTTTTAAATTGTGAAGTTGATGATAAAGCTGTGGAAGAGCTATCAAAAGAATTCTTTCAATTACAAACAAAAAGATTTTCATTGTCAAAAGAAAAGATTGAGGAAATCCAACGGGAAGATGAAGACGAGCCAATGATGCCTGTGGGCGAAAATGATGACAAATCAGCATTGGACTCAGATGATGATGACTTCATTCCATATGACATGTCTAATGACACACCATCGATGGCAGAGAAACGTCCGAAATTTCTCCTGGATCTTAAAGATGCAATACTGACCAAAGACAATAATGAAGTATTCCAAAGTGCTTTAGAAACGTCGGAGAAACTTATTCGCAGTCAGTTGCCAATGAATGATTCCCAACAGGCAATAGATTTGTTACAGATCTTTATTAGCTTGGAAATGACTTTTTATTTCGAGAATTTCGAGGAAGTTAAATTTAAAAATTGTGTTGCAATATGCGTCTGCCATCCCAAACCCTGCGCCGAATACATTTGTTCGCAGTTTCACACCGATAACTCATCATACAACGTTAGTTTGAGAATTTTAATGCTTCAGGTTTTAGCAGCATCAGGAAAGGAACTCAGCGAAAGCAAACTAGAGAACAATGGAAAAGAGAGCAGAATGGTGGAGGTCAGTTCTTATCCACGGAAATTGAAACTGCCCAATGAACACAATACTCGCTTGATTGAGTCTCAGAAGATCATTCGAATGCGACTGAAAGAGAAGACAAAGAGATTCTTTTCTAAGCCAAAACCAGAGATACCCGGCACTGTAAATCGCTTTGCTTCTGTAGCTGGATCGTTTTTCTTTCCGCTAGTAAGAGGTGAACGCACAAAACAAATGATATTTACGAAATTTGGAAAAGTTTCTCACGATATTGATACCTATTTATTGGCGAATTTTTTGAATACACTTACTGTGGTGGTGATTGCTTCGAATAATAGCCCACTACTGCCCAAGATGGCAAGAGAAGTATTTGACTTGTATTCATTTATTAGATTCAGCAATGAGCCCAAGGTAAGAGTCAACACTTTGCAGTTGATTGGAGCGACTTTAGTGACTGTGCCACGATTTGTTCTGTTTAGTGAATTCTCTGACAAATTATTTGAGATTAAGGCCTGGCTTGAAGATTGTTCAAAGAGTCCCCTGATTGGCGGAGAGGCATCTGAAGATTGCCGCGAAATCGCCGCGCAAGTAATGACGGTTTGCTATGGATTGATTGCCGAGGGAAGTCTATGAATGCCTGATTTATTTAGAATTATGTATTCTAAAAAATAAACAAAATTTAATGTACAAAGAAAAATGCATATTTATAATTTTGCGAAGCTATTTAGTGTTAAGATGAATAATAAAGAAATAACCTGGATTCAGAAACTTCTTTAGTTATTTATGTAATGGTCTCCAGTAATATTTTCTGTTTCAGGAGGTTGATCGTCTTCTCTTCTATTCTGTCGAGTCATATAGTATTTGTGAACCCACATCCATATGTACTCTTATTAAAATAAATTTCTTATTAAAAATTATGTTCTAAATTGTTAATTGGTACAATAGCCCTCTTGGAAAGCAATTCTAAATGCAAGTGAGTTTAGATGTGGAATAGCCGATGAGTTATATGCATGTGAAATAAAACTGCTATGAGGATATTGCAGAAAATTCAGTTTCCTTTTTTGCATGGTAGTTTTCTGTACATAAACTTTGAATTAGATTTAATAATTTGAAATTGGTTAGTAGTAAGGCAGCTCTTCATCATCCGTCAAAAATGTTTCTTCTTTAATTCTGAACATCTTTAAAATATATTAAAACCTGGGTCTCCTGAATATTTCGAAGCAGAGAAGCGCTTACAAAAATCTATACCAACTTTTAATTGAGAAAGATTTAAACCTCATAATTACTTAAATAAAAAAAGGTTAACAATAATAACAGGGTTCCTTAGTGGACGGGAAATGTTGCTGGCAAAACTTCTGGGATATGGTATTAGACGTCAGGAACTGAATGTTTCGTTCTTTCCTTAAAGGTCGTTCGCACAGAACGAACGTGAATGGATTGATTGAAAGTAGTGTCGAAACAAACAACGGAGTTCCACTGGGATCAATATTTGGCGCTCTATTCTTCACCATATGTGTAGATAGTCCTATTTACTTGTTATCCACATCTTTTCATCTTAACACGTGTATCTTAAAATCAAACAAACTAAAGCTAAATGTTAAAAAACCTAAATGTATATCTTTTAAACATTATATACAGTTAAACATAAGCATTGAAAACAAATTCGTAGCACAAGTTCAATAAATAAGATATCTAGAAGTAATAATTGAACATAAGTTATCTTTTAAATTAAATTAAGTTCTTTAAGATAAAGTATATAAAAAAATCAACTTTATCATGATGATATTGGTAATCTAACCCAAAATATTAACGTTGTAATCTATTCAATTCACTACGGAATTAATTTACAAGAAATCGTGGGGGTGAAATTAATCATTCTTAAACATTTTCTCATTTCAGATAATATCCTACTTCCAAGCAATGATTTACTACAACCTATTAGTGCAAATAACAATAATAACAACTCCACAAACCTGCAACAGCAACAATATGCAAACACATCGACAAACGCAGACCACGCAATCGGTGCGACGTGGTCAAATTCAGGCAATCTTAAAATTGATTTGGACAACCTAATGTCGAGTAAGAATGTAAAATCAAATGCCCCAGCCCCATCGATGAATGCCCTAAAAGTTCAAAGCCCTGTCAAACAGCCACTAACTGTGCAGACGCCAGGATTGTTTAATGTTGGCGGTGGTATACCATCGCCGCTTAACAGTCCGTTGCAACGTTCTCCAGCCGCTGGTTTTCCTACAAAAACAAATTCCATTCCCAATCAGACGATGCCAATTCCACAACTAAATCAGACACCAATGTTTGCAAATTTCAGCACTATGCAACCCGCAATCAATCAAAATGCAAACAACAATCTCAATGCGCAGCAGTTTAATTTGTTTCAATGATACATAGCGAATTGAATTGATTTGTTTCCCTTCTTATTACGTTTTGCTATAATTCCAAAATTTTCAATTTTATTATTATTATTTTTTTTTTTTTAATTTGACTGCGCTTTGTGCGGTTCTGGAAAAAAACTATATATTTGTCAAAAGTTGCATGTTGACTATACATATATAAACATATATTTTTTGTTATTGTTTTAAGTGAAAAAAAAGTGGTGAAGATATACACATAGGTTTGGAAAACATCAAACTATATCACATATAATTAATAAAGCAATATTGTTGAATGTATGTATATATGTAGCGATTTGATTTGATATCATTAGATTTATTTAACATTAATTAATGTACGTCCCATAGGTGTTATATTATATGTTATTCGTCCAGATTTTTGTGAGAACATTTACATACATATATATTATATACATTTCTTTGTTTTTTTCTTTATTATTTTTAGAGTGTAATACTTGAGGTTGTTTTTTTTCCGATGATCTACATTTTTTTTTTAATTTGTTGTTAAATAGAAAGAAAAAAAAGTATTTAAATTCCAACCACTCAAATTGCGACTGACAATGGGAATATATATTTTTATTTTGAAATACAATCGTGTGTGCATGAACGGATTAGTGATGATAGAGAGTGTAATAATATGAACTTAAATTTTCGTAAAACTTGAATTTGTAGAAGCTAGCGGTCGGATATGGGTATACAAGTGCCAACCACAGACAACCATTTTTCTTTAATACTAACGATATATGTATAAATGTTAACAGCTATAATCGGGAATTTCTCTATACCATAAATCTCTTTTTGTGCAACTGTATTGTAGAACTAAAAGTGGTAACTCCTATAGGTACCCCTATTCTGTAAGTCATGTCACTAATCGCGACTGGTCACTGAATGGGCTAGCTTATTATCTGGATCTTCACTTAAGTATTCTAACCTAAACAGAGGCGAAATCGACTGGGTTTTATAGATTTTTCAGAAAGTTAGACTTATTATATTACAGGAAACATATTTTTATTACACATATCTTAGACAGCGGGGCATAAACTCACACTATATTAGCTATATTAACTTCCACTCTATTACCTCGGTCACTTAAAATCATTTTGTAGACTTGCAAGCTTAAAATGATAGGACCAGATAAAGCTGGCAAAATTCAGATATCTATTTATTTTCTTACATATTGTTTTTATACACTGAATGAAATTATTAGTGTGCGTATATTTTCCGTTAACAAATCTAAAGAGTTATAAAGATGGAAAGACATTTTTGAACTCCATTCTAGTAATTTTCTATCTTTTGCACCTAAAATTGCTCAATAAGTATTGTTATGCATTTTAACAAAATCTTACTTACAAAATGTACCCGATTGTCAGGAAATTACTAAACATCACATACTTTTCCAATTTGAATGGATAAATTACTTTGAATAAAATTGTTGCAAACATAAAACAACTATCCATGAAACATTCATCACTGCTATCCCCATGCACATATCTTGTATTTTGTATCCGTTCGAGTTTTACCTACCCACCATAAATTGTCAAAAGGATATTATAAATATAATAGCTTAAATTTACATAAATGCAATTTTAGTTAATAAAAAAATTATATATTATTTTTTTCAACAGGTGTTGGGCTGAAATTAAACTAATATTCTTCTGTTTTATTTAATTTCTAGCTAAATGAATTTATATTCAGTTAAAAACTAATAATTAAATAAATTTTTATAACTTGCAACGCACAATGTAACACATTTGCAATGGATTTTAAAAATAGGCATTGTTTTCCTCAGAAATTTATTTTTTTGCGTTCCTAACTTTGTCTTTATCAAAACAACTAACATTCCATATTTAAAAAAAATATTTTATTTTTATTTACAATTTTTTTTTTTTTTTTTTTGAAAAAGAACTTCCATTTTCTATTGATTCAGCTAAAAAATAAAAAGGCATGTAAATACTATAAATTATATATATAAAAGTGAAAAAAAACTACAGACATAACATATTATTTAAGCTATTTAATAAAACAAAAAGGAAAACATCAAAAGAAAAAATAGTAATATATTTATAAAATGAGAAAAGAAAATAAAAACCTAGGAATTTATAAGTGAAAACAATTAAATAGTTTTTAATAAATACAAGAGTAAATAAAAATAAATTTACGAAACATGCAATTGATATGTAAAAATTGGAGAAAAACAAGAAACAAAAATAATGTTTAACAATGTTAATTGAACTTTGAAAGAAAAACAAATTGTTTAAAAAATACTAAACTTGTATGTGAATGATTTTATTTAACATTCACTAAATTTTCGCATTGGATGCGAACAAGGCAAATTAAAAATTGTTCGTCGTGATAAAACTGATTTATAGAACATTTTGATTTAACAATAATAACAAATAAAAAACCTAAACGTTCGATAACAAATAAAGAAAAAAGTTACACATAATTGAATGAATGAAGTTTTATTTTGTTTCAAAGAAAATGCGCAAATACGAGGGGCGGCTCACAAGTTCGTAGCGCTAACTGCGGCACTCTTTAGTAGTATAAATATCACCTCGTTTCAATAGTATTCTGATTTGTTATCTGGGTAGTCATGTCAGCCGAAATCAGAAATTCCCGCAACTTTGAGCACCGCGCCGGCCGTGCCAAAGTACGGGGAAAAAAGGAAAACGGCCTTAACCCTTTCAGACCTAACGGGACATATGTATATGTTCCATCGGCCATGACCTGCATTCATATGACTAACTTGCAATTTTCCCTTATATATCCAAGTGCGGGATATATATGTGATATAACAGTAGCAGATCGTGGGACAAATAGGTCCCACTAGATACAAAAGCTTTATTTCATAAGAAATATTTATTTCACATACAGCCTATTTAGTAACTGATGGGATCCACCCTGTCCCAGGACATTTTCTCTGAACAATGATATCTTATCATATCACCAAACTTGCAATTTCTCATAATTTTGTTTTTATAACGATAACTACTTCATTAATATCTTTTAAAAATAAATCCGGACTGAAAGGGTTAAGAAATTTTCAGGATACTGGGCCTTCGTATACCTGGGTTAAAAACGGACTCGCTTATTTTAACAAGCGAAGGCTCTCAGGGAAGCTTATGGAGATTGTTTTTTGGGACAGCAAAGGTGTTTTACTAATTGATTAACTCCTAAAGGGAACTACGATGAAAGGCCAATATTACATAAATTTATTGACTAAGGCACCTGAAACGGTCGTACATAAACGAGGTGGGAAACTCAGGCATGGAATGTTGTTATTGCAGGTTAGCGCGCCTATTCATACGGCGCGGTTTTCGAAATTATCTGCTGCCCCTTGTAGAGTTGTAGGTGAACAGTGCCTTGTAAAATTGTACAAATTAAGTTTGTAAATTCTAGTCAAAATACAGTTTAACAAATATTGATTTACATGTTCGGAAAGTGAAAAGAAAATACTTCTACTCTTTTCTAAGCAATGCCAATCCGAACCCCGGATAAAGGGTTGAATCTTCACTTAAATTGGTAATTATAACAGCAATGATGGATTCAGCTTAATCCCAACTGCATAACGAACTTTAATTAAACCGTTTGGTGCTAACGTGCGTTGAAAACGAAGAACAGAACAAAGAGTCATATATGTATAATACTCAGGGTATCACGATTCTTGAGAAAATTAAAATCACAGTTAAAAGTAACGAGTAATAAGTACTTGGTGTAGGTAATTGTTCTTGATTTCTCCTTTTCAGTTCTTATACAAATCACATATGAAGCTATTGTGTTAATTCGATGTGATCAAGATCATCTTAAATTTGGTGAAAAGACCACCTAAGTCAGATCTTTAATACTCACGTATGAAAACCTATGTAAGTCTTGCCGCTCCAGTCTTCATACGCTGGGTACCATCTGAATTACCTTCAGTTTAGGAGACCACGAATTCAAGCGATGTACATACTTCTCCACTCCACCCACTGCCGCAACTGTAGGAATTTGCATGAGAAAAATAATCGTTTATTCCATATCTTAAGAGCAGAAATGTTCTTCTTTCCAAAAATAACTATGTATTCATTACCAGACTTTGGTTTGTTTCATTTGCACTTGTGTTGCAGAACCGAACTACGTGCATTTGGCTAGACCGTCTAATGAACGTTACGCAAATTTTAGAAAATTTGACAGAACGAAACTTGATCTTACTCTCAGTTTAATTTAGTTGTAGGGCCTGAAAAACATTGCATTAAAGACGATTTGAAGGTGACACTGTCGGTTTTTATTTATTTCAAGTCAGTTTTATTAGAACATATTTAGTTATTTGTTTACATATTAATGAGAAGCGCAGAAGAAATCAATATTTAAAAAATATCTAGCAAGATATTCAATGAACATTCTTCAAACGCTCTTCAGTAATAGTCCTTTCATATATACTCTTTAAAAGTCTATTTATCTTAATTCTAGAAAAAATTTAGGTAAAAATGTTTTGTAAGTTCAATTTAAGCTTCAATCTCCTTATTCTTATTCTTCTTTTTTTTCTTCTTCTTCTTTGGCTCGCCATTTTCAGCGTCGCCATTCTCTGCCGCAACCACTACCTCTTCAGTTTCTTCAGCTACTCCATTACCATTAGTAACTGACTCATCGTGCTTCCTCTTCTTTTTCTTTTTCTTCTTACCACCTTCACCATTCTCAAATTCTTTTGGCGTTTCCTTTGCAGCCAATTCAATTGCTTCTTGCATGACTTCAATGTTCTTACGAGGAATTTCTCCAGACTCATAGAACTTTAGCCTGTCTTCAACTTGCTGCTTTAGAGTGTCGCCAAAGACACTTGTCGGTGTTTCAAGGAAACAATCTATACGCGAGGCTATCGAACACTTATTGGCCAAAAAACGAGATATCCGACCTTTATTTTTCAGGCCAGCGCGCCCAATGAACGACGAGTGGTAAAGCAAACCGTATTTAGGTGTGTTGCTCCTTGTCTTCAGAGCTCTGAAAAGAGCTTTCTCCGCACCCAAGATTTGTACTGTCGAAGCGGGGTACTTAGCCAGATTTGTCAAACTACCTGCGTGAGAAATTAGACGCGCTCCCACTTGATCACCGATAAGTGATTGTAAGTTGGGAGCAACACTATTCATCTTGTTGTGGAGATATCCGGAAAGTTTCTTGCGATATTCTGATAGTTTAATAACCCTCTCAGCGAACATTTCTATATTAATTAGATCAACGACGGATATATCCATTCCCATAGACATTTTTGATGCATCAATAATAGCCTGGGCCTTGGCAGAGTCCATAACGATTTCCTCCAATTCCTCCAATTTGTCTTGGGTCAAGCTTTTGCGATCCTTGATGAACTTCGCTGACTTGGCAAACATGTAGTTGTCCGGCACGATTTTAACCAACTCTGGAAAATGGTACGAGTACCATTCACGGATGCGCATCGAAAATGTATTCACGTCTTTATCCAACTGATCAAGCAAAGCAATTGACTGAATAATCATGTTGTCTGATCTATGTACATTAAACTTGACCTTGGCACGAGAATAGCTGTGACCCAAGCCAAGTTGAGCGATGCCAGCACCTTTGTCAGTGAAGCCTAGAAAAGAAGAAGAATATTTATTCTTAAAAATACGCAATGTACTATTTAATATGTATATCTTACCCTTGACTAAACGATGGAAATGAAAACGAATACCACGGAGAATTTCTGGAACCGCACCGAAGTGACTGCTCTGCACCTGAATAGCTTCAGTAATGGCTGCACCCAACTTCGCATCAGCAACACCCAAAGTACACTTCTTTTTCTTCAGTTTCGAGAAGAAATCATCCAGAAATACCAATAAATCTTGGGGAGCAACACCTTCAGAGATGGCATTTATGTTCTCAAGAGCAGCCACAGCCGTCTTAAATGGAGCAAAACTGACCAACTTTACGATGGCATTAAAACGAGCAAAGTCCGTAACTGAAGATTCAACTTGAGGAAGGAACATTGAGATTTCCTCAAATTCAGTGACGCTGAAGAGGGCATAGCCTGCCGCGTGCTCGTACAGAGCGTATAAACGCGACTTGGAAAGAAATGCAAGTTATAAGTTTGTTTGGAAACAATACGTTTGTGAATGCACAATTATGTATTCAATTTAAAGATTACGAGGTAGCGATTCAAAAAATAAGTATTCTTACCATATTTTAAGCCAATTTTGTTAATTTTTCTGAAGAAAAATTGTTAAAAAACCAAGTGAACAAGTATTTTTCCACGTGCGTCGGGTTTGGGAAATATGACGTAAACGTCATATAAAATTCGTATACAACTGTACCACTAAAGATTTAGAAAATATTAAGGTGGCATTGGTAGAGTTTCAATTTGAAATGTTGAAGAAATCTGATTTTAGTAGTAGATTTTGTAATTGCCTTACAACTAACTCCACAAATAATTTGTAGGGAAACAATGTATTTAGATGGACCCTGTTTAGATCGTTGCTTTTCACTTAGAGCTTTCGTTTGCTCCCTTGTCTAAAAATTCATTTTAACACACGATCCTCGCTACTCCACGATCGAACTAATGATAAATTGGTATATACACGGAACATTTCGGATGTGGAAGTGACTACAATCCTTGTTTTTTATATTTTCTTGGTGACTTCCTCTTTGCCTCTCACTTTTCTCATCAACAAACCATCATTATAGTGGCGTTATGAGAAACACCGTTAAAATTATTCGGGTGCGCTTACTACTTATTAAATAACGTATAATATAATATAGTCGTTTATGAAGAATAGAAACTGAAAACATAGTAGTCATTACTACTTTTGCTTTTACACAAACTATTTTTTATGTACTGCATTCAGTGGTTTTCTCTGAGTAGTGAATGCAATAATCTAATGGCAATAAATATTTTTAGTTTTTCATCCTCCTTAGTACTAAAGGTAAATTGAAATAATAGACGAAAAGACGTTGAGATCAAGCGGAAAGTCAGTCAATTTAAAAATACAGCAGGAATTTTTTTCAATTCCATGCCTTCGGTTAACTGATATAATAACTAATGAATTTAAGAATTAATCTTTATATTTTGCATTAAATTTAATCTTTTTTTATGTGAATAATGTACAAATAGCGACCTATCAGTTTCTATGCCCACAACAAGGTACAAATTTATTCCAAAAGGCGTGCCATGCAAACTTTCCTATTCGTCAGTTAACTCTTTCAGTGACGACGAACTGAGAAAAATATACCCCCTAATGTGGTAAGAAACATTTTTTTGTACAAAAAGAAATTTACTTAAAATAAACACAATTTTAATTGGCGAGGATTAAACATAAAGATAAATATATATTCACTTAGTGGTATGAGGAAGTAAAAACCTGTGGTACATATTACTAACAGCCCCGCTGCTCCCATTATAACATTACTAAACCTTTGCGATAGTGAGGAAACGGTAAAAGGTTTGTGAATCAAAAAGTGTACCCCCACGGCGACAAATGTCAAAAGAAAGTTGTTAAAATTTTGTACCAGCTACGCTGACAGTTAAAACCATAAAACACTCATTTTTAACTGTACTAATTCTTACTTCCGCAAAATATTTCCAGTTCCTCCCGGCTCCCACGGCGAATTAGAATCGCCGTCAACCAGCTATCTCTCTTCAATATTTAACTGTCAACTGCACACGAAGAAACGTCAAACTCATACGGCCAGCCACCTACATTCGCAGATGAGTTGCTTCAACTGTGATTGTGTGAGACAGGTTCTTGTTCTTTCTTTTGAGTTGCATTATTTCTATTTATTTCTCAATAAATTTTTTGAAAGGAAAACTTTGATTTCCGTGATTTCCCTCGTTTCCAAAGTATTGTAGTTTTTTTTTTGCTGTAGTTCTGGGTTTGTGTGTATTTTATTTGATATCTCGATAGAACAGATTTCTGTTCCTTTTGGTGGGAAGGAAATTCATTATAGAGTGCCGTGCCGACGACAACGACGACCAAAAAGTTCTTGTCCAGACAGAAAATGGAGTTTTTGTTGTAAGTACACAAAAGACAAACAATATCATAAATTTAAAAATAAATGATTACATAGCTAGGGGATTTATTTAATTTCTGGGTTCTTAATTTTAACAATGAAAAATGTCTTGATCGAATTGCTAGCAGTCTAACTACCATTTTTTTCCTGTTCTTTTAAGAGTGCACTGACCCCAAATCGGCACTTATGTCTATATCAACAAAATTATAATAAAAAAAATTAAAAACAAAAAACAACAAAAAAATAACTAAGAACAAAAAATCTAGAAGGGGAGTGATGATATTGATTATGGTTTATTTGCAGTGGATCACGCTCCAGTAAAACATTCAAACCGAAAAAGAATATTCCTGAAGGAACCCATCAATATGATCTAATGAAACATGCTGCGGCCACACTTGGGTCTGGGAATCTACGAAACGCAGTTGCTCTTCCCGATGGTGAGGATCTCAACGAATGGGTGGCTGTGAATAGTGAGTGTTGTTTTTACTCATACATTTTGATAAACAGGAAATTTAACTTTTATATCCGGCAAGATTTACAATCAGTTCTATTTTGGTTATTACATTCTGTTATCACTCAAACTCTCAAGTATCCGACTCCTATATAGCGTCTCATTGCATTCAACTGTCTTAGATGTGCGTCTGTGTGTTTGGAGTGGAATTATATGTACATACATTTTCCAAACAAAATTAGTTCTCCTATTACTGATAGCACATATTTACTAAATTTGATAATTTTACTGACTAGGTCATTACTATTTGTGCGGAAAAAATATAGGACGCGCGACTTGAATGGTTGAAAGAAGCTAGGAGTTGGATCTGCTGCGCCAAATATTTGTTGCTATAACTTCATTGTAGAAATCCACACGAACCAATGTAAATGATTTTGGGAAAAATCTTTTCTTAGAATTGATTCTTTCAAACAATTTCTATTCATCAACATATTTGGAAGAATCAATCAAAAACTTAACATAATTGCAATTGTGGAATCGATAATTTTTTAATACGCAATAGGTCAGCATTTAACCTATTTAATTCTTACTTGCAGCATGTTCGATGAAAAAACTTTACAAAAGTATAGCACTTTTGGGCAATGTTGGCAAAGAATATTTTTTTCTTAAATTAAGTAAAATCATACGAGCATCGACCTCTAAGCAATTCAATTATCAGGTTATAATATTTATTGGACTTCCTTTGACGTCAGATTATTGAAGTGTCGAAAACTTTTTTTGTTTTGCTACCAGATACCCGCAGTACATAGCAGCTGTCAGGTTAATATACTTTCCAACATCCGTTTGTCTTTAAAAATGAGTTGAGTACCTGATGTAAATTTTGGTTTTTTTTTACCCAACCGTGACAGATCTGAAAATTTTGAAGCAAAATAATTTTATAAGGTTTCCAAAACCCACCCACATTCAGGTGCTGTCTTTAGATGTGCGCTTGTAAAGTCATGTAAGGTCTCTTAATACATATTTTGCTCTTGGAGAATGCGTTTAGGCATTTCTGGGATCCCAAGAAAAGGAGTGAAGTCTGGAAGCACACGATATATTCAGTCGTGCGATTTGCATGTCATCTAAAAAGCTAAAAATCAATGTCAAAAAAAGTAATGATTAGATTATGTTTGCTAACAAAGTGCTTTGCGATCGAAGTTGAATCATGCCACCATTGTCTAATAAATTATATATATTAAATATTTTAAATTTTGTACATTGTACATAAGCAAGAAATAATTTAATTCATCCTCATATTCCCTTACAGCCGTTGATTTTTTTAATCAAATAAACATGCTCTATGGGACCATCACTGAATTCTGTACAGAAGAAAGCTGTGGAAATATGTCGGCTGGACCAAAATACGAGTACCTATGGGCTGATGGGCAAGCTGTGAAAAAACCCATCAAATGCAGTGCACCAAAATACATTGATTACCTAATGACATGGGTACAAGATCAGCTGGACGATGAAACCTTATTCCCTTCGAAAATTGGCATACCCTTCCCGAAGAATTTCCTATCAATTGCCAAGACAATACTAAAACGTCTCTTCCGAGTATATGCACATATCTATCACCAGCATTTCTCAGAAGTAGTAACACTTGGTGAGGAGGCTCACCTAAACACCTCATTTAAGCATTTCATATTTTTTGTTCAAGAGTTCGATTTAATTGAACGTAAAGAGTTGGCTCCGTTGCAGGAGTTGATCAATAAGCTAACAGCAAAGGACGAGCGGCAGATCTAAAATGCCGCTTCCTAAACATTTATATTGTATTTTGTATATTATATGTTAAAAAAAAGGTAGATGAAGAGTATATTCACTAGAAAGCAATTATTTTTGTAACAAACAAAATTAACACAAATGTAATAGAAATTATTTGTAGAAAAAACAAAACGAAAATTTTGACGCATTATGTAGTCTTGCAAACAGTTTTCTTTTGGTCTTTGTTTTCCTTTTGTGTTTCACAACACAACGCAAAATGTGTACTTTAAGTAATTTTAAAATTATTTAACGCTTATTTAGTTGTTTACGTTAGCTTTAAGATTGATTTTACATTTATATGACAACCATAAGAGAATGTTTTTTTTTTCTATTTTTATTTCACAATTATAGCAATTAAAAGAAAAACAAATTTATTGACATGACAAATTGTATATATATTCTTTTTATTTATGAAAAAAAATTAAAAAACGGTCAGCCAACATCTCTCCGGTAAACGGTTATCGTAGAACTACTTTGCAGTATTAACGGTAGATTGGGGAAGTGCATTCAACATTCCCGAGAAGGCCACAATTTTCTTTGTGCTTTCTGAAATACGCGTGCAATAATCACGATTTTCAAAGCTGCGTCACACATGTGCACACAATTTGTGTTTTTTTTTTTAATTCACTTATTTTATCATTGTTAGGTACTCTTTTAAATTCGTTTTAGTTTTGATGCATTTCGATAACGTTTCCATGGATTTCCAAGATTTTATGTAAAACAAGCGGTTTTAATTTTGATGAAATTGATTTGGATTTTACCAATTTTCTTGACGAGATCACAATGAAAACCGCTTATCAGTACCATCGAAAATACCATCGTCCATATGGCTTATTCACATTAAGTTAACTGCTACTATTGATCGTAGTTTTTTATCGGTCCAAAATTTAGCATGCAGTTGTGTATGGCCTTAATTACTTCAATCGATTAGGCGACCTGAATTTCACACTTTTTAATAACTCTGTTCCAAACCAAACTACATACGATTTCCCGCACCTACTCTTAAGCAGATCGCTTTTGGGAAGAGTTATATGTCCGTTCGAAAATATTGGGTAAAATGGACATGATTTTTGAAATGGAAATTTAAATAATTTGAAATAAAATACATTATAATTTGTTATAAAAAATAACATATTAAAGTTGATATGGAGTCTTGAACAAAAATCCGTACCTTTCTTTTCCAGTTTTTCCGACAGCTTTCATTTATTTTTGCAGCGTAGAGTTTGATATCTGTTATAAGATTACAATAACAAAAGGAATTTAAAGCCAAATTTTGCTTGTCAAAGTGTGGGACCTACCTTGTGAAAGGTGGGTAGAAGATGTTCGCGCTGTAGTTCGTATTTTCAGTAGTTGACAACACCAGGTGTTCATACTATACACAATTAGCTGTACTTGTTTATGTACATGCATCATATGTAAGTATTTTGAAAAAAAAATAGTGCGGAAAGTACTTACTTATCCAGACTGTTACAAACCGATACAATGTTTCCGTAGAACAGTTAATATTTGCGCCAGAGGTTAAGATTAGGACTAAAAAAATGAATGCGTAAAAAGCAGGTTAGTGCGATAAAGTGGTCTTTAGATTAAATTATGATGTTTGGTTTGCCTGCTAGTGACCATGTGATAGAACCATCGAGATTTCTTACATACATAAACGATACTTTTAAGGAAGCTATTGGAATAAGAAATCTAAAACGCTCTTCTCTTTATTTTTAAAATATGAATCAAATGAATAATTATCACGCAAAATGAAAATTACTTCTTAATAATAATAGAACTTTTTCATAAAAAAACAATGTCAGGTGTTCAAACCAAAGGAAAAAAGACAAAAAGGGTGCAGGCGTGACTCCACTTTTTTTTTCTTCTACTTATCGAAAAGGCATTTAAGATGACGAACATACATATGTGAACCACATAGTTTTACGAAACTTAATTCTCTTTTCTAGAAAAAAATCTCAAATTACGTTTTCTGTGGTATTGTGATAAGAGCTCTGTTTAATAATAACCCCATTCGTATTCTCTGAAACAGACAATTAATATTTTGTTTTAATTAGCCTGTTTATTACATTTTCTATTTAACCATAAACTGTCGTAGTAATAAAAAAAATCTGTAAAAAAAAGTTGACTGGTGTACTAAAACCAGAACAAAACTATTATTAAATTTGAAAGCTTGACCTCAATACCCACAACCCCTGAACTAAAACAATAAAGTAGATTTAGAATAACGATAGTTACTAAAAAGCATACAAAAATAAGAGTAAAAATTTAATGTGTACGAATCTTGTACATGGAACGTAAATATGTATGCAAATATTCGAAATATTGTCTAATATTAAATTATTTTTGTAAAAAATAAAGAAAACTTATTGGTAAGGAATAAGCTTTTTATACGTGCATCTTTTAGGAAGAAAAAAAGAAAGAAAAAATGTATTACTTGTATTTCAATGGAAATTTGTTGTGAGCATTTTTATTTATATTTAATTATCAAACCAATAAGCAAAATCACAATTGTATGTTTTTACCAAAATAAATCTTTACTTAAAAAATGATTATATTATGGCTTTTAAATCGGTTCTTAATGTGAAACTTGTTCATTAAACGACCTCTGTCTGCGTTGTTAAAAGAATTGTATTTAAAGTAGTTAAAATGCGAAAAAGCTATGTTATCGTAATGTGGTAATCTATGCATCGAAGGAATAGGCCTAAATAAATGATAGAAACAAAAATATTTTTTTCACTGATAACCACAACTTGATGAAGACTGAATATTTGTATGAACATACAAATGTACATATGTATGTATGTCGCTTATACGTCTTGTACCGATCGCTACACATTCTTCACACTAATTAAGTAAATAAAACCAATTTTAGTGCAATGAACGAATTTTTTTTTATTTTTTTCCTATATTATTGAGCAAATTTCTTGTAAATCATTATCTAAAAAAAAATATATAAAACATAAAAATATCCAAGCTTAAAATCATATATAGCAAATAGCAATATTCAGAATCTGTTTTTCGGTAAAAAAAAACATACTTATGTACTATAAAATGGTTTAAGGACGTTTGAATAAAAATAAAAATTATATAATAAGGAATGAGGTTTGCCAATACCGAATGACAAGTGAAAAATTTAACCAAGACCATGATCTTCAAAGAATCCTTGCGGTGTCTCATCCTGAAATTAAGAAAAAGCAAGAATGTCATGATTTTAAATGAATGTTAATCATAAGAATTCATTTTTATGAACCAAAACAAAATACATATATACATATAACTTTTTAATTTTAGTTAATTTCACTGCTACATACCTTGTTAAGACTCCTTCTATCTACTTTTCTGTATTTATTTGCTTCTTTTTTATATAAACAATTTACAGTTAATTGAAGATAGTGAAAGCTGAAATTCACGTTTTAATAGTGCACTTCTACCGTGATAGAGACATATAGAGAAACATATAACTTTAAAAATAATAACGAATAAAATGCAAACTCTTTGACGATACTAACTATAAAGCTACGATCGCAATTCAATCAGGTTTTTGTAAAACGAAGTTTATTTACTCTTGCGTCAGGTTATGAATGACTTCAATGGGCTAATAAACTACAGTGAGTACTCTAGTTAGTGACAGAAATAAGGCAATCATTTTTTAAAGTTGTCAATAAGGAGTAAGTCTTGGATAAGAAAGACGTGGACTTATTACCAAAGGTAGACTTAGGAAAGAGGTACAAAAAAACGGGTAACTAAATGAACGAAAAAATTATAACAGATTAATATGCATTCACGTCGCCTCAGTTGGTAAAAGGCAATTTTACGGAAAATAGGAAACATGACATTAAGAATATAATATGAAATAGACCATTTTGGTATCACAGTCAGAAAGTATATATGTACATACCTAAATTCTCGTATTATTTACGGTATCCTGATCAGGACAAACTGTCAACTAAATATAATGTGACTGAATTACGAACCCCAGGTTGCTAGAGCCGGTGAATTGGTTGCTGATTTATTAGCAGCACATAGATATATTTCGGCTTAGGAAACATACACTAACTCATCTGCAAAATATGGTTGCATAATATGTATGTATATGCATGCGCGAGGTTCGATATCTTAAAATGGTTTGCCCGATTTAAAAAAAGGTAACCTTTGAGGTCCGTGAATGAATTTCTTCCGGCATTAACTACAATATATACCTTCAAAATTTTGTCAACAAAACAATTTATCTGTATCGATGTAACCTTAAGCCAGGAAAATCCAGCATTGACCAAAAAGAAAAGATTTATCATTATTAAATAGACAATATAAATGACAGACAAACAAAACCTCAACTATCGATTTTTAGAGTGAACTTTGTCGAACTTAATAGCAGTGAATCAAAAACGATAAGGGTAATTTTTAACAAAGTCAAAAAGACATCGTCGCAATAGCATTTAAAGATCAATAAAAAACAAATGAATGAAATTATACTCCATCATTTGGGATTATGCAAGCTATAGAAGGGTCAAAATGCCACTTTCTATACAATTTATCAGTATTCCATAGTGCGGTCTTGTTACAACTGTAAGCTTAAAAAATATAATTCATATACATACATATATGTATGTACATATGTATACAGTTTTTTGAAACCACGTCAAATTGTGTCTCGCAAAGCAGTGTAATTATTTATAATCCTCTTATAACTATTCCCTAAATATATTTTGAAAATAGAAGCTACTTAATAATTTGGCATCATTACTTTAAGAGTGAGAGTGAGTTTCTCGTGCAAGTTTCTCTCAAATAAACTCGTAGCAATACTCTGGAATATGACTATTAAATAGTTGGAAATAAAGAAGGTAGCAGAAAGTATTTTAAGTAATGTTTTCATTTTTTTTGTGTGTTCTCATTTAAAGTCGTAATATATAGTATTTCCTCTATATGCACATTGGCTGAAATAATGTTAGATTTATTTTATTACCAAATCCTACTTAATCCAATTTTACACTGATACCCACAGCATATAATATACTAGAATTTCGAATTTTCATAATTTTTTTTATTAAACAAGAAAATATTTTAAGGTACAGCTTACATTTAAAAGCCAATTTCAATTTTAAAAGCGATTACAATTATGTAAGTGATAAACAACATATGTATGTATATTTTCTTTAAGTTCATAGACTTTACCTCTCAATATTCTGGGAAGGTTACAGAGGTTTCTATACCCTTTTGAAAAGAAAGATAAAAAGGAGAAGAAAATTAAGTATCAATGACTTTGAATAGTACATTTACGACACAAAGAGTGAAACAGCCAGAGTGTAAAAATACATTATTACGATACGAAAAATGTAACTTTCGAAATCACTCAGTAACGACATCACATATAAGCAAAGTTTTTGTGGCTGCATAACCGCATCACTCTTTTAAAACTGCGACAATTAATCATGCAATGACATCTATGCATATAAAATTCAAGTTGCGATTGAATTGTTAACGCATCTTCACAACAGTTATTTAATAAAAAAAAAAAGTTCATATGTACATATACCGAGAGTCATTTTTGATCCATATTTTACGTATTTTACTTAATAAACAATTAAAATGTCCATCTTAAGATATTGTTTTTTACTTTATTTCATGAAACCATATATAATTTTCTTATACATAATACTTTCTTATTTATTTAACATAAAGGACTAAAGAACAGGAATTTCTTACTTCATGATATTTGGCTACTTTTTAATAAAGTGTATATAATAAGTTTCTTAAATAAATTTGACAAATTATATTAATGCATTTGAAAAAAAAATATATGTGTTCAACATTGCTGCTATCCTAAAAGCATCTCATTTGAAAATGAGTTTATGAGTACATATATGTATGTACTATATCCTTATGAGTACATATGTGTACATGCATATATGTACATATGTATGTTTATATTTGATATTTTACTTTAAGTTTTGCATGAAACTATAAACTATTAAATTGTTTTTGTATATTTATAGTTATTATTTAAGTGAAAATTTGTGCATTTTCGTTCAAGTCATACAACCCCAATATACTTTTCGATTTTTGTACTCTGTGTAGTTTTTTGTTTTAAATTATATTTACTTTTACATTATAAAACAAAATGAAAAATATATTTTAAAGAGAAAAAAAAAAAATGAGCCATATTATCGAGTGAAAACTAAAGAAAAAAAAAGTTTCGCATAGAAATAGATTACATTTAGAGAAGTCCAATATCTCTTAAAGTGCCCTCAACAGCTTCATCCTAGAGTATATAAGAAAAAATAAGTTTTGTGTTCTTTTTTTGTTGGTGAGAAAATACGAAAAACAGACAAATTGAAGGAGTAACTGAAATAAATCGTGGGTCGTAACCACTTTTTATTTTTGGGAAATGAAAAGGTAAGTACTTACAATGAGGAGCGAATATGACAGTTAAAATGAGTGTTATATACAACTATTGATACATCTTACTTGGATGGTATTGTTGCTTGCGGTGACAATTAAAAGCACATTAAATTGGTATAAGGGATTGGGTATTGCTCCGATAATGTACATATATATATGTATATATTCATATAGATATTAGTTTGAAATTTTCTTTTCTTTTTCGGGATTTCGGTGATGCTGCTGAGGAATGAACAATATACGTTTGGACAAGCTACATACACAAATATTTATTTTGTTTTATTTCTTAAGCTGTCTTTTACAAAATGGGATTAATGGTAAGTACGCACAGTTAAAGTCGTTAATATAATAGTTTCGAAAAACATTAATAAATACCAAATAGAATACTGAAACAATACATATACAAACAAGTATGTATTTATTTAAACAGATATTGCAATTATAACTTCAATATTTTAGATAAATTAAATATTAATCTTGGAATTTTGATTTCAATCGTCATTTTTATAAACTATACCTACATAAAGCCATACAAACTTATCGGTTAAAATTTTCCAAATATATTTGGTTTTATACTAAACCCTAATTCGTAAAAGAGCCTATTTGCTTCACCTGGCATATATTTATCTAACCGAGTCATTGAGTTATTATGTTGGATCGAAAGACTCGAATCGAATAATATAAGTTTAACAACGGTTAGCCTTTTAAGTCAAAACCCTCCACATTTATTTTGATATATGATAGCATCGATTGTCTAGATCTCTGTCTAGAAGATGGATGCCTTAGTAATCCTAAAAATGAGTTATGGCGTAGAAGCATATTGTTCTGCAATTTCGAAACAAATCCTCCAAATTTGCATCTATTTAACGTTAACACGATAACTGATAATTTCGAAAAAACAAACTGCACTTAAAGCTTATTCAATCAGTTTTGATTGGAATTAATTGCTTAAATCAGATCTCGGAATCGTATTTGACAATAGATTAAATTTCTTATTGCATTATGATATGTCAGGATTTGTTAAACATAATAGCGAAACTTTCGAGATATATTTAGCCTTAAAGCTTTGTGCGGCCGTATATGTACATCTATTATTTGGGACTCACCACGGGAGTTAAATAATACACATCGAACTCATTGTAATTGTAATGAGCCACTTTCAAGTTGCATACGCCTGTTTAATAAATGATTTTGGTCTATTTTAATTAGACTTTAAAAATTACTTATTGCTAATGGTTGTTAATTTGAAGTAATCTATAGATTGAAAATAGCCATATGATTCTTCAATCGTTAAAAAAAAATGCGTAATTTTTTGTGCACTCTGTAATGTATAAAAATTTGAGAGATATTTCAGATGACCAAATAAAGTGCATCATGATAAATCGGAAAAAAACAAATTTATAGGGTTTCGATAGGTGGGCGAACTTTAGGAATGATTTGGAAATATTTTAGGCGCGTAATACGTAGGTAATATGTAATATGTGTGAGACTAGATAAGTATATAGGAAGCCTAAGTTGACATTTTCATCCTCAAGTTTATAATATACATGTATGTAGGTAAGATTAGATTTTAGTTGATTTTAAAATTGTGCATGCATATTTTTGAATACGTGAGTTACTTAGTAACCTAAGCAAACAAGACTCCAAAATAAATGTTAAATAGATGGAATACAATATATAAGATAACGACTTTTTCTAGCACTTTAATTGTCAACGTGTAACAATATTTAATTAGAAAACAAAATTTCTTTCCTAGAACTGCATAGTCAAGTATACCAAATGCTGTTATAAGTCTACCTAGTTGTTAAAATTAAGAAATATAGAATTCAATAACAATACATATAGATATGTATGCATATACATACATATACATATTTTCCGCACAATTGCATGTTGCACTATTAAGGATGTGAGAAAGTTAGAAAAGGGCTCATGCTTATTGTTGTCACTTAATTATTACTCGTAAAAATAAATTCCTATTTTTCTCATTCTATGGAATTTATTTTAGTATACCTTATTTGCATATGCATTTTTAATGGAATTGTGCATTTGATTTTAAATTAATTATTCATTAAATGTGGACCAAAAATGACTGCTGCTTTGGTTGAGTTATAGCAAATAACAAGTCAATGAGTAGTTTGCATTTTATTCATTGTTTTTTTTTTTCTTTTTTAGAATAATGTGGTAGAACACTTTCCATGAAGCGAATAAGAAGAGAAAAATAACTAAAAACACCGACATAAACAAAGCTTTATAAAAAATAGAAATAATCATCTGTGAATGCACGAAATAGTAGAAAGAAAGTGTTAGTAAATGTGTGTTTTTGTTTGAAGTAATAAAACAGTATCGTCTTCACGGATTTTTTTTTTATAAACTATTTTTTACTTAGTTTTATTTAACGATAGTAAGCACATAATTGCAAAGAGAGAGAAAGATACATATAAATTTTTGCTAAATTTATAATTTTATAAAAGTCTGTTCCCTTTGTAAAACAGTAGATTTACAAAAAATTTTTTTGCTTAATTTGTTAATTGATATTTTAAGAAACAATAGTAATAAATTAACAAACATAATGTGTTAGTTTTAGAGTTATAAAAAAAGAGTGAACTTCACATTTAAGGACCTCTCAACGGCCGATTTCTTCAATCATAGTGTTATTGATATTTAAATGATCAACTATATTAATGAGTAAATGCCTCTTTAATACATTAAGTGAGTTAGTAAGCTTAATACTATAAAGTCTCGACCTACTAGAGAAATTATTCTGATGTACATTTTGACAGACCAGATATACTCCAATTAAATGCATGTAAAGTGGAATGTGTTAAAGAAAATATATATTTAAAGTAGTGTTGTACACTTCATCTCGTATAAAAAGTCATGCAAAATTTTAATATTGTTTATTTATTTCAATTTGGAATATTTCGAGTACATCGGAATATTTTGCTTCATTATTTACTTTTCTACATAGGGATTTAATTTAAAATACTGTCTTGCGCAAGAGCTTTTTAATAATTTATTTAATAATTTTCACGATGTTTAAACAAAAAAAAAAAAAAAAGAACTTACTTACTTCGCAGTTTCCACCATCATCTATGTAAACTTTTAGCTTCACGTATTTTTCTTTAAGACGTCTTTCAAATGAGGTATACAAAACATAACAGATTTGGAATCGCCATAGCGATTGCAGACTAAAATATAGCAAAACCTCAAGGGATCTTTAATTTGGATACGGTATTTGGTATTTACGAACCTTTGGTATTAAATTCATAGAACATTATTGTGTTGGCATTGGATAAGCCTCTGTATTCAGAAATGTACTCATCGGCAGAAAGTTATCTAGACATGAGTGGTGATGTTCTCGGCACAGGATATTATCACTCATCCACTCAGCCAAAGTCTGCCAAGGAACGAAAATGGTTCAATACTAAACCTTCATAGTAGTGATGAAGATTTATGCATCAGAATACTGGATACGGTAAATATCTGAAGATCACAGGCTTGGATGATCGCCCAACTACGTGTCTTTCCATCCTATATGTGTTTATTCTTTTCAAGGCGAAGATTAAATAATGAACAAGATCATTAACATAGTCAAAAGGTCATCGTACTAGACGTATGTTGCTCCGATACGTTACTCGAATAGTGCAAAATTTAATAAGACTATCCGTATTCCAGTATGACTCAAACTTTTTGAGGCAGGCGATCACTACTTATGCTAATAAGATACTGCATTTGATTGCTTACCTTGTATGCAAAAGGGAAAAATCCTTAATTTAGTTTGCCATAATACGAAGTGTGCATTCAGATAAATCTTTCTTAGTGTGTTGCAAGCAAAGTAATAATTAAATGATAGTTGTAGATTTCGTGATTTGAAACTCTTGCGCTAGTCAGTATTGTTTGCAATCGAATTTGTTGATTTTTTTTTAAAAAGAAATAATAGTTGCCCGGAGATCTAATGACTTTTTTTAGGAAAAGTAATATATATTTTTTTTTTTAATCTTCAATACAACTACTATAACTTTCTATTATTAAATTACGCAAAAGGAAATTACATAAAGCCGACTCACTTTTGTGCAATCGATTTCTGAAAACTAAAAACAATAAATTTACAAATAGCACGATAAAAAATTGTATAAAGCCAATTGATTGAGTGATCAAATGAGTTTTATTTTCGGTTCAACACTTTTCTCTTCTAGGGGAATATCTAATCAATTGAGATACTCATTGAAGTCCTTGTTTATTTTGGGATAATGAGGTTTTATTGTTGGTTTTTATTATTCATATTGAAAGCGTAAAATAAAAAAAAAAGTCATTGAATACAATTAGGAGGGTGTGTTGTACGTAGAGAGGAATATTTAACTACAATGATATTGAAATAGTGAATATTTGAATTTATGCAAACAAACGGTATACAAACACAAGTTATTTGGTGCGCATGCAAAGTGCAAATAATAGCTTCAGTACGTGTACGTGGTTTTAAGTGACTCAAATACGAAATTCAACAATTCATGCAAAACTTAATTAGAATTAAGACTATATTATAAATGGAGCTGAGTTTTAACCTCAACTGCAAACCAACTTAATAATAATGCTGTAAATTTTTCTAGATATCTACTAAGTAATTATATGCTTTCGGATGTTTTGTAATATGCTTATGCTGTTTTAACGATTTCAGTGCGCAAAATGCAAGTGAATGGATGTGACTATTTACTTTTTATTATTACAGTGTCATGGATTTCTATTCCTTGCTTGCATATTATTTTATTGCAGGAAATGTCATGCTATGTGTTTGGTTTATATTTTAAGAACATAGGTGTTGATTTAAAATATTAAAATTTAAAAATAATGTCCCTAGCCGGTTTGGCAAGGTGTGATCCGATATTAAAAGGTTATGCTTAAAGTACGACTGTTTGTGGAACAACAGATTGCTTTCCGCCAAACTGAAAATTGCGATTTAAATAAGACGCCAAATGTTTGATTCAACAATAATAAAAGGCAAATACAGCAGCAACGGCAATGTGGACATTACTATTATTATTATTATTTTGTTATAAAATGAAACTGAATCACCTATCTGGTGCAATATGCAAAATATGGATGACTCTGACATAAATTGTACTACGTGGATATTTGCGGATGCAAAGTTCTGTCAAATAGAGTGAGTTGTTTCAATGTTTAAGCTATAACTTAACGCCAAAATGTAGGCAATTTGCCTATAGAACAAGAATTATAATCAGGAAAATTTATATTTTTTTTTATTTGATTGTTAGTGCAGATGACAATAACGGTTTTTTTTGTGAAAGAAGCGTGTCTAATGATAAAGATTAATTACCATAATACTCGATCATTATTTGAGCTGTACGTTCTGAAACACTAATAATATAGCAGTGTTAAGTTAGTCCACTACATGAAAGAAAACTGTATCTTTTTTAAATTTAGGGCGCGTGGGCACGCGTTTCTAAGTCAATGCAAAGTGAAATTGATAAATCACATAAAGTGTTCGAGGCTATTCATATCGATAGTTCCATATTATGCACGCTTTTGAATATCTAGTAACCACAATGGGGCTAGGACAGGATTATACACAAAATTGGAATGAATCATTTCCGTATATTATGTATTGAAAATAGACTAGGTGGAGCTGCTAATAATTTCGTAAAAATGCGAATGGGGCACAGAGACCAAATGGATTATGTATTTGCAGAATCGCACACTCAGAAATCTGGAAACACAATAAACGTACTCGCAGACCCACGAAAAGGCAAAGGTTTAAAATTCTGTTTGAAAACAGAATGCAGTATATGAAAAAAATGATATCAATTAGGAGTTTATAAACTACCAAAAATCATCTGCATAAATCGCAAAACTAGATAATTCAACTCCATTCTTATATTCATTATACCTAAAGATATACTAAAGTTTCTTTTAAAGAACAAATTTAATTCACTTACAAAGCACTTGAAATCACATAACAATTTGGAAATAAACATCGGCACTTGTTATTAATTAAGTCTTTTACTAATTAATTAATGTTACTTTTTCTCAATCATATAGAATGAATGGCAATATGGATAAATATTAAATAAATATATTAAAATTCTTTATATTCCTAAAAAACGAAAACAAAGTAGTCAAAACTGAAGACATTTACAAAACTATGCAACATAACATTTCACATGCATTAACTGATGAGTTTTGGTTATTATAAAATTTAGTTGATTTTAATTGAAATAAGATATCCGTGGATATTTTATGATTATTTGGATGTAAAGCTTAAAGCAATCCAAAGAGAGACAAATTATTATTCTTTTATAGTTTTATGGATGCAAACGGATTGAATTAAAGAGAACAGAAACAACAAAACAAAATTATACAGCATTCGAAACAATTATCAACAAAATATTTTTTTTTTTTTTTTTTTATGTTTTTACAACTCATACGCTTCTGGTGTACTGACCTCTTGGAGTAGATCCTGAGATGCAATTGCTTTGAGGACATTTTTCTTTGATGTCTCTTGCATCTCACCGCCGATTAACAATTCATCAAGTATGAAATAGGCTTTCTCAAAATTAAAAATGATATCCAATTCGCATACCTGAAAAAAACAAGAAAAATAATGTTACATGTAAGTTTTTTTAGGCAGTTTACTGCATGACTTGTATAAATATCCATATCCTTTCAAACCAGAGTTGGACATGACCATAATCACGCTTTTTTTTTTTTTGCTAGTTTACACCTAATGGGAATAGTGCCATTGTGGTCTCAATGCTAGGCAGTGACAACGAAGTGCTAAGGAATATTTTCGAGAAAAATAGGACTTTGATGAATGCAATAACTATAATTAAACGTTTTTTAATTTTTGAGACCATAATCGCATTGCTATAAAAGTAACATTATGTATGAATTTATAATTCACCGATGCCACCCTCGCCGAAAGTAGAAATTTACCTGAGCTATAGCACTGTATGGAAATAAAAGAAGCTCAGGGAAAGGGAACAATTTACAATTGCTCAAACAAAGACATTTTACCACGATGCGAGGGTATTTACTAGTTTAACGTAATTTCTTTTGGCAAGGCAGTGATAAATTGATTCTTTTACCACAATACCACTATTTTTGGGGCTAATCAATTAACGAGGTTTTTGTTCGGAAACTCGAATATGGCAATAAGAAAGACAATGGGAGATATACCTTGTCAAGACCATTTAGTGAGTGTATTTGCTGGTTAAAATATATTGGGGGTTACAACTGGTAACTTCTGCAACAAACTACCCTAGTTGGACCTAAGAAAATATTGCAGAAGATTATATTGCTCTGAGTGCGAACATCAACGCACCTACTTCTATTGCAGGTATCAACGTATTTTTTGTTTTTTGAAAATCTAATTTAAAGGTTTCAGAAATATTTCTCTTCCTAGATTGCACAGGATGGGTTTAATGGTGTTGCATTTATTTTTAGTACTTTAAGTTGAATCCATATTATTTAAATCATCGTTTCTTTTGCCACATCCGTTAGTGAACATTTCAATGAGAGCGAACCATTATACCTATGCATAGTCTAAAAAAGTGCAGTGAAATGAATGCTCCCTAAAAACGTTCATATAGGTACAATACAAGAAAGGAAAATCACGATAAACGTTTACCTTCCTTTTAACAGGGCTTAAATTGTTTCAAAATTAAGTTTAAACAAATATACTTACACTTCCAAAATATTTATCCAACAATTCGACATATCGATGAATTATCTCCAGGGTAAGAAGTTCATTGTCGTTCTGCTCAATCGCGCAACAGAAATACAAACTTGCATATCTACAAAAATGGATACAATATCAATAGAATTACTAAAAGAAGTACTCACAACCCCACCTTTTGTACACGATTTTACAATCTTTCCACTCTAAAAACGAGCACATCTTTGGTTTCCTTGCCAAAATTGTCGTCACCAACTCCCTCGTAATCTTCTTTTTAACTTTATCTGGATACGCTCCATACCATTTTTGCAATCTTAATTTGCCTTGTCGGCTAAATAATAGCATAAACAGCATCTAAAATAAAAATAAATTACTCATACTTTGTAGCAGGTGGCACAGAATCAGGGCGATAAGAGATACTGTAGTTTAATAATTTTACTAAAATTTCCTATATTTATTTAACAAAACCATGTTTACCATTTTTTTAGTTTATTAAATTTCTTAGTTTTTTCCTTAAATTAATTTACAAAATACTGAACAGTTCATAAGAAATCCACGAAATCTTTTCTCGTTCCCAACGAAATAAAGTATGATGACTTCGGAGAGCGTTCTGCGCTCTAATGTAAGTACTAATGGTTATTTAATCTTTTTGTTGTCAGTTGGGGAAATTATATATTGAGGGTTGCTGTTTATGTACGTATATTGCAGAAACAAATGGTGTTTGGATATTGATTCGTTAAGACACCACACGTCATTGGGTTTCAAAAATAACATAAGATTTGCAAAATAGAGCCAAAATGCATCGTTGACGAATGACGGACTTTAATATTTAGGTCACTCTAGGAGTCATTCGGCCGAAAGATGTAACAGCTGTATGACAGGTCCGACAATAGTTACGATAAATAATGAAACAGTGGTACTGGGAACACCCTCGCAATCGTAACTGTCAGTGATTAGTCACTCTTTCTCAAACTGTAAAAAAAGTAATACCAAATCTAAACAAAAATCTATATATGGACTTCCGTGCAGTAGTGTGGTAGAGGACCTCGATAATGTGGATTTATGAAAGCCGCTCTCAGAAATTACATAGAAATGCTCCTCAAAGAGTACTTATGGCTTTTGCTCCTTAGTATTCCTTTTACATTTAACATATTTATTTCGGGCATTCAAATGACAATTTCATTTGAGCTCTCAGTCCATAATTTAAAGATGGGCTTTAATAAATTCTTAGACGACATCTGATAGTTGTGTTTTATGGTATTTTGGTCTTAAACCGAAGATATTTTCAGTATTAATTGAAAACATCCAGTGCTTATTGTTATCTGTTATCTTATATTGATTGTTCCGTCAGTGAGATGATCCATAAATTATTGGAGAAATAATATATTTCTTATTCCTTGGGCATCTATGACAACTAGAGATAGAACCAAGTAGACCAACAAAATATAGAACAGCATAATAGCAAGACACATAAAACAAAACATGTGCAGAAACCTTAGGTAGGTTGAATTGGCGAAGACGAAGAAGAAAAAGAAGAAGAGAATGAAACACGCTAAAATGTATGGAATGGTGATCGTTATGCTGATGTGCACGTTATATAAATTTAGGAACAATTTAAACCATTTTAACCTATAAAATATATGGTAAATCCTGATGTGCTATGCTAGCCGATGGATTTGTATTTATACTATATTATAACTGATACTCTTAAGTACATTATTTAAATAAATAATTTATGTATCTAAACGGTTACAATTAATGAGTTAATACAGCTATAGTTGTTTAATGAATTTAGACACATTATAATCGTTAAAACAATATTTGTGAACTTCCAAAAATAAGTAAGACTTGGTATTACTTTTTCTCTGCCGTCAATTTTTCATATGACAGAAATCACTGACGTTGACCACTGTCTTTACCAACAAAACACGAAAAAATATAAAATTTTTCAAAATCATAAATAAATAGATTGAATTTACCTAAAAACTTCCACCAAACGTTTCTATAACAAATCCCAGCAAGTGCCATTCGAGTTATTTCATAATGCCAACTACAGATATTGACATGGACAGAGGTAAATGTTCTTGACATACTTTAAACTGAATGGAATTAATAGTTCACTATTTATTAGCTCGCACAAGCGGTGATGGAATGGAACAAGACGAAATTGGCAAAACCGAACATAAACCAACATTTTCCAAATCCCAGCTTCGACGAAAAGACAGCAACATCCGGGAAACAGTCCATCAAAAAAAACCTCCACCTCCTCCAAGCACGCTTCCAATTCCAGGCTTACATACACTATACCGACCATCAGAGACTTCAAGAAGCTTGCCTGCGGTTAAACCCAGAGGTGAACTTCGTTTGCTCACACCAAGACTAGTTGATGTCCGCGAAATTCCCGAACATAAGAAAACCAAACCCCCGCGCTTCGTACCTTTCGAACCGTACACGGGTGCTGTGAATCCAATTTTCCCAGATAAGACAAAGAAAATTCTTAAAAAAGATCGCAATAATTTAGATATTGGTGTACTGGTTAGGCATATGTCAACTATGAGGACTCAGGAGTTGCATGAAGTGACGAATGAAGTAGAAAAAGAGCCTGAGGTGAAATTGGTGGAGAACACAGAGACTGCCGAATTGAAGGCTGAGTTGGATGTAATCAAAGCGGAACGAGACTATTTGCAAAGTCAACTAAAATTTCAAGTGCAAGTCAATTCAGAATTAAAAAACCTTTTGGTGGCGTCGGTCGGTGAAGATTTGCAAACGAGGGTTAATGTTTTGACTGAAGATAAACTGCAGTTAGCTAGGGCGTTACTGGATACGGCTAACAACTTAACAACACATACCGTGAGTAGATGATAGAAAACAAGCTTCCATTTTTACAAATTAAGATAGGTTTCTAGTGAAGTAGAGGTAAATAAAAAAGGAAAATTCCAGACTTAGTTAATTATAATTGCTGTCTGATGACAGTTTTCGCCGGCCAACCGCCTTTAGATTTGTACTTCCTTCAAACATCATTCTGCGTATAGCACATTCAGATTTCATAGAAAGTCATACAGTTTCTGCCGTATTGATTGCGAATGATCGATTGAAATTTTTTCTAACATTGTTGCTGGTGTGTTTTGATAATTTTGTGATAATAATTTACATCTCTGATAAGAGCAGTAAAAGAACTAAGATGGGACAAAACAAAAAAAGAATATTGTTGTTGTAATTAAGATAACAAGTGACATGTATTGATATCATATTGATATCAAAACAAGATCCATTTAGTGCTGATGATCTTATGGAAATAGTCGCTGTCGTAGTATTTGAATTTCTTATCTGCGTTTGCAGAATAAAATACTAAACTAAGCGAAGTGTTTTTTTCCTCTTTAATGTGCTTTGTAAATTATAAATGAGATGGGGAAAATTCCAAAATTCTCCATGTGTCAATGCGTCACAAGTTGAGTATTTTCCGCTCATACGCCCTTAAGTAAATAATGACACCTGCAAGCCAAGTATTTTCTGCAGTTTACCGAGGATATTTCCTTCTTGACATACAAGTCCATTATTCAGAGCTTCATATTCCAGTGTTCATCTAGTTTTAGCGAAGCTATTGATTGTTTTTATTGTTTTGGCTCTTGCATAGCAGGGATGGATATTACTTCGTTATGAAGGTCTTTGTGAATGTCCATAAAAAGTTTTTTAACACAATCCTTCGTCAGCTGCTTTCAAACATATTGATTGAGATCACCTAATCTCCCTGATTATGTTAGCGCTGTATGTAAATCTAAAATGAATTGAATTCTTGGTCCAGTTCTTAGCGGATAATTAAAAGCTGATTGTCGTCCGGTCAATATTTGCTCTCTGGTATTATTTGACTTCTAATCACGGTAAGGTTTCTACTCGGACAATTTACAGACATTTCTATTCATACATATAAAATTGTTTCATTTCGTTTTTATTGATTAGCATTTTATCATATTGCTATTTTTACTACTACTCTGATATTCCTTGAGGGGCATAGAGCGTCTGCGCAACTAGATTGTTAACAAATGGCATCTCATTACAGGAACAAATTGAATTTCTTGCAAGTCAATGCGAAGTTTGGAGGAGTAAATTTCTCGCCAGCAGCGTTATGGTGGAAGAACTCGCCCGTTGGAAGGCGGATCTCACTCAGAAAAATGAAATGCTTACAGAATCAACAAAACGTTTGCTACATCTCTCTGGTGAAACGCGAAAAGTGCAAATTGAAATGTTAAAGAACCTGAAATTCATGGCTAAAATTAAGTACTTAAATCTACCGGCGACCGATGTAGTTAGTCTAGGATCTGAATGTCTTAACATTATGCAACAAATGGTGCTACATTCCGGTGTTGGGATACCCGACAATCTGTACTTGAATAGCGACAGCCAGCTAACAGAAGCGGAGCAGTTTGCAATGCAGGTAGGCTGCATATTCCCCCCAAAGCTTTAAGATTCGTATTTAGTTTCGTTTTTATTTTCTTTCTCAGGCTCTAGAATTCTTAAGTCAGCCGCTAATTGCAACGGACGACGCTATTAAGGCACTCTTTGGACAAACTCATAGATCCTATGTGGCAGCTAGTGGAACAGCTGTTGATGAACCAAGAATTTAAAACTGTAGAAAATTAGCTCTTTTATATTTAGTAAAAGCGACGTTAGAGAATAAAATGTATTTAAATGCATTTCATGCTGCCAATAAAGCAATAACAACGTTTATCTTAAAATAGTATTTATTCCTTATTTTCGGTTGAATAGAGATCTGTCCTTCTTTGGAAGGAGATGGGAATCTGTTGACGTACTTGTTCTACCAGAGAAAAATCAACATCAGCGATGACTACTTCTTCATCTTCTTTAGCACTAGCCAGTATTTTAGCCCAGGGATCCACAACCATTGAATGACCATATGCAACGTAATTTGCGGTTTCATCTCGAGATGGTGATATGGTGGCCACAAACAACTGGTTATCATTTGCCCTGGCTCTTTGCAAAAGTTTCCAGTGCATTGGTCCAGTCGTCATATTAAATGCACCTGGGTACACCAACATTTCACAGCCTAAAAAGGAGGATCTAATGAATATTTATCTTTTGAGCTGTTGAATTCTGTGGCAACCCTCATTCCTGTAGATCCTTGCCATTTCCTCGAACCGAATGTCATAACAGATTGCAATTCCAATTTTGTGCCCATCTGCCTCGATTATGGTGAATTGGTTGCCTGCTGTAAGAGTATCGGATTCCTTAAAACAAATCCCACCCGGAATATCGATATCAAATAGATGAACCTAGAAACAAGGGCTTATTTATGATAGCATGGGTACATGAGTGACAACAAACCTTCCTGTGTTTTCCAATGAGATTTCCAGAAGGATCCCACACCGTGCAAGTGTTGTAAATGGCATCATCTTCCCCTTTCTCCGGAATAGTACCAGCGATTATATAAATTCCATGGTGCTTAGCACTTTCCGAAAGTACTTTACTTGTGTATCCATCGGGGATGCTCTCAGAATACTCGCGAAAATAGTTGGTCCCATAAGGACAGTTAAAACACTCGGAAAGAGCAACAACTCGTGGTTTAGATTCGTCAACGACTTGTGTGATCTTGGCAATGGCATTTTGGACGTTTTCAACTTTGTCCTTAGAGACTTTAAGTTGAAGCAGGGCGAAGCGAAGAACTGCGAAGTTTAAAAAGTGAACGATTTGTATTTCTTTGTATTTTCTGTTTGACTTACTGTTATTAGCTTTGCTCATTCTAGGTTGTATGAGGACAAAGTCAATGCGAAACTGATAGATTATAGAAAAATATAAACAATTTCGAGGTAGATATTAAAGTTGTAATCGTGTTCTGCGGTGTTCTGTTCTGATTGATAACAGCTGACAGTTTTGTGGTTGATGGACGTGGGAACTTTAATTACTTTTGAGGGAAAGTGGTTTAACGATTGAGCGAAAGATGGCGCAAACATTCTCTTAGTATTCTGAAAGATGTAATAGAATATTTGATCATAATAAGAATAAAGAAAACACATCAATATCAGAGTGGCCTCATTTTCGTTTCATGTTGGCCGTACTGGCAGTGCTCGCATTATTATTAAAAATTATGATACAGCTTTGACGTAAGCCTTAACAAACAAAGAACAATGATGGCTGATTAAGATTGTCTCCACTTTACAAGTTGCGTACTCCCTGTCTTGCGTATGCTATAAATATCAGGGTTGGTTCTTCTGCGTAGTTTTATTTGGATTGATGAAAATACATCCCAGTCTTAGGTACTGTTGTACATTTGACCTAAAGTGGTCTGGCTATCTGAAGCACTATATTCAAAACCTTTTTTTAGGTAATGTCGTTATTCAAATTATACGGTTTGTGGTGGCGTATTAACAATAATCTATAGAACCTTCAGTCACATGATCCATTTAGGTTAAGTCAAAGATTTGAAATAATTTGGAAGCAATTATAAAGGCAAGTGTTCTTGAAATCGATTAAAATATGGTGTTTATAGTGAGTTCGAAAAAGGAAAGAATTGAGTCATGAAACAACAATCTCTGCTTTCCAGAGCTGCTTACATATAAGTATTTATATGCATACTGGTAGGAGATAATGCAGCAAAAAATTACACTTTATTGAAGTCTTACAAAATTACTCTCCTAACCTTCATGTATTTACGCATAACTCTGCATTCCTATGTTTTTGGTATGATAATATTTTTTTATTAGATTTATGTATTTTTTGTACGTATTTTTTTATTTATTAAATATATACATAGTTTCTTTTTATACTTGCAGAGAATTCGTAAGACTTATTAACACCAGACTATAAGGTCAGTAATTTTCTTGTAATACCATCTATAGATGGAACAAGTAATTTTGTTGTGAGTTCTTTACAAATAAGAAAGTGAGACATTATTTGCCAATAATGTAGGTAAAATGGTAAAGATATTTATCATAGATTGATGAGACGAAGCTGCCAAACAGATTACCAATTAAAATTTTAATTAATGTACGTATTCTGTAGTAGAGTTCCACTAATAATAGCTTCGATACCGATTGTATTGACACTTTCTTATATTTCATCGAAAAATAATGAGAAAGTAAAGCAAAATATAAACGCAGATTTTAAACATTTTTGTTTTTCAGCATATATGGATTAAATATTAAAAGTGTGGTGATTGGGAAGCACTACCACTGAAACCACGGCGCTCAAGGGTATACAATACAAATTGTTTCCATTGTCTTTGCACAGGATGTTATGACATACTTTTAGGTGTCAATTGAACATAGCACCAAGCCGCATGCAATAAAAACTTTATAATTTTTTTGGAGGACTAGTTCTCCGTAGATGGTGACATACTTTCAAGTGCCAATGCAAATATGGCACCAAAGGGTATGCAAGTAAAAAGTATTCTACCCACATTGTTTGGTCATGATTAGGTACACTTTGTTCAGAAATTCATCACACTTCCTTGGAGTAAGGTTGCAGGTTTCATGTTTAATGTTTTTTTTCATTCTTTTTTGCAAATTGTTTTCATATAAAATAAGTTTTTTCTGTTCCATTAGGTTAGGTTAGGTTGAAGTGGCTGCCAGCTAGGAGTCGCCAGCACACTTAGACCAATGAGGTCCGTTGTGATACCACGTGAATCATGGGAGAAGTTTCTCTCTACCTACTCGTTTTAAAACGAGTTTCTGTTCCATTAGTTCTTACAATTTTTATTCAAAAATATAATTATCCAACTGGAATTTGCTGACAAATTCAATATTTTATGAAATAAGGACAATATAACATTTTATTTGCAATCTTTTCTGTGTAAGATATTTATTGAGTAGCAAGTGCTGACTTTTTTGAAGGGTCTTGTCAGTTTCCTTTAAACCTATTTTCTGCAGTTTACCGAGGATATTTCCTTCTTGACATACAAGTCCATTATTCAGAGCTTCATATTCCAGTGTTCATCTAGTTTTAGCGAAGCTATTGATTGTTTTTATTGTTTTGGCTCTTGCATAGCAGGGATGGATATTACTTCGTTATGAAGGTCTTTGTGAATGTCCATAAAAAGTTTTTTAACACAATCCTTCGTCAGCTGCTTTCAAACATATTGATTGAGATCACCTAATCTCCCTGATTATGTTAGCGCTGTATGTAAATCTAAAATGAATTGAATTCTTGGTCCAGTTCTTAGCGGATAATTAAAAGCTGATTGTCGTCCGGTCAATATTTGCTCTCTGGTATTATTTGACTTCTAATCACGGTAAGGTTTCTACTCGGACAATTTACAGACATTTCTATTCATACATATAAAATTGTTTCATTTCGTTTTTATTGATTAGCATTTTATCATATTGCTATTTTTACTACTACTCTGATATTCCTTGAGGGGCATAGAGCGTCTGCGCAACTAGATTGTTAACAAATGGCATCTCATTACAGGAACAAATTGAATTTCTTGCAAGTCAATGCGAAGTTTGGAGGAGTAAATTTCTCGCCAGCAGCGTTATGGTGGAAGAACTCGCCCGTTGGAAGGCGGATCTCACTCAGAAAAATGAAATGCTTACAGAATCAACAAAACGTTTGCTACATCTCTCTGGTGAAACGCGAAAAGTGCAAATTGAAATGTTAAAGAACCTGAAATTCATGGCTAAAATTAAGTACTTAAATCTACCGGCGACCGATGTAGTTAGTCTAGGATCTGAATGTCTTAACATTATGCAACAAATGGTGCTACATTCCGGTGTTGGGATACCCGACAATCTGTACTTGAATAGCGACAGCCAGCTAACAGAAGCGGAGCAGTTTGCAATGCAGGTAGGCTGCATATTCCCCCCAAAGCTTTAAGATTCGTATTTAGTTTCGTTTTTTTTTTTCATTTTATTTGCAATCTTTTCTGTGTAAGATATTTATTGAGTAGCAAGTGCTGACTTTTTTGAAGGGTCTTGTCAGTTTCCTTTAAAAGCAAAGTTTCATAGAAAAAAGGATGCAAGTGTTCAATTAAAGAGACCGATCTTTTATACATTTATAATATTTATGTAGTATCGAAAACATATTTAAAAACAAGTGGTTTAAAAAGTTATAGTCCAGTATAGCATAATTACGACTTATATGACATCTGAGCGATTCATTTTCCAAATATTACACGTTCAATAAATTCCATAAATGGTCATTCAATTTATTTGTATAATTACTTACATTTTTTGTATGTATTAGCAGCAACTGCTATCGTGGAAAGTAAAAATAAAATGTGTTGGCTTTTCTTGAATGGATTAACAAAAGCTTATCATTGGATAGAGCTGCTTCCATCAATAACATTTCTTATAAAAAGAGGCGCGTGCATCACCCGATGTTTAAATCAATGCCAATGAATTAAGAATACGCACATACATATGTGTGTATGTAGGGAGTTATCAACTTAAAATTGCGTCAATGAATTGCTTAGAAATCAAAAAAATGTTTTTTTTTGGCCCCCTACCGAGAAGATTTACAAGATTGAGCAAATAAGATGCTGATTAAGGGTTTTTGACGTACATATGTATGTATGTTAAAGAATTGTTGTTTCTATCAGAAGAAGAGCATTGATGATTAAATAATTGTTTTGAATTATGTTATTCATGGCGATATATTCCTAAATTTGGATTTGATTTCTCAAAGAAAATTCATTGGACTTTCTTTTTGTTTTGTTGACTGTGATTTGTGATTTGAAAATATTATTATAAAAGTATTGAACAGTTTGGAAATGATCAGCCGCTTTGAGTAAACCAAAACTGACACATGTTGCGATGATATCTGTTCAGAAACTTAACAAATTTACAACTTAAAATGGCTTGGCACCTTGAGTTTTCTTTCCCCTACACTATTACCGAGATGGAAACGAGAAATGGCAAACTATGAACACCAGAAATGGTGTTGGTGGTCAAGCAAGGAGATATGTAGAATCATCATTTCGGGTACTCGTTAGTCTTCTAAGCATAAGGAACTTACTTACTTACTTAGCTGGTGCTACAATTCGAGCTGAACCTGGGCCTCAACAAACAAACCTCTCCAGTTAGCCCTGTTTTTAGGTAACTGACTGCGGTTGCGCACTCCAAGCTGGTTGCGGCCTCCATCTACCTGCGCACTACGTTAGGCTAGGTCGTCCTCTACTGCATTATCCCGCCGGGTTAGAATCGATGACTCTGTGGGCCGGAGCATTTATGTCTATTCGCTCTACATGTCTTAGCCATCTTAGACGACTGATGCACAGTCTTTTGACTAAGTCGATCTCGCTGTACAGCTAATATATTTCGTCGCTGCCCAAAGTTCATCAATGCAAACGCGGCAGAATATCTTGCGAAGAATTTTTCGCTCGAAACGACCGACGATACCTTCATCCGCTTTTGGCAGAGTCCATGCTTCAGCGCCTAGAGCAGGACTGGGATGGTTAAGTTCTTATATAGAGTCTCCTTAGTTGTTCAGTAGAGGGCCTTGCTACTCATTTGCCTTCTCAGCCCAAAGAAACAGCGATTGGCAAGCGTCTTTATAAATGTTGTCAAAGATGGTGGGTGTCGATTTGGGCTTCTTGGGGTATTTCAGGATCTACCGAAGTGTAAAAATTTGATCGGTTTTGGACTTTCCGAACCTAAGACCACACCGATAGCGGCCAATCAGGTTGTTGACAAAGGGCTTCAGGCAGATAAGATCTTGTATGCGATGTTGTGGAGACTGATGCCTCATAATTGGCGCAGTTGGGGGGTTTTCTTTCTTGTGGATCGGACAAACGATGCTGAGATTCCATTCATCAAGCATACATTTTCATAAAATCTTGGAAATGAGTTGGGGTACGCTCTCTACTAAGTCATTTCTAGCTGCCTTAAACAACTCGGCTGATAGAGCATCAGATATAGCAGGTTACCGCTGGTTATAAAGTGACATCTGGGTCAGAAAAAAACCTTTAGAAATTATAAAAGCAGCGCAGACTAAATGAGATGACTTCTAGTTTCTTCCATGACAAGAGACCCTACGAGGTAGTTCGGTTACTCTAATTTTTTCGTCTAAGAGAAGTTGCAGGCGGACTCCTAGTACATATTGCTTATCGGTTCTTTCATTTGGTGCGAAGTATTTGTTAATATTCCATGACCTACCAGTATAGGGTTTGAACACAATTTGGTCAAATGAACAAAAAAATCAATACAATTTGTAGCTCTAAGGAAATTCGATCTATCCATTTCTACTCAAGTCTTATATTTGATTAGTTACTGAAAGCAACTCTTGTTACAATAGCTGCTAAACGCATTTCTTTGGAAAAAATTGAATAAATCATTTATTAATACGTCTCAGTTACAACGGCAATGTTAGTTATGGCTATCGTTTAGCCATCAATCAGTTCGAACGTACAGTACGGGAAAAGGGGCATCCTTAGGCGGCTGCAGCCAATTGTCTTCGGAATATTGGGTGTTCTCAGTCTCAATAACATGGAAGGTGTATGCGTGCCGACTCTTATTAGATCGGTTATGATCGCTTTTGTGTACCACTTGTCCGTGAATTACAATGCAGGTTCCTGCAATAGAGAGAATTCATAAAAATACATCTTTGTAGGGTACTCCTAAGTCTTCTTACCTTTGCTAACTGGTACTGCAGTGAAATTCGATGTTGGGTAAATCGGTGCTGGTCTATCGTATATTAAGAGGTCACTTGACTCCTTATCTGGATTTCGTGTATATCGCCTGTGCAGACCACTTTTGTGGGATCCCTTGATAAATTGCAAACAACCATTTTGTATTGTTGTATCCTCGAGCGCTATCCAGAATCCAATAGCAGTATTTGGTTCTGTATGCAAGAACCAGGCGTCTTGATGAGCAATAACTGAAAAGGATGGTTACATTGAACAATTTGCAAAGAGGTTTCCATTAAGTGCATACCTTCTCCCCCGATGCCGGGATTTTTGTAAATGTACATGCTTTGGCAGACTGCAGGTTTCCGATAATTCAATTGCCAGCAAATTTCCTTAACACGATTGCTGAAGGTGATTTTCTCGAAAATTGGATTTTCTGTATGAAGGGCGTGACCTACCTGAAATGATATTATTCTTCTGAATAAAACTGAAAAAAGGAGGAATATTTGTAAAAGCGCTAATGGTTGTGTATACGGTGAGCACATCATTTAGGGCTAAATGGTAAATGGCATTCCTTTTGCTATTACCTGTAAATTTTAGGATCCTACTCACCTTATTCAACGCGCACATAGGATCCACCAGCAGTTCCCCTTTCTCTCCAACAGCATCCTCTTCAAAGAAATAACGAACTTTGTCACCCGACTCAATGAAATAGTTTTCTTTAGCTTGTCGATTTTCATTATTAACGGTGGAGAAGATTTTCCTATTCACTTGTGGCGCCTCCATACACAATGCCCGACCAGCCTTGTACAATTCATCAGTCTCTTCCGGCGTAAGAAAGTCTTCAATGACAACGAAGCCATTTTCAATTAGCTGAAATATTTAAAGCTGAAATTGAATTTCATTTCTCTCAAACAAATATTATAAACGTATTTAGTTTAGACTTTGTGTTGATGGGGATCCCAAGACGATTACATAAATTCACTATAAAATGAACACAAGATATGCTGAGCCCAATGGAAAACACACACTTCCCCATTTAATTTCAATTAGGGGTCGTAAGACCAGACGAGCACTGATAAGACTCATAGATACTAGAGTTATAATGTAAGTGCGTGCTTCATAAGGGCCAATGTCCGCAGAACCATGACTTTTGTATGAACAGAGTATTAGAGCGTACCTATAGGTGAGCGTTTTTATTCATGAAAATGTTTACATATTTAACTGTCAAGTGATACTTCCGGGCAAAACATTCAACTAAGAAAAAATGAATGTTTGCCTTAATGAAAATTGTTCAACCTAGACATTTTGATCGACCTTGATATTTCTGTTATAGAGGAGCTCTAAAAAGTCGGTTTTTAGGACTGTTTGTCGTTCAGTCAACTATGGCAAAAGCAGTAAGTACGTGCACTTTATTTACATTATTTTTTTTCTTGGTTTTGGTCAACAGCTCGATCCGAGGTTAACTACTTAAATTATTCATTACATCATTTAATTAGTTCAGTTACATATCTGTTGCAACAAGGAAAAACCGCTAAAGTCAAGTTTGATAATTTTTCAGGAGAGCATATTAAAGTTTTGCTAAAAAGTTTAAAATTACAAATAGTTCTAGACTAACTATTAAAAGTCGGATCTTTCTGAAAATAATACGAAAACAAAGGAAATTTTTATCTCTTTTGTTTTAGCGATTCAAAATATAGTTAGCTGTTATTCCTCGTTGAAGAACAACATTTTATGGGAACAAAGTTGACTTAGGCTGATATTCTTTGAATTTAAGAGAACATTTTTAATACTTATCTTGACTTAAGCTGTTATGTCAACAACCAAACTGGACTTTAGCGCTTTTTCCTTAACCATCAAGTCAAAAAAGGTATTGAATATCAGACGGAAAAACAACCAAACTCAACTTTAGCTTTTATGTCTTGTGACAAAATAAATACGGATTCTCTTAAGTCGACTTTAGATAATCAAGTTAAATATTTTTATGAGTTAAGTCGTTTTCGCAAAATGAGGATGCAAAAATTTGACTTTAGTTATTTTGTTCTCGGGACAATGTAGCTCCAATTTTGAAAATAAAGAGCTAGAAAAAATTTATCTTGAAGATTTGGGCATGCTGAATCTAATGGTATCAAAAACTCAATTTCGTCTAAACTCGACTTTAGCTGTTTTGTTCGTGGCAACAGATATGTATTTATGTAAATATGTGCTGAATTAAGCTTTTCACAGCAAAATTTACAAGTCTTCATACAAACTTATGTCAGAAGTTAAAAGTCCAGTGAAATTTGAGAGACGAGTAAGTATAAAAAAGGGAAAAGTGCAACAAACTGCACTTAAGATACAAAAGTATTGTTATGGAAAGTACCATTTCTATCAATGTAGACCTAACTCGAAGTCTGAACTCCAACAAAAATTTCCTAGAGACTTCGATCCATGTCAAGTGCGGTGGGAATAATATTTATATGACCCATCTGCCATAAGCATAAGCTTTTTGTCATCAATCCTGTCATGATAAATGACAAACGAGACTCTGAGAAATCAGAAAAAATAAATCATTTGTCAGTATTCCTAACAGCCAAATTACAAACACTAAAATCCGTCCACTTGCAATGTGAAAGTCTTAATTTTAAATGCCACTCGGTATTCTCCCACAGGTATAACAGTGGCCAAGAAGATCTTTGTTTGGCTGATGCATACGAAGGAATGCACCCGACACATAGCAGCGCCTTAAAAATAGGAAGTGTGACTAAACACGATACACCTGCACACACACTTTGTGATATTTTAATTAAAATTGGAATAAGACTCAAAGGAAATGGTTTTTCTTCATTTAATTTTGGGCTCTCTTAGTAATCCAATTTTTTTTTATTAGAAGAAAATAGAGGTGTAAAGTCATTTTCAAATGTATGAACGTGGAACACACTTATAAAGTGTACGATATTATTTTCCTTCACTTTTTGTAAAAAGTGCTTATTTGCGGTGCTAGCTGTGTGTCAATATCAAAGTGACACATATCCTTATAATAGATTAATGATAAATTAAAACAAATAACCAAGTGGCTTGAGAACTTGGTATCAGTTTTGAGAATCTTTTGGTATTTTCGTCAATTTTCTAAATTTAGAAGGTTAGCAACGTTCGTGTTTTGAAAGAATGATGTTTTTGAAATTTTTCTACAAATTAGTTGCTGTGTAGTCTAAGGAGAATTATTCAATTAACAGGTGTGTATTTTTCGTATTGCTTTTAAAAATTTATTGGCTGTTGTTAATTTAAAAATATGGAGAAATACGTGGAAAAAATTCAAACATTTGTGCCCCAAAATGAAAAATTAATCTGCAGACGTCACGTGGGTTGGGATTTGAGCTGTCAAAAGTAGCAATAATGAATGGCAGGGACAATCTTGAAGCCTACCTACATATATACATCCATATATATGGGCAGTAGTGGAAAGTTGAGAAAGTGTAAGAAAAAAGCCAACACCGAAATGGAACGAGTTCACCATTTTATAGTAGCCTGTATCCATCGTCATATTACAAATATCCGAAATAACAACAAAACAATGCCTCGTGCATCAGCAACACCACGGACAGTATCAACATCAAGGAGTGCACCAACACAAACAGTTTAAAATGACCACAGCCAGCGTTGCCACCTTAGGACTATTTTTTCGCAGTTGATTCTTCATAAAATGCAGCAGTTTGAATTTTTTCGCAGTAGATTTTTATTTTCAAACAAAAACAAGGTAGTAACAAAAATAACATAAACTGTGAATGGGCTCGTTTGTGGATAGTGAAAAGTGACTGCGTTCAGAAAAGAAAGACAACTTTTTCGAAAAATTTTGCTGTTATGTTTTGTGCTAAAGGGATACATTTTCTCGATCTTGAAGTGCATACAAGCATACTTCAAAAATGCAGTAGACTTAATTTTATGGCAGTAGATTCAAATGCAGTAGATCTACTGCAATTGCAGCAAAGTGGTAACGCTGCTACAGACTTCATCATTCTACAGTGGATTAATTTCTCACAAAACCAATGGATCTGGCTAAATGCCTGGTCGGCTTCGAAATAAGAACGAAAATAAAGAGTGTTCAGAGTTTGATTTCTGCTTTCATCCTGAGATAAGTCTGTTTCGGGTGGTGCCAAACATTTTCAGTTGCAACAAGATTGATGGTACTTGCTTGCGCTTTCATGGAAAATTTGTAATCAAGTTGTGCTTCTTTGCATTCTTTTTCAATTAAAAAAAATTAGTTTGTAACTTAAGTAGGATAGAAAAAGTGCTGCTAGAAATGAACTAGTTTTATCGGAAGTTGGTAAAAATTATCATGAATCTAGTACGAGCTTGTCTGTAGATGCATTCAGTCGAAGAAGTTAAAGTTTGCATTTTAGCAATCATGGTTAGTCTACAACCAAAGAGTACTGCATTAAAACAATTTATGAATGCCATTGCTGATCAAGTCAAACAAAGCGAATTAAGGACAATGAATATAGGTATAAGCCTTTTGAGGTGATCACTGTATAAAATAGTTTTTAAGAGATTTAACACTGAGAATGGTAGTCGAAATGATTAGAGTAATAAGGCACTTCTATTACGTGCAAGTATTAGTTTTCTGGGTAAAAACTAAAACAAGCATCCAGACGGAAGAGAAATTCAATTGTTCTTAAAATACAAGCCGTTCAGTAGGAGGTAAATAGAAAAAGTTTCAATAAACAGTCTTAAATTGAAAATACCACAGATCTTAACAAAATTAAAAGAATCGATTTGTCATGTATTTCAGCTATCCACATACGTTGAATAGGTGTGTCATGCACAGTTCAATTATAGGTAAGTAAATGTACTACAAACCTCATCCAACAACGTGCTATGCATCTCGAATATTCGGTTCAGTATGTCTTTCCCAGCTCACTAATTATTTCTCCTTTTAAGAATTCTCACTATTCATAAAACCGCAGTTAAGTTTTTCAAATAAGATCACTTTTTCGTTAAAACAAGAACTACCGAACAAATCAGAATACTAGAACTTGTTTAAAAAATAAATATTCTACACGACCGCAAAAACAACGCCTTTGCTTTCTATTGGCTCGATTGTATCTAACAGTTTCACGATCGATTGCAAACTGAGTTTCGTTTTTGAAAAGTTCTGTAGCAATAGGCACTTTTTTTTAGTGTATCGCACCACACGCCAAATCAGTTCCCTAGCGTTCCACATGTTCCCACTGCGCCGACACTGGCATTCTTTTTTTTATATCTGTGGGCAGAAGCGTTTGTGAAAACGTAGACAAATGCGGTGTCGTGGTGGCGTTGAAGGTGGTGAGGAAAATGATGAAAATGGTGAAAATGCTCAATTGAATCAAAAAGTATCTAAAAATGATAAAAATTACTCATCGCAGGGGATACTACTCATGCTCAAAACAAAACATATGACGATGATGAGTGATGGTTGCAAAGCGAGTGTCATCTCTGTGTGGACCAAAAGTCGCGGGTGGTAGAGTGAAGTTTCTTATTTTTGTTTCAAATTTTCTTTTTCTGCTGCAGGAAATTCCTCATTCAATTATAATTAATGTCCGACACGTTGGTGAACAGGAACACCCTGATAGCACGGTTAATTAATTAAAGTGGCATGCGCGTGAGCAAAGCGACCTTGTATGGTCAGCTTATGTGCAGTGTATGCATATCAAATGTAGATCACTGTTAGACTTTAGCACGTAATAGGGAGTGTACTGTAATCAATTTGTGTAAGTTTGTTTGTAATTTGTTTTATTCATAGCATATCGTCTGATAAGTCAAAGAATGTTTCATTTTCATTACTGTTTACAATGAGCATAAGTGAAACTTATTTTGTTTATTTATTTTGGGCTTTCTAGCGTATTCACCTGTTTGTAAATTCATTGTTTTTTCTTCGGATAGGTGAATGAAAAATAGGTATCTGTTTTCTGTAGTTGGGCTTTGTTTATGGTTAACATAAAATATGTACTTATCGTCGGCTTACAAGCAAAACCAACTAACTACAAAAACGTAGTTCGTGGGAGAACGCGAACAAGGTTTTTGTTTTTTTTTAAAGTATTTCATATTTCTAGGCAAAATATCAGATAGGCAGTTCTTACAGAGTTTTCTACTTGCTTTTTTATTATACTTGCCATCAATAATACAAAATACAATTTTTGGCATTTGGTCAGTTTTGCTTGTAAGCCGACGATATATGTAAGTATGCTCGGGAAATCAGGCCCCCTACAGACGATCAAGTAGGATTGTCAACCAAGATGTCAACATGCCATGTTGGTGTCGATGTTGAACGTTTGAAGATGTATTGTCGACTTAAATTCTAGGTTGGTCGAATGGTTGCAGTAAAATTTAAAATGTTTCATATTTTGTGGGCCGAGCCTAATGTTTGTGAGCTGAGTTCTGAGGTCTGTAGCAGTGTTGACAGCATAGTTCAGAACTGTTGACAACAAAGTGGATCATCTGTAGGCTTTATATGTATCTGCAGTATGTACGAGTTGGTACCTTTAACTAACAAAAAAAAAATTGAAAAACCTTAAAGGCTCATTAATATCTGGCTCGGATAAAGTATTCGGCATGATTGACAAAAAAAGGAACTCCACAAAAATATTTATTTGGGGAACCATACTCAATATCAAGTTCTCCGAGAGTATGAAAGATCTGAGTTTCAGAAACTGAAGCCGGATACAAAACACTAATGAGTTGTCTGAGAAATTTGAAAAGTAGAATACTGCGATGTTTGTCAAAGAAAATTGTCCTGTGGACATTCGCAGTATCGTTTTGTCTTGGAATGATTGACGCGCTCTATTGATGATTTGGTCGGTGAGTGAATTCAAAAAAAAATTATCAGGATGAACTCAATATATCCGTACATCTATTCCCCATTATAGAGAAACCTTCGTTGGTGTGGCTGATGAATTAATTAGACTCTCGGCTCACAATCTTTAATAATTAGAAAATAATACCCTTAATTCGCTTAGAGAGCAATGCATAAAGTGCCAGCTAACTAACAACTGAAAAATCAATTCGCAGCCTGTCTGAGCATAATGAGTGACATGAAAACCATGCTCCGGCTGATGTTAAGCTATTTGAATGCAATAAATACGCTGGCTCTGAGAATAATAAATTCGTATTTCCACATGTGAAACACTATTATTTCAAATTTGGAGGTTTAAGTATACCAACTCGGATCGAAAATGGAAGTCAGCTGAAGTTTTAGCTTTAACAGGAGATGCATAGGCGGCAAAGGTATTGGACATATCTCGACAGGATATTTCCACTGACGTTGCAATTAAAGCACTAGAAGATAACGCACAAAGTCCAAACTATTATTTGCATGAGAAAATTAGAAAAAAAGTAAAAACAATGATAACCACCCAAAGAAAAACACTACGTAGTATCGTAAATGAAAATTTAATGCACGAACCAGTTTATAAAAACAAAGTAATGGAAAAATTCATGGCAGTAGCAAAAAGGAGGTAAAAGAATTCACGGCTACGGCTAATAATTGCTGAACTTTGTTTGGGAGTACCTAAAATGGAGAATTGCACCAACTAAGTCAGGATGGGTAGTAAGCAATTGAAATTCTTCTTCTATTTCCTTTCATTTTCAGGTCACTAAGATTAATGCTGAGTATCTTCGAAGGCCTAAGTGAGCTCGAGCTGTACTAATTCTTTTTTTACCCAACCAATTTTGTGCCAATTACAAGAATTTTATTTGCATATTTTCCAACGTCATGCATTTTATTTTTATTGCACACGTACAGACATATGTAGACAGTTATCATCAGTATGCAAAAAATAAAGTTCAAAAATACCCATCGTACATGCACATATACGGGATGGAATTCTGTAATGAACTGTGGTTCCACAAAGTGCATTCAATGTTTTTGTATAGATTTTAATTTACATTCCTATGTAAATCACACAAAGTGCTACTTTATGATTTATTCAAAATTTGTAAAATTGTTTCCAATGCCACGTGAAAATGAAAGTATCCGAACTTGTTTGAGTACACACCCGAGAGTCACAGTTCAAGAAACATTCTGAATGGGTTTTGCAGTTTGCACTGACTTCCCGCTGTCCACATGTGGGCGACATTCAAATCTGCACCTCACATGTTTTTTTTTTTTTTTTATTTCGGATGAAAATAACTCACTTTCTCACAGATCTTTTTGCATCAGATATACATACATATGTATAGATAGTGCGCACAAACACGTGTTGATCGTTCCTATTCAATCAGTGGAGGGCAAAACCATTGTTGGCGAGAAAATGATGTTTTTATGTTGCGCTGTGGTGGAATTTTCATCGTTTGTTGACGTACATATGTACATACATACAAACATATCATTTATTTGTGTCACGTTTTTATGTTGTGGCAGCAGAATGAATGATAACAAATCATTCAGAATCGTCTAGAGAAGTGATGCGAATTATTTACGATAAGAACATTTTGTTTCCTTAGTATTTTAATTTGTTTTAGTAGATTTATAAAAAATTGAGTTTCGTGTTAATGGTTCTATAAAGGGAGAGTATTGGATTGATTAAAATTTAAGATCTAAAAATCTGATTAATTTTTGTACATACCATTGCACCTTTTGACACTTAACAGTTCGTGACAATGGCTGACTGTTTGGGAGGCCAAACCATTTTATTCAGCCTAGCATTTCAAAGAAAAAATTCTCGAAATATTGTTGAAATTTATCAGAATATTGCAATTCGGCAATACTAGCCCACTAAGGGGTTTACAGTGTTGTACATGGGCCTTGCAACAACACTGTTGTTAACCCGTATAATATTTTGTCTAACCGCATCCAACATTAGTCCGCCACCAAATTAATGGTTTCCTGTCTGTCACTACTTTCTATTAAGCGAAATCGGCCTTGCATTAACGAAAAGTGCTTTGAAAAATACTAGCGAGCAATAAGTATTTCAGTGCTCTTACAATTTTTTAACAAGTGGCCTTACCCCAGGAATCTATGCAATGAGTTTCGAAACACATGTCGTTCATTTAGACTTGAGGACAGGTGCAGTTTTTTTCCAAGCTGAAGTCGTTGCAATAAAACAAGGTGTGAATGTGATTATTGAGGAAATTATTTCAGATAAAATAATCAGGATCTATGTCGACAGTCAAGCAGCCATTAGGGCTTTGCAGTCTACATCGATAAGATCCAAGCTTGTAAAAAGCGACTGGATGACATCTCAGCGGCTAATATGGTGACCCTGTGCTGGGTACCTGGCCACACGGATAACGCAAAAGCGGACGAACTAGCCGGAGAAGGGTCACTTATGAGGTCTTCACGGGCCCTCTCTAAGACCAGTATACCGCTCAGCACACTGCAAAGGGAGATAGACATCGAGGCTAATGAGGAGGCTAATAAACGCTGGTTCCGATTAGATACATGCGCAACAGCCAAATCATTATGGCCAGTATACTATAAAAAGAGATCTATTAATTTAATAGAACTAAATTGAAGGGATAACCGTCATGACAGGACACTGTGTGATAGGCAATCACTCAGCAGGGCTAGGATTACCGCACAACAACTACTGTAGCAGCTGCAGGGACGAAGAGTAAATAGAATCCGTTCGTCACCTCCTTTGTGACTGTCCAGCGCTGGCCACTAAAAGAAGACGTGCTCTTGACTTGTTTTCACAACTGAAAGAGTTAGGTAACATTGAGGTAAGCAAACTCCTGAGATTCAAACATTTATCTAGGTGGTTTAACTTAGCAGTCGAAGACTGATATTTAGGTTCCCAGGGTTTTTAAATGTTGGGCACAATGGAATCTTAGTGGTCTAAGTGACCCGTTGACAATCTTGTCATCAAGGGCATCCATTACCTAACGTAACCTAATCCCAGGGATCACTTAAGAGCTGTACTTAAGCCACGAATTTGTGCCTAAGTCTTTGAACATAAAAGATCCTCGTTCGAAGCCACGTCAGCTCACATTTGTTTAAGATAGTACCCGTACTTGGTTCAAACGTCATTACCTGTAATTCAAAAAGCTCTTGTATCAGCCATACGTCTATTTGCGCAATATATTCCCAAGACGTCTGCCAAATTTTGCAACCATAGAAAGTTGTTTAAATACAACGCCGATGGTGAGCATAATACATACATACTAATTATAACTAGATTTTGTAGCACCCAGTTGTCGTTGACACCAATTTGTGCAAGATATACCATTCACCTATTAGTGGACAGACTTGGTTCCTTGTTCCACATTTACAATGGATGAAAATTCTTTCATATTACATACCTTAGGACATAGAATCCTTAATATCTTTAACTTATCGTATGATGTACACAATCTCAATTTTCGTAGACTCAGGTCTGCTGATTGTGATTTTTGTGTTTCCTTTTAAAATAGCTCTAGGTTTCATACTAACCATCCATAATTTGTTCATTCCAACTAAATCTATTATATTGTCGGCCAAAGTAATGTAGCTCCAATAATATGTTTCTAGCTCCAGTATTTATGGGCACAGCTGAACCTAAGATTTTTCCTATTTAAAGCACTTCTCTCTTCCATTTTAAATCTTCTAGCGTACTACAGTGGCTGCCTTCGTTCATGATAGGTAAGACTTGCAAGTAAAGCTCTGCACCTACATAAGTATGTACATCTTTATTAAGCGGCTCGATTTCGGTGGCATTAGTCTCGCTAAAATTTCTAAAATTTTTAAATTTGCAGACTTATTCCTAGCCCTCAGCGCATATGAGCAAAAACATGCGATCTATTCGTACACTTTAGTTTTTAAGAAGGCTACATGATGAAATTTTTAATTCAAAAACCATCATTGAAATAATCTAGAGTAATTTCCTAAAAACAAAGAAATCTTAGCCAGAATTAATTAAGCGGCCGTGTTGAATATTTCATTCACATAGCATAAACATCGACAAGCGTTTTCTACCAAATATTCGAAGAGCAGCGTTTGTCATCCGATGAATTAGCAGTTTAAGTGACTTAAGTAAAACTCACAATTGTGCAAATGTGGACATACTTATTTGTTAGCTATTTGTTTTCAAATATCAACTGTCACGTAGTCAATGTGTGAAGTGTTCATTTCCCCTTTAGTTTTGCATATTGCAAAGGTCAGTTGTTGGAGAATTGGTTAAAAGTGCTTATGGTTTATTTTTTTTCTCTATGATTACGGGAAATACTCGTTTTATTGAATTAAAATTTACTAAGACGGATTGTTGAAAATAACCACAGCGACAGGTGCTTATGATATGTCTGTTAGTCATGAGTAGTCTGAAGATAAGATGAGTTAAATGAGCTGAACCAACTTTTGCTTGGAGGGAGGATTGGTATCAGGTCGAGAATTTAATTACATTATGATTCTATACTTGTTATACTCGTAAGTTGCTCTCTAAGTATTTCACTAGTTTTTGAATGAAGGAATTCATTTGGATATTGGAAATAAATCTTAAACCTAAAAAGAGATAAGAACTTTCTTTCGGCTGACTCGCGTTTCAGCAGTCTTCGTGCCTAGTTTGGGAATTTTTTTTAGATGGATTAAGAAAACATACATAGACGGGTGATTATGGTCGCGTTCAAACCAATGTTTGTTTTCTTAAATATTTTCTTTAGAGTGGCGCATCTACAATCCTGGAATAGCAAACTATAATATTTGCTTATTACCTTTTGAATAGTTATACAAATAAAAAAATTTTTTTTGCAAAATATATTCTGAGAGCCAATTCACAAGTTAATGTGTTCTTTAAATAATTGATAAGTTCGCGTGGATGCCATGTGGTGAACTGCACTGGAAAAGGTCAGCTTTCTTACTGCCATAAGTACGATTCAGCGATCAGTATGTGTTTGCGTTGCCGGTGCTCTTAGCACAACTCCTACGGCGGCGCTAGAAATGATGCTACATAATCGGCTTTGCAACTAAGAGAATCATCACAGCGGACCAGTAGAGTGATACAGGGCATGCCAAAATCCTAGGCTTATTCAGCAACGTAGTAGAAGTCACAGATTACTTAACACCGAACCTAGACTTCAATAATAAATACAATACAAACATTCCCAGTCGACAGAATTGGACGGACAATGGAATGTTAAATAATTCCGCTTGGAGATATACACCGATAGGTCTAAGAAAGAGGATGGCGTTGCGGCAGGCATGTTCTTAGCATCCCTAGATATTCAAAAGTATTTTACACTACCAGATCAGTGCAGTGTATTTCAAGCGGAGGTTAAGGCTATTAGTGAAGCCGCTAAATGGATGTTGATGAGATCGGTATCGAACACGGACATCATCATCTACACCAACAGCAAGCTGGCTGGCATTCAAATCACCAATAATATGATAAGAGAATGAGAAATTGGTAAAGCAATGTCGCACATCCTAAAATAGGATATCGAATTATTGCAATCTCACTCTGTGCTGGATTCCTGGTCATTCGGACTTTTCAGGTAACTGCAGAGCCGGCGAATTAGCAGGATATGGTACAAAAAGGAGCTCTCTACTGCAGAAGGGGAGCTGCATCTACCCATAGAGATGGCGCAATCTTGATACATGTAACCATGCGAGAAAAACATGACCACAATTAAATAAAAGAAAAACAACACGCCTGCTACAGATCAGCAGACCACGCATAAGTACATATCCTAGTTGGACTGTTTACTGCTCATTGCGCACTAGACAGGCACGCCATGAGGCTTGGAATTCCGGGCAATGATTTTTGTCGCAGCTGTATGGGCGAAGAAGAAGGGGAATCCCCCTTTCACTTTCTCTTAAGCTGCCCAGCACTATCCTCAGCTAGAAAGCAAATCCTCGAGATACACTTCTTTGAGGAACTGACGATATCCCCGACTCGGATATTAACAATATCTGGAAATTAGTCCAAAAATCGATAGCATTCCAAGAGTAACGGAAGTAACCGGCTCACGTGGTAAGTAAATCCTAGCGATTACGGAGGGCAGCCACCTAACCTAAAATAACCTATGCCATGTGGACATAAAGGTGATGGACCCTTGTGGCTTGTTTAGTACGAACCTTTGAATATCAGATTCCTATTTAATATTTCATTGTTTTTTAAAGCCTTACTATGACAGTGTAACGAGTTAGTCTGCTACCAGTCTTCGATGTGTTAACGGTTGTGGATTGGATATTAGTGTGTAAGCATCTATCTATTATGCAAACTAATCGTAAGAGTGCCAAGTTTGTGTAATGTATTTCTAGCATTATTTTTAGAATTTAGCCGTGGGCGAAGTGACTCAAAAAGTAGGAGTATGCGACATATCACAGGTGGATACGAACACTTACGTAGACAGTAAAGCATAGTCACAGTCCTTGCATGTCACTTAACGCTAACAGTCCAAGCTTCAGGTCCTAAGCAGGCAGTGTAATGTTTTGGTTAACTGGGTGCCAGGCCTTAACAAGAGCAATGAAATGCAGACAAGCTGGACGAGTCAGGATCTGGCAGTCAAAATTGGAAATCACCAATAAATCTATAAACATGAAGAAAGTTTCGAGATAATATTCAAAGCTGCAAGAATACAGAAGTCGTTTCGACAAAGTTAGATAGCCTTAAATAGATTCATAGCAGGTCATAGCCTGATAAGCAAACTCTCTGCAAAACGGGAGCTAAATTTTGTTTTTCATGGTGTGTCTGTCTCGTGGATTGGGAAATTCTGCAGTATATTCTGTTGGACGAATTATTTTTTCTAGCCCAACAGATTTACATACATAAATATACATATGACACAGTCACGTTTAAGTGTTCTTCATTTTATTAGTTCATCTGATGCTTGAAAATCTGGTTAACAAGCGGATTATTGCTTATTACAATCCTTGAGTACTGTTATTTATATTTAACCTCGATATATTTGCTTTAATCAATTCTTTTCACTTACCTCGAGGCCAAATATTCAAAGCTTCTTTAGCGACCATTACATACAATGTTTCCACATTGCTGGGAACATAACACGTCTGCACTCTCAATCGAATCCCATTAGAAATATCAATGTGCCAATATTATAACTACAAATCGACAGCCGGCGTGCATCGAGTAGAAAATTGTATGTTGCTCACTACTTGACGTCTAATGACACTGCACGCAGCAGACAATGGCACCTTCATTCCAGAGGAAGTTCACGTCAGTCGATGGCTGTTTTTTGCTGCTGTTGTTGCCATTGCTAATGTCGTTAGTACGCTGTCATCGTGCTGACAGATAATTTACTTTGAATTAAGGTATTTTACACAGCAGTCACATCAACGAGTAAAAGTAAACCGTTTGCCAAGCACATCACTTTTTTTGTAATGATCTGCCAAGGTTGACGCATTCATGCGGTGACAAATCGCGTCCAGTTCACGATATCGTTTGAGGTCTTAGCTTTCGTTTGAGTGCTTCTTCTGTGATTTCCTTTCGATTTGCAATCCAATTGTCTCTTTTTCTTGTGTTTTGATCCCCCCACTGTGCATGTAATTAGAAAATTACTGCAAGCTATTTAGCTTTTGTTTTATTTTTATTGCGTTTTTCGTCGTCTTAGTCTTAGATATGCATTGCGGTTGTGAAATGCTTTCATAATCGTATGCGACTTTTGTGAAAATGCCGATTTGGTCGATAGTTGATATGCTGCTTGGAGTTTGAGGTTATTTTTTTTACTCTTAGGGTTATAAATAATCTTACGGGCCAACAGCCGTGGCTAATATTGTATCGAAAAAAAAGAGAGAGATCGAGATATGTACATACATGTACACATATATGTGTGTATGTATGTACTATGCAGATATTTTTACACTGTCTACTCATCGAAAGTTGTTTATACAATTTTAGATTGAAATCTTCAGAAAATTTGAATACGAGCATAAATACAACTAGAGGAGTCGCTGGCCAAACAATTGTAATGTGGGTCCTAGAAATCCTCCCACAATGTCGAAGATGAAAAATGTATGCGCTTCCTTGATCATAACTTTCAAGAGTTTAACCGATTTAAATGAAATATATTTTTTCGTTGACAGTGCGTCAGACTAATGCGAGAAAGGTTCGACGTTAGGTCCCGCTTCCCGCGAATGTCTGACAAATATCAGAGAGAGAGAGAGAAGGTGAGAGAAGAGAGGGAAAGAGAGAGAGAGCGCGAAAATAGAGAGAGAGAGTAAGAATTGTCATGAAAAGCTTCTCAACTAATTCTTCTGGATATGGTATTATACATATGTAGGCTCTCTTATTCGTGTCAAAAATACAACAGGCACAACACGAATGGTTAGCATAAGCTTTGCCCTATTTTCTCAGTTTATGTCCCAAATTGCATTTTTATTTTTATATTAAATGGTTCGGGAGAGTGGCTTTCAATATTCTTAGTTTCCGTGGGTGCTTCTTTGAAATTTGTTAGCTATGTATATGAGAAGAGTGTACCCAGCTGAGATGTGTACAAATATGTGCCAAATAGGCTGTGGAGCCAAGGTAGGGTCTATTGAAAAAATCAAGTGAGGGATTCAGGTCATGAAAGTGCTTCTATAAGGCTAAGGCCCGTAATTATAATAAATGCATATCTCAGGTTTTTTTGGTCAGGGTATTTTTTAGTGCATGCTTTTCCCATTTGGCCCATTAAAATAGGTAGATTAGAAGATTTGAAAAATGAGTTTTGTTTATCCATCGATCTTACACTTTGAGTTTCAAAAAAATATATCTATATCTTGCCGATTGCAAACAAATGAAGGATATCTATGCACCTTATTTGTTTCCAGTTTATAAGTAGTTACTATAAAGGTTCTTACTTCAAGCTTAGATTATAGTAGACATGTATTGTTATCCAAACCTGCAGATTCAAAAAAAGAACGGAGATAATATGTATAGCATTCGAGTATTGCAAAAAAATAGTTTTCGATAGATAATATTACTTTTGTATCAGTTTAGAAGGCTAATTCCCAAACATGTACATATGATAAATAAGTAATAATGACGCAGTCCTTAGTAAAGATGCCAGAGTCGATTCGTGCATCTCTGCGTTAAAACATAGCCAGAGAGAAGGTCATAGCATTAACCATGTCCAATTAGAGTCTATGTTAAGACTGGCTTTGGTGCTTTTTTTAACTAAGTTATTCAGATGCCCTGGTTCCCACCATAGGGTCACATCATCAACCCCAACAATTTAACAACTTAAAGCAGTCGTGATTTTTTCGACGATGTTCGATTATTAGTTACAGTTCGTGAATCAATATTCAATACTGACCCAATAACCAACCAGACGTAGTGTGAAATTGATTCTTTTAGTAAACACTGGAAGGACTCTACCTGATGCGAGGATTGCAATATCATTAGCATAGGACGACACATTGCAAATATAAAGTTAAATGCTCTTATTTTTCAGCAACAATTTAAAAGCCTGTGTTTATCTTTGATGTTTAGTCCTTAGACTGTAATGGATTTCCTTTCTGCATTTTTTATTCCCGGATTTTATTTGGAAAATGAATACATCATTTTGTTAGCCGCCGCGCCGTCTTCTAAATAGCCATCATCTGCCACTCTCAGAGACAATACATACACGCGCTCTTAAGACAAACTGCATATATGTATGTACAAAACAAAGAAGAAAGGCGAATAAACGGAAGGAGATAAACAAAATAAACAAATAATCTTGTCGGGTGAAAGTGAAAATGATCTAAGATCGCTTTAGATACATGCATACTTACACAGCTACGAGTATGTTTTTCTGCCTTTTCTCCAAGCCATCAATGAGATAACTTGAAATTCGAATTAAGTAAAAAAAAAACAAAAGAAAAAAACAATAAAAACGCCGTTGGCATCTGCCAGAAGCGACAGACAATTCTCAATTCAGTTAATTATGCAATTGACAGCGACTCAGGTGCCATAAAACCGAAAGAAGCTGAGTGGATTAATGGAAATATGTTGCCTCCCTGTGGGTTCCGTTGCCCGATCGTCCAGCTTCAGCCAGCGGCAACTTCAGTTTGAGTCTACTTCTCCTTTTACTTCTTATTGGATAGTCTTCGAGGGAAAGTAATTGATTTCTTTGTTTCATTTCTTGACTTGTAGATATGTTGTAAATGAATGCCAAGACCCATAACTTAAGTGAAGTCGCCGCCCCAAGGCATGTAGTGGCTGACAAGAGACTGGGCCACATGCTGTGTTTTACTTTAATGTTCGTTCCCCTTTTTCTTTTCTTTTTTTTCTGCATTGGACTTGTGGTACACCCACGATATGGGGAATAAACCGGGCGAAAAGACTTAAGGTTTGAATGACAAGAAGTGTTACTTGGATTGGTAGTCCGCGTAAGATATAAATTCGGGATCTGACAATTGATGCAGGATAGAAATGTATTAACAGAACATTTTATAACATTTTTTGGAAGGAAACGATGCTAGTAATGCTACAGCATTAATAACTGATACTCCGCTGCAGAGGGATTAGAAGGTATACAAGAATGCTTTTAAAAGCAGACCACATCGTATAGTCCCTTAGAAAAATGTGATTTCTAATCAATTTAATTAACATGGCGAAGGGAAAATTATCCTATTGTGTTGAGAGCAGAAATATGTATTTACCACATGTATTTACAGTAGATTTTGGGCACGCTTACCAAATAGCAGTTGTACCGGACCCAAAATTCCGGGATTAGTACAGATTTGCATTAAATCTGGGCCGTCAAAATGTGGTACACATTCGTCAGTGTAAAGAGGTTATTGCACTGAAGTCACGAAATAGTCTGGGGTAAATCTCTTATCGAGATTGGTGCTGTATATTGTTGGCATGCCTTTCAGAATACCAGACTATTGCAGTATATCCCAAGCGGAGCTCATGGCTATTCATGAAGCCGCTGAATGGTTGTCGATGATATCGGTATCGAGTGCGGACATTATCATTTACCCCGGCAGCCAAGAAGCTTTAAAAGCACTCGAATCACCAATGATGAGATTAAAATTGGTAAGACAATTTCTCAACGAGGTGTTAATAATTCTTGTACCTCTCTGGCTGGACACTGAGACGTCCCTGGTGATTGCGAAGCAGATGAATTAGCAAGAACTGGAACTAAAAAAAAGCTCTCGACTGTTGAAGGGGGCTGCATCAGGCAAATGTAAGATGGCGGAATCTTGATATGGGCAACCATTTTGTTCCTTAAAAAAGTGCAACCAAATCCCAGAAGTACTCAGACTCTATACTTCCAGGCAGCAACTCCATTTTGGTGTAGTAGTTGGAGAAACTCAGTGGCTGTGCTCGGTGATTGCTGTTCCCCTAGCGGAGCTTGAGCTTACACCGTCTAGGTCACAAGAAAACACACCACCTACAACTCCGTGACAACCATCTTATACAGATGTTTGTATGGATGAAGTAGAGGAAGAATCACCATTTCACCTGCGTTATCTTCAGCAAGAAAGTTTCTTGGAGAAACTTGAACATATTGCCGATTCGGATATCAATAAAATCTGGAAGTTAGTCCAAAAATCAAAATGGTTCTTAGACTAATGAAATGAAAGTGACCGGCTAGTGTGGTAGCAAAGTGGATTTCTCTTAGTCCAAGTGAATCATACTCCACTTACTTTTACTAAGCATGTGTCTAACTCAGTCACAATTTTAAAAGTACCGTCTGAATCTTTTAACTTTTAAGACATGAAAAACAAATAAAAAAGAACTAAGACTTTCCAAAATCATCACAATTCAATAACATCACAATCCAAATCCATTTACCAGTATAAAGTGAACAGCAAAGTGAAGTGATTCTGTTTCCAGCCGTGTTGTGCTGTAAGAAAGACAGTTTACCTTCAAGGTGCGTTAGTAAAATACCAATACGATCGGTCGGAAATGTTAATGTAATGTTCAAGTCTATCTATGTACATAATAATGCCAATATCATGAGAATTCACAACTCAACTGAAAGCCTCGCTCCACCGCCCGTTCCACCGTGTCAAATAAATTTTAGCAAACTCTACGATGAAGGAGAACTAATCAGAATGTTGTATCTCTCTGTGTATCTATCTGCACACAACATCTCAACTATGTTACACCTAGGTAATGTTCCCCAAGATACGATTTATCTTCTTCAATTTTTATGTAGTTGGTCAACTTACTAGCTACTCCTCGATGGTGGATACATAGTAGCCACGCGTGCTCCTTCAGCAGCAGCCAGATATCTGTGTTTCTGTGGTACACTATGAACATTGCCTTCATCTATCCATTCAGCAGCATCAAGATTTTAATAATCCCACCAACCAGCAACTCACTGAATATTCCACTAGTACAACCGCTTAACTTTTACAAGTTTCGTTTGTTTGTAGTCGTCGTCGTCGTCGTAGTCGTTATTGTCCGTCGATCAGCCGTTTGTGGATGTTGTTACTCGTTCGCGTCTTTAAAGCACCAAAGTAGCAGCGCACTACCAACAAACACCACGACCAACGTCAGCCAGCGTCACTGAATTATTTCTTCTTCGTCGTCGCGTTTGGATCAACTTTGAGGTGAGGTACCTGTTGGAGTCACTAGATCTTCAGTTCAGTGTGGTTTGGGTGTCAGAACTGATTGGATGGATTTTTCCCTGCATAGTTATACAAGTAAAGAGAATAAATACCGTGTTGACTGTTTCTTTCGTGTTGCATATTTAAGCAAAAATTCAAAGTGAAGTGCTATCGATACGGTTTAACATCAGAAAATAAGGATCTCGGTCATCCTAGAAGTGCGTTTCAAAAACTGCAAATTAATATAAGTCTCTCTAGAAAAATGACGAAGTTCAAGGAGTTCGTGTGCCTGTTCATTGGACTATTTAGCATTACATGTAAGTAGATTTATCCTTGGGTCGATCGTCATAAAATAAACATAAAACAAAAATTAAAAAAAAACTCGCCTGAGCTAGATTCTCGCGAGGGGAAATACAGGCAATCAACCTCCAATAAAAAACAATTAACAAGTTCTATCTACGAACATTTTCCAAGACTAAATTTTTTAACGGACTATACTTTAAAAGTGTGTTATAAAATAATAAGATAACAAAAAAAAAGAAAGATTGTTTAACTAATAGACAACAACAACGGCCAGGCGATACAAAAACAAAAATGAAAAAAAAGAACACAAAAACTCGCTAAACTGGTGTCTTATGCATTTAAGTTGGTCATTTATTGCCAAAGGCAAAAATGTTATAAAATAATTTGCGATGTTGGTTGATGATTTTTTCCTTGATTCGCTTTTTTTACAATTTAAATGGAGAGAAAAAAAAAGAACAAGATGAAATCTCTCGGTTGAGTATCTTCACGGGGATATGCGATATTTATATGGATTGGTGTCTACGTTTTTGATGCCACTTGCTAGTGCAGCAATTAAACGTGTTTTGAGCACAGATACTAAATTTAATGGATTTTTTTTTCTGGCTATTGGGTAGATATTTTTTTTTGTTCCGCTCAGGTACAGTGCTCGAATAGATGAGGTTTAATATGCAATTTGGCATATGCACAGAGTTGGGAATGTGGTTATGATTGAGACGCCAAGGCAAGACAAGTGAGATTTTTTCAACGGTTTTTTTCTTTCAGTCAGCTTGCAACCCGGCTTTTGGAGCAAGAAGTCTTAGAACTATTTTTAGATTGCCGTTATAGTTTCGTTGGTAAAATGTTTCTTGAGTCTGCCTCTATACCTCATTTATTGTAAATAGTAGTCAAGGTTTATTTTGCATTTTTGAAAGAATGTAACAAGCCTATAAAAATGGTAAATTGATGTCCTTTGTTTGCCTGCAGTAAGCATCCAATAATTCAGAAATTAGTGAACGCTCACTGTATTCGGTAATATAGCGAAGTACATGCTGCATATTCAATAAATGATCGTACGAATGGGTTCTACTTAGCAAGGTGTCTTTGCTAAGATAGGTTCTGTGACGCTCTTAATTTTAGGGATTGTTAACGTAGATACATAGCTGGAATCTGTGGCAGTGAGGTCCAACTAAATTTTTATGTGGATGTTGCTATTAAAAATAGTAATGTGAGCTGCTGAAACCGCTACGAGATAAACCGTTGCACACTCTCGATGAAGGTTCCTTTCGGGAAGATGCTGTGGGTTGTTATTACTCCATATTTGAAAATTTTGTTTGCTAATATTTTTTTTTAGTCATAAATGCACCTTGTCAGACCCAACAATGTAGTTTATGACGGTGTTATCCTCTCCTTCGATTTACACTTCCTTACAAGCCTTCGATACAATGGCTTTAGCTTGCTTGTGTGTTTAATTGAATGATACGAATCCATTTTTTTGTCTGTAACATTTTAGGTCGATAAATTTCCTGTCAAGGGATTGGGATTTTTTTTAAGGTAGAATACACGGTGGCTGTTATTTTTCGCATCAGAAAGAACAGATTTATTTAAAGGAGTTTTCCTTAAATTTTCACATGTTCGTGAGCATTTTTAACAAGTAAATTCAACGCCTCGATTACTGAGATTATATCAGCCCACTCTCGAGATACCTGCTTCACTAGTCGAACTGTAATTGAAAATACTGAATAGAAAGAGATTTATCCAATTTTTATTGTTTCTAATAAATAAAGGCTTGGTACTAAGCCGTCGTTCCGGTCTATTTCGCAACAACTTCTTAGCTCCTAGGCGGTAATCTTTAAAAAGCCTCTCTACAAATACAAATACTTGGCGCAGCAGATTGTACATATATGGTCCAGGGCCTCGCTACTCGCGACAATTCGTGTTGAGCATGTTATATTTTGCACACAAAAGGAATGGACCTTGAGGTTAGAGCCATATCTGAAAGGCTTTTGTTTTTTTTGAGAAGCTTTTTCATGACAATTATTTCCCTTGGACGTTCGTCAGACATTCGTGGGCGCCGTGGCTCAAGTGGTTAGTGCGTTAGATCGCTGAGCGAGAGGTTCGACGTTCGAATCCCAGGGAACACCAAAAAGTTTTTTCACGGCCCCACCTCTCGCGAATGTCTGACAAACGTCCGAGAGTAATTACTGTCATGAGGAAGCTTCTCAATTTGCCTTTCGGATATGGCTCTAAACTGTAGGTCCCTTCCATTTGTGTGAAAAAAAAAAAACACGCACAGCACGAATGGTTGCGAGAAGCTAGGCCCTGGACCAATTCGGTCTGTTGCGCCAAGTATTTGTTTTTTTGTTCGTCAGACATTCGCGAGAGGTGGGACCGTGAAAAAACTTTTTAGTGTTTTGTGGGACTCGAACCTCGAACCTCGAACCTCCCACACAATGGTAATCGAATGCACTAACCACCTCTCTTTTGTTTATTAATTTCTGGAAAATCGCAAAAAATCATCAATGGAAATGTAAAAAAAGGACTGCAAGGGTTCTTTTTTTTGTTGTAATTAATTGCAGGCACTGGAATTTTAAGCATTTGTACCTACATGTACTGTATAAATTAGTTAAAACAGCTGTAACAGTACTTACCGGTAGGCTGGTAGATCTTCAAACTAAGTAAGCTTTAACAAAATCAGATACGAGTTTGCGTTTATGGAAAAATCAATCATATTCTGAGAAATAAAGTCGATTTGCTTTGATTTATTGTTTCTATTAAGATTAGCGTCAATCAGTGTTTTATATTTAGTCGTGTGACCACGATTTTTTAGAACGTATCATTTATTTATCAAGGCGGGGGTAGTCTGGCCTGGCTATATGTTAGATACTTGAAAGACATTGTCAACCGTTAGTACGGACTCAAAATATTTAGTTTTAGTTTCGTCCGTGTACCAAACATGTAATTTTTTTAACATATCATCCATATGCTATCGCCTCATGAATCGCCTCTTCGAAACTCGTTTTAATTATCCTTATTCCAAAACAGACAATACAGCATTGATTAAAAGTCATGTCACGTGCTCAGTCGACAGAGATGAAACCTAATCACCGCTTTGCATTTCTTCAAAAATAACCATTCTTTAAATTTTAGTATACCAATACACTCGTATATGCACATCAAATGCAAACACTGTAATCCACAAAACTGGTATTAACTCAAACATGAGTCATTTATTACCTCACATTAAAAACAGTATTAAGTGACATTTGTTTATTTTTTATGTTTACAAAAAAAGTATCTGAGTATGGTACTAAGAAATAAAAAAAATTGTTAAAATGATAAATGAAAACCGCCAACGAGTGTTACTGCATTATGTATTCCGTTTTACGGAAGTAAAATTATCGATTGTAAATTTTTAAGAGTATGGGTTGGGTAAAACCCCATTCACCTGCTAGATTTTCTCACGTTCTTAAAGAACTGCAATATGTAAATCAAATCATGCAGTCAGACTTTTCTGCTACATTCTTCCAAAACAGACATCCTTCATAGCAAATTTAATTGCAATCTTTTCTAATCTCTGTTGAAATAAGTTACCCAAGGTTGTTTCAGCCGCATACCACTCACTAAATTAAAAAAAAAAAAAAAAACGAATCAAAATAAATCTTCCAATGCAACTATTCTTTGCCGACAGATTAATTATTCACCTTAAGAAAAATAATTTATCTAATTTGTTAACAACGACTGTACAGTTCTCACGAAACATTTTCGTACTCAATTGTGCAATACAATTAAAACTCATTAGCAAACTTTAGAGTACACAATCAAATTAATGAATTAATAAAATCCTCCTACATGTGTAGATATATTTTTTCGCATTTAAAAAAGAAACCAGTTATCTTAGAAAATGCTAAAGATGCAGCATTAATTAAAATATAAGAATATAAGAAAAAAAAAGAAGGCAACAAATCCCACGACTTTTAGCATAAATTATGCACCAGTTTCACCGGCTTATTACACAATTCTTGAACTTCTCGGTTTGTTTGTGTGCTGGTTTGTGGTTTCTTTAACATTTGATGCTGCTGCAAATGACTTTTTAATGAATTTCTGCGGTCAATTAAATGTTGTTGGTTATTTTAGTGTATTGTTTTTTTTCTTTTGCAAAACAATTTCAAATTATGTTAAGCATACGCCCCAGTGGCCAGTTTATACGAGTGCAATTCGGGGGCACGCACCATCATCATTTGGTCGGTATTCAGCGCACTACTCTATGTCGTTATAGTTCAGGTTCCGAAAGTAGGTAATATTAAGAGAAGCATCACGATTCACAAAACAAACTTGCAGAGGCAGGTAGATAGATGGTCCGATAAATGAATTGAAAGGAAGGTGGTGCGGTTGCTAGTTGAATATATCTGCAAATCGTAATCTGGTTTATCGTGCTGCCATAATGACCCGACTATAAAATAAAACTCTTACAAGGTAAAGGTGAACGTTGGCTTTTTATTGTTGATGTAGATGTTGATACTTTTTTTTTGTGCTTAATTTATTGTTTTATTTTTCTTTCGTTTCTCATTTTCTTATGGGAAGTTGATGAGGCTTTTTTATTCAGCGCCACGTTGAATGCCATTTTTGGCAGTGTTTTATTGCAAACAAATTGTATAATGTTAATAAATTTTGTAACTTAACACAATTGCGCTGTAAAATTGAACAATTTGCATGCTCATAATAAAAGCTTACTGATGGAGCTAAAATTTAGTTTGGACGTATTATGTTGTACCCTATTCCCAATTAAAAGTATTTTTGCTCGACCTTACAATCAGACTTTAAGGACTAGAGATACAACTAAAAAAGTTATAAAAATAATTTATTTTATATTTTGAATTAAAGAATTAAGGAAAAGTATGTTTCAGTGTCCCTGTTCGATGTTTTTAATTAAGGCTTGAACAAAGTATATTTTTTCTACGATTATAAGTAAGTAAGTAACGACTAATGGAAGTTTTAATAATAAAAAGCCAAGAAAATTAAAAATAAGAATCCCAAAAGCTACCAGATTTTTTGAATACTCTTTGAACTCAGAGATAAATTTTTTTACATCAAATTTGATAAAACTAGTTAGGCAACAACAATTACTTGTTTGTAAATGAGGATGTCTTCTTCCTCTAGCCCCAAATTACTCATTATTCACTTGCAGTGCAGAGTATATTCTTCGATTTGCCATTCTTTTGCTTTCAGATCAGTTCAGAAATTTTGTCAGTTCCATGAAATCCATTTCTTTTTTGATAAAAATTCCAATTCGAACTCGCAGCTCCTACGAATTGAAAAGGACTATCATGCATGACTCCTGTCATCCAATGGGAATTTACTTTTGCATTCTTTTTTGGAAACCGTTATTGAACGGTTTTGTTTTACTTTTTTTACTTTGTTCGGCTAGACTATGATCGGGGTTATAGGGATTATTACCCTCCCACCTTACTGCATCCCTACTGGTGCGTCTGTGACCTCAAAAAGTATCTGCAGCCCTCCCTGCTTTGTCACTAAGGCCAAACAAATGTTTCTGTTTTGTGTGATTTGTGTGATGCAGGAGTAGCGCATAGCACTTAGTCCCATGCTGATTATTATTTGGCGTAGTCGGAAGTACATGGTCTTCACTTTTTTTCTCTAGCTCACGCATGAATTGAACACCAATATTTATATTTGTGCGACTATATTAAGCGTCATTAGTGCCCACGTATTTTCTATTCGATTGGCATTCAGTGATTCTGATGGCCAATCTATGGTAAATGCAATTTCTTTCTTTCAACTCAGTACACAATGTTTTGCTATGCTTTGAATCCTTAACCTCTTAGAGCTTCCAATTGCAGTTGTTTGTCCCGCAGTGTTCTTGTGTGGACTTCGATAAATCAGACTTTTACAATTTCACATTTAAAATTTGCGTAAAATCGATTAAACGTTAAAATCCTTCTGTTGAGAAGCATTCATAAACGTGTACCTTTCCATTATGTATTTCGCACCCTTTTCTGTGTCAACACGTTTAATTTGAATGAACAACCAGGGAAAGGCTCACCTATGAAAATAACTTTGCCAAATCACGATCTCTTGAGATCTATGAAGCTAGTTTTGAAGGTGTTTTTCATCAAGAAAGGATTTTCTTACAGTACTATTTAAAGAGACACTACGTTTTTCTAGTCACAACGTTACGTTGATACCTTGAGCACAGACTTGTTTTATGGCGTGCTTCAGCATTTCTACTTGAACATTTCGAGAACAATTTGTTTTTAAGGTTTTGTGGTTGTCAGTATCCTCTATCTGGTTCATCATCAACGTTTCCAGTTTCTTCCCTCCCAACATTGCCAATAGGTATCACAATATACTTAGCATGGCGACCAGGTCCAATCAACATTAAATTAACCTTTTGTTGCAAGAATTGCTTTCCTGCTTTTCTGCTAGAAAAGAAATGTTAAATTTTTTAATTTTTTCCAATCAATTAAAAATCTCTTAGCAATTTTCCAAAGCCGTTGACATTCGCCAAGCAGTTTTCATCATGTAACATTTCTGACCATAACGTAAACAGCCATAATCATCGTCTGACGTTCATCGCAAGCTTAATGTCATCGACATTTGACAACTCCCACACTGTTATCGAATTGATTTATCTTAAATGACGCGCATTCAAATGTAAATGCTCAAGCCTCTAGCGTGACTCCCCCCTAGAATCTCAAATTATGTAAATAGTATATAATAAACTACTTAATTTGGAATGTAATGATCTGCATGGGAGTGAAAATCATATTTCCCGTACTCAAGTCTGGCTCTCATTTCACTTTTTCGAATGACTCAAAAGCCGGTGAAAACCAAATTAACATAATTCGATAACAAGTTGCGATTAGTGTCGAATTTTATTGCCGCTTGTGTTTGGACTTGTTCTCGGCTTTTATGATTTAGATTCTCGTTAACTGTGCCCACCAATAGATTTGCATTTTGAAATTTTTATTTCAGTTTTTTTTTTTCCTTATTCTATTTCCATATTTGTCGGGTAATTGTAATTTGTTAAGAATACATTGTTTTTATTTCCGTAAAATAAATTATTATTATTACTTTTACCTTCACGGCTTACAGTTTATTGGGAATGACCCTTGAAATTATAATTTATGAATACATTACTCTATTTCAGCTGACAGATAGCACAGCACTATAAGTAGATTTTTGAAAGCCTGTCGGTGTGAAATGACCAAGGCGAGTGGAGAATGGCATTGACTGTATCCATATTGTAGTTTTATTGGTACTAAAAAGAATTAGAAAAGTATTAAACTATTTTAATTTAACTATCGTTATCGTTCTTGAAAACAAGCTCACAATTCTAAGTTCGTAAATGGCAATTAAAGCGCAGTTGTTTATCTTGAAAACTTGTTTAAATTGGGGAAAATAAAAAAAAAAAATTATTTTTGTCAAGTTCTAGTCTCTTTAAATCGAAACCAATAAAACGGTTAATGTGGGTGGACATTATGTATGCAATTTTATTTGATAAATGAGTTTTTTTTTCTTTTAAAGATGATTTCACGTCCATAGAAAATAATGGAATACAAAGTATGAAAAAAGCTAGACAACGTCGAAGGCCAGGCGCTGCATAGACTGTAAAATATCCCTGCTAGCTGGAAGTTGACAGCACTGAAAAAAACCGCCCACATGTTGTCTCTAAATGTATTTATTCAATAAATAGTATGCAGGCATGTGAGAATGCTACATTTAAAATGTCTTTTGTAGGAGCCGCAGGGATGAGAAAGAGAAGAGGCAGAGCCAACTCCTTACTTTCTTTGGCCATTTCCTGTAAAAAAATGAAAAGTCAGGTTTTCATTTAAGCAAGGATTAGGAAGTGACGCAGTTTTGATATGCTACTCAGAGTAGGGCATAGGATGACCCACATATAAATTCCATCAAAGAGGTTTCAGAAATACTAATTTTCCTTTGTGGACTCTTGTGACTTTGAGTAATTCGGTAACCTTGCTCACTAAGCCATATGAGCGTACATATGTATGAGTGTATGCTTGAATGAGTTTCCGTCTAGTTCTTGAAGTTGTCTGAAACACCTCAGAAGTCCGCCCGCCTTCTTGTGTCTCCACACTTTTCGGGTAGTCTTGTTGAAAGTGGTGTTGAAATATGGTGCGGTAGACGGGTAGATTGGAATGGTGCGACCGTTGTAGATCTATCGTGTTCCCCCGACTTGGAGCTATAGTCGATAAGATACCCAACCTAGAGCACCTTCTTCAGTCCAATTTCCTTGATGAATCGGAGTACCTGGAGTAGATCCAAGAATGGTAGTTCTTTTCCTTATAGTTGGAAGGAATTCAGATGTTTCATACTTTTGTGGATCAGGGTTTCTCTTACACCTTCTTCTATCGTCTCCACGTTGCTCTTTACCCAGTTTTCTGAGGTGCACCTTATGTTTACAGGGATCGTTAGAAAACTAGTAAGGATGCACAGCCGGTTATTGTTGATGTTTATATAGACCTTACTTCTTTCCCGCTAATAGTTCCCGAGAAGTTCTGTGGCCTGTCTTAGTCAAGGGATAACATCCCAAACTTTCGCTCTTTTCAGTTTTCTTTTCCTAGCTCGTTCCGCATCGTGGTTTCACAAAATGGTTTCGGGCTGGTAAAGACAGTTTCTGATTCTTAAATTGATAGTTTATCAGCTGCTCAGCTGGTATCGAGTAGAACGAGAATTTACTGTTGTTCAAATTTAGTAGGTTTATCTTGGCAAGGCATTCCCACTAGTGTGGACCTGATTTCATAGGAGCTTAAAGCCGCGATACTTTCTTTCGAGGTTAAAATGGGCGTAGATCTCTGCTCTGAAAATACTGGGCTATATTCCTATGGCATCTGAATACTTGGTTTAGCTTCCACTTGAATCACTTTTGACCATATCATCTCTGGGCCAATCCAGAAGGGGGATTGATTTGGAAAGTGTTTCTCGCTGCCTGCGTGCGATGCATTTTTCTTTCTTTGATTGTTCTTATTATGGTTTCTTTGGCGATGCTTTCTAGCACTAAATGTAGCGGGGTGAGTCCAAATTTTACTTCCAGTGCTACTGTGGGACAGTTACTGTTTAGCAACTAAGTCCACAAAAATCCAAAGTACGACGATATGTACGATCATTAGCAAAATTCGTTGCAAACATTTGTCGCATCACAATGGGCGTAGCCTTAGAATAGCTGGCAGTGTAGAATTTTGATCAAAGTAATACCCTTGTGGTTGCATATCTCGTAGCAAGTTTGCAGTCCAATATCTGCAGATCCATATTCTGCGATCAGAATAAATATTTTTTCTAATCCACCGTAGCTTGGTGCGGCGTGGACTCAACCATAATCGCGGAGAGAATACTAATGCAATCTTGTCAGTCATATTGAAGAAGTCAAGACTATTAGTCAAAAATTTCTGTATTCATATTTTTACATATGTATATGTTTGCAAAGGCAAACAAAATAGCACACACTCAATTCCATTACATATTATGAAATTTCCGCCTTGACATTTTGTGTTATTAGCATTTGCACACAGCAAGAGGTCCGTAATTATTCCTGCAAATGATGTTAAATCAAAATTTGTAGCCCAAAAAACCACACAAAGAGCAAAAAAAAAAAAAAAAAATCCATTGGATATAATATTTTATGTAAATTTGTTGGCAAAGTTTCTGCATGGCGAATTATCGAAACAATATATAAATTTTTTTTAATTTAAGTTTTCTGTTTTTAATTTGCACTTCAAATTAACCAGCTAAGCTTCAAAGCCTACATGCGAATTTGTGGTTCGCTGCTATTATTGTTTACTGCGAAATGAGGTGTTTGGCTTATTTTTAGCAAATCTATATTTTTTTTTCTCACTTTTTAGTGTAATTAACAACTTATTAACGAATTCAGACGAACTCTGTCAATGGTTTAGCTAAATTGGAAAACTATAGCAATACAACAGAATGATTGAATTCCTCTCGAGTGGGTCATTAATAATTTTTTTTTTGTTGTTAATTTGATAATTTGTTAATGTTTTCGCGCGGTTTGAGCCATTTTGGGGTGTCATTGTTAAATGAAGACGATGATGTTTGGTAAAAAATAAATAAAAAGTAAAAACAAACAAACCAGCGAAAACAACTAATGAAAATATAACATGACGTTCAAGGTTAAATTTGATTAAAATACGTATGTGAGGTGGGTTAATTGTTCAATTATTGATTCATTAATATTTATGATTAATACGGTGATGCATTCATTTGCAAATGACACGATTTCTCAATCAAAAACAATAAATAGCGGTTGAGGATTATTAGCTGGAACAGGCATGTATGTATGTACTACAAAAGCGATGTTCATTGCTTTAAAATCAGACCTAAAATGGCTCACCTATTTAGAACAAAATTGCGGGGTCTATCTGCGCATTGTTCATTCCCTATCAAGGTTTACATTTTTGGGAAAAAATTTTCGTGAGTTTTATGTTTGATCTAGGGATTTATAGAACTCAAACACAGTTTCGTCTCCGTTCGTAAAGTAAGTGCGGAACAGAAAATAACACCAAGCCATGACATTGAAAGATAAACATTTTTAGATACTTTGCGAGGGCGACGACATTTAACATATTGCGGGAGCACTAACTTTTTATGAATCCAGAGATGCTAGATTTGAACCCCCTCTTTCACCCGTAGTGCTTTTTTTTCCATTAAGCATATCTCGAAAACTCTATAAAAACCACTTAGCCTTCTAAATGTCATCAAGTCCCAATCATTGCCTGATTTTGTTATGTAAACCTTCGTAATACAGATTTTATGCTAATACAGATTCATCGTCTTCCGTTTATAGACTGTTTTACGTTTTAACTATTCTAATCACCTGCCAAATATATTGGTCTCCTAAAATGTCTTTTTTTTTTATTTTTTTATGTAAATAAACTTCTTGCGAAATTTATTCTTATATTGTTTCTCGGTATGAAGAACTTAGTCATCAATTTATTCAAAAGTGTGACTAGCCCTCAATTAAGATGGCGAAGAAATGTGTAATTATTCTTAACAAAAAGGAAATTAGATGACAGCTGCTTTAAATAAAAATCAAAAAATCAAAAAAATCACTATATGCCTTCAAGGCAATACCAACCAGTTGTCTATGCTGATGAATTTGAATGACATAATAGACCGTTTAGCTGACCGTGGCAAATTATTCTAGAATATTAAGTAATTTTTTTTTTTCTTTCTGGAGTTGAGAATTGATAGCCTTTCTTTAAATACCTGTCAATCTGTCGGACGGTTTTGTTAGAAATTGAAACTGGCTGAGTTGAGTCGGTAGAATTCACGAGAACTTGCCATTTAACTGTAAGATGGATAGACTTAAAAAAAAAATGTTATGGCTTTTAAAGAAATTTATTTCGGTATACTTGATGCTGCTTAAATCACGTAAAGTCGATAACAAATAAAATGTAGCTCTCAAATGGGATATAAGAGCTATAAAGCTTTAGAGAATGAAACTATCGCAAAAAAAACAACTGGAATTTTTATAGTGAAATGTGTTTAGTTAAACGTGGCTCTGCGGTTGTATATTGATTAAAAGTTGATCGATGTATCTATTGGGGAATTAACAAAATTTAAAAAAAGAGACCACGCAACACACTTCTTAGAATTCCATGCGTACCTCGCAAAATGCTAAAGTTCATGAGTTTTAACAAATTATTTTTATTTACCTTAATTAACCAGGTACGTTTGAACTAGAATAGAATACTATTGGTGATGAAATTTTACTATCAACACTATTGACTGGTTGGGTTAATATGCGGAATGATAGATGGGAAAAATGGACAAAACCCGCCAGGTCAACTCGGAGACCAAAAAGTTTATTATGGGCGCTAACTGTGTTTTGGGAAGAAATAATGGTTACAAAACCAAGCTATTGTCAGTAGTATACTAACGGAGAACTTAGATTCTAGAACGTGTACGCATCGTCCTCGTCAAGCTAGTGTTTCACAGCTTAGTCGATTGTATTGCAAAATTTGTTGGCTCTTACTTACCCTTTGTGGAGCATAGGTTAATGACGTTGCATCGTCGGTGGTGCATCACTTTCACTATTGATTCCAGAGCTATTTGACTTTCTGAAAATATATACGATGTAGAGGAGCTGTCATCTTTGATGGATCTTGCCGCTTTTTCCACTACACTCATCCCTCGCTTTGCTCGAGGGTTAGGGGAATAAAAAGCCTCATGCAAAGCGAAGTAAGAACCTTATATAATTAAGAGGAATATAAATACACTTATCCCTTGCTTTGCGCGAGTGTTAGGAGTTCGTGCAAAGCAAAACTGCGCAAAGCGAAGTCGCGCAAGGCAAGGGCCGAGTGTATCAGAATTCATTTGAAAGACAATGCATTATTCTGTTAATTTTAAAGGCTCCTATTTTTGAAGTGCTTCTATGTTGGAACGTGCTCATACTTATATAAGTATCAATGAAGGTCGTGATCAGTTTCGTCATACTTTTCGATTTTAAGTTTGCGCTACTGGGAAATGGGAGTATAAAAACTCTTTTGTTGACGTGATTGTAGATTTCCCAAATTTCCTTTATTGCTCTTAATTTTGCCGCATGCCACTGAATGAATCTGCTCAAATACTAGTAGTGATTACCGGCATTTAGTTCTTTATTCGTTTTCTCTACTTCTAGTAGATTGTCGATTTAAAATCTTTCCTGCTAAAGGGTTCTATTTCCCCAGAGCATAGCAGAGCTCTCTTCATTCCCAGATGGCTATTCGCTTGCCTTCGAGGTGTTCTCCTGGGGATTGCGTATAGCTTATTATGTCCTCCATGTCCCCTCTGACTTATAGTCGATCTTGGAGGTAAACTCCTTCGACTGATTTCTGTTCCGTTTGTGTCGTCGTCTAGGATGTCTTGGTCCAGTCGACTAGCCATTTCGGTTGCTGTTATATCTCGCATCTTCCTTAAATTTTCATTTAATTTGTATTCAGGCATGTAGCTAGGGAAATATACTTTAACCACATCAGACCCCCATATGACGCGGTAAGGCCATTGCTCCTCTCTGATGTGGCTTATTCTATTCGAATACAGTCGGTATACCACCTGACTGCAAACCATTCTATGCACACGGTCTCGCTTGTCACCCTGGATAAGGGGGCTAACTACCTATTGGTTTTCGGACTCTTCTACGGATAGTTCCTGAGAATCATTTCCCTTACTCATCGGCCTTACCCAGACAAGGTTGGCAGTCAAGTAGGAGTACTGCTAATAGGAAGCTGGTTCATTTTCTCCGGATTCACTTCTGTTCTATTCAATTTTGCCTCGGTAGGAAGTCCATTTAGAAAAGACTTTACGAATTCGTTGATACTTTCTATCAGTACGGCCTAAGAAGGCAATTTAGAGACTAAAGTTGACTTTATCTATAAAATTCTGTACACATGTCCCACTCATCTTTATTACACTCAATTCAAAGGAATCGGTTTTTCTACTGTGGTCCTTGCGCGAGTGGTATAATAAGGACAATTGGGATAATTGACACCCTGACGCCTTGTATTTTAGATCAGTTCATTGATTTTTAATGATTTTCAGATGGACTGACATATCAAATAATAAAAATATTAATAAATTGTCAAAACAGGTGGACTGATATGGAGCAAAATGTGCTCCTTTTGACCCAACATAAGAGATCAATCTCAAAAACTAAAATCGGGAAAACGCATCTTAACCCTAGTTCAGGGGCAAGGTCCATTTATAAGTTTTAAAGCCTGGGGTAAAATGCTACCCCGCGAATTAGAGCGTAGTTTAAATGATGCTACACTATCTGATGCAGTCCGTTTTTGTGATGCAATTACTATCTTCAAAATTCACTCAACTTATTTATGTAATGATTTGCTTGTCAGTTTGGATTAACGTACCGATGGTCTTTTTCTCAAACAATTTAAATTTAATGATGGCTGGCTAAATATGAGACGTAGTACCAAAATACTTTGAAGTGGTATTTGTCATTCGATCAACTGCTGTTAATCCATATTTAACCCCTTCGAACCAGAATTAATTAGACGCACCATTAAAAATATTTTCAACGTTTTCCAGTGTAGTTAGGATCTAATTGAAGAATATTTACCAAAAAAATTTTTGTATATTTTATAGATTTTTGGAAAATTTTATGTCCACTCACATGGACATCAGGTCTACAGTGTTGGTTTTCATAGGAGTTGTTGTTATCTACAAATTATAATGTTTTAATAATCATTCACTAATAAACAAATATATAAATACTAGTTAGATTTTATTAACACTATTTCATATTGCACGAGTCAGTAAAGTCTGTCCATTGAGATGGACACCAGGAACGAAGGGGTTAATTCAAATGTTTTCAAATGCTAGTTACAGCACGTAATAGTATTGAGATTGTGTGTATCCTTCAAGGATTTTGGATCGTTAGTAGCTGTTAACTTTGAGTCTACATATTCGTTGTGTGATGTTGCCGTGTCAGTGAGACAACGGGTTGGTCGAAGTGTCGAAAATATCGCTGCCGCTCAGGCGTCCGTAGCAAACGATCCAAATCAGTCAATTCCACGGCGTTCTCAAGAACTGGGCATCGCTCAGACCATATTATGGCGTATTTTGCGTAAGGATCTTGGTTTACACCCATACAAGATCAAGCTGACTCAATAATTGAAGCCGATGGACCATTTGAAGCGACGTACGTTCTCCGATTGGGTTCTGGAAAAGATGCGCCAAGATGATGAATTTCATCGCAAAATCATCTTCAGTGACAAAGCTCATTTTGGCTCAATGGGTTCGTCAATAAGCAAAATATGCGTTATTGGTTGGGTGAAAATCCACATGTGCTTCATGAATCACCACTCCATCCACAAAAAATAACTGTTTGGTGCGGTTTGCATGCCGGCGGCGTTATTGGGCCATATTTTTTCGTCGACGATAACGATCGTTACGTTACTGTGAATGGTCAGCGTTATCGCGCCATGATCACCGATTATTTTTGGCCCGAATTGGAAGATAGGGACTTGGACGACATGTGGTTTCAACAGGAAACGTGCCACAAGCCACGCAGCACACGCTACAATCGATTTATTGAAGAGTAAGTATGGTGAGCTTGTTATCTCGAGAAATGGGCCGCCTCGTTCGTGCTATTTAACGCCGCTTGACTATTTTCTGTGGGGCTACGTTAAGTCATTGGTTTATGCCAACACGCCGGCGACGTTGGAAGAGCTCAGAGCCAACATTGAACGCGAAATAGCGGCCGTTTCGGCCGAAATGTGTGGCCGAGTCGTTGAAAATTGGGTCCAACGAATCGACCGCTGCAAACGTGCCCGCGGTGGCCATATGAACGAAGTCGAGTTCCATTCATAAATGTTTTGATTGTACTTCAAGCCGATAATAAAGTTTTTGAAATATCTCAAATGGTTTGCGTTTTATTTAAAAAAAAAGTTGTCAAGTCCTTATTGGAAAACCCTTTACTTGCATTAGTTAGTACTTTTTTTAAGAGACCATGACTTAAATGAATTAAATGATTAAAAGTAGGGCGGATAATGATTTGACATCATATGCTAAAAAAGCACTAAATCTTTCTCGTTATGCTCATAAGTTACAAATGTCTTATAAGCAATTTGTTGCACTTATAAGTTTATAGGCAGTTGTGAGGTAAATAGGGGAATGATCCCGAATTTGTACACAATCTGATGTCTACTCCGCCAAAATCTATTCTTTAAATCAATGTTTTTGAAATAAGATGCCTCTGACGTAATTTTTATGATTTAAACTTATGTGGGAGACAGACTGCTGGTATGGATACCATGGTATAGTGAATACTATAACCCCTGACAGACTGCACTTCGTAGTATACGTTGACTTTTGCGTTTCGTGGTATACTTTGACATTTGTGTTGCGCCTCCTCCAGCTCCTTACACATTTTTGCATCACTCCAACATTGCGTTTTGCTCCTCATAGCTCGCCGATATAATTCCTCTAAACTTATCTTACTTCATTGTTTCCAATGAAGATAAAATTGTCCTCCTTAATCCATTTTCAAAACATTTTTCGCTGTGATTGCTTGCTTTTGAATTGTCAAAGAAGCTATGAAGAACCACCAACAGAAAGAAAGTGGCGCTGCAAGCAATAAGATGGTGGTATGCCAGCAAAAATTTGCGAATTTCAATACTAGGTTCTATTCATGGTATACTAGGTTTTAACGTGGTATTGCAGTGACAGACATGTGGTATTAAACGTAGTATTGCTATACCATGGTATCAATACCAGCAGTCTGTCTCCCACATTACGCGAATTGTTTGACTCGACCTATACAAATGCGTGCCTTGTTTGCTTAAGGCTACTGACTTCACTTTGGATTGAACTTGATTTGATGATTTTGCTGCGTGGTAGATGATGTTTACGCCGTAAGCTGTGTACTGTCCATTATCATGTTCTCCGTCATCTTTTGAATTGCGATGTTTACGGGCTCCTTTGTCTGTTTATAAATTCATATGCGTATAAATTTGTGACTCATTCCCACATAAAGTTTTTTTTGGATAATTCTAATGCAAAAAACTGACAACGAAAGATTGCAGCTTAAGAGTGGCACTATTGCAGTGACCTTCTAAGTCACACAGAAAGCAGTACTAACATTAAATTGATTCACGAAATTTCAATTTTAACAATGAACATACATATGTATCTATTTATCCATCTGTTACACTCTGTTCCACTTGATACCGGAAATAATACAAGACATATGCAGATCATGCTACATGAAAGGTTTTTATCACTTATTTTGAAGAGATCTGCATACAGAGCATATAAAGCGAAGGAGGGCACATTTTTGAAGTGTACTACAAATCAATCTGGCTAGGGCCAGTCTTGAAAAAAAAAAAAAATTACTAAGTCATCACGATATACTCAACAACTGATCCGGAACCAATTACTATCTCTTCCGATTTTTCACAAGTTCACGGAGTCGACCTTTACTTGGGACTCCATGTACGATTACTTTGTACACCGCAGCCCTTTAAAGCATCAGTCATCATGCAAGTCTGCCTATACTTAAAACTATCCAGTTTCCATGACCAATCTGAGTCAGCCTAATCCAAAGGTAATCTACTTCGTCAATCAAGCACATGCTTGGCCTTCTTATTTTTTTTACAGCCTCTTGGAGTAGGTATTTCCTTAGCGGATCATCGTTATCTCTCTGCCTTACCATATGCTAACTTTAATCTCAAAATTAAAGCCTGATGCAATCTTCTCAATTTTATTACTCAATTTCCATTTTGGGTTTAATTCGTTTTTAATTAAGCGAATGTTAATTCACACACATAATGCCCATTTTCATGTACTAGTTAACTTCTTTTCCCTCCCATTTTCTCATTTTCTCTTTCCTACGTACATATTTATTTGTATTTATATGCATCACTCATGAGAGATTAATTAACATAAGCGTGTGTATTTGTATGTCATGCCAATTAATTCGAGAGAAAAAAAAAATTTAAATTTAAATAATTCACATTATTTAATGCTATTTAAGTTTTACACGAGTGTTTTTGTGTCTTTGGTTCTTTTAAGTTTAATGACGGTTTTCTTCGATTGTCTGAGATGATGATGAATGAATGGAAAGTAAAGATAAAAAAAAAAAAATATATGAAAATATGCATACATTAATCGCTAACGGTGGGAATATGTTGAATTTATTTATCTCCTAATGGACTGTGTGTGTACTTTGCCAGATGTCTATAGGTGAGAATGACACTCATTCAGATTTGTTTTTTGTTTTTGTGGGATTCACTTTCGTCAGTTGTTTGGGCTTTGCGCCAATTTGTTAATTTAATTGCTCTCGTAAGTGGCCGTTGAGGGTTTTGTTTATTCTCAAGGATTTTTTTTGGCCCGCTGCTCAAGAGTACCACAATTGAAAGTGGATTGAGAATATGAAATGATCAATGACATGTCTTGAAACGTTACTGCCTTTTTAAGAAGTAAAATAAAGAAACTAGTTTTGAGTTCTGGAACTTTTTTATTTGTCATTTGCTATACTCGCATACGAGTATACATATCTATACACAGTCTACAGTGAAGATTCATCGTTTGCATAATTACCCAATTGTTTATTTTTTATTAATGGCAAAGTGTTATCGTTCAATCAGAGGACACCTGTTGAGGTGTTTCTTTGCACTTTTAATGACTTCAGTTATTTGTGTTAGTCTACTTGATATGTATCTTTGAAAAACAAAATTTAAATCTAAGTTTTTCGATGACTTTATTAGGTATCAGCACGAAAACAAATTAAATTAGTCTGATTACTTGATCAAGGTTGTATTTTAAATTTGAACCTAGCGATCATTATAGTAAATGGCAATTGTTATGGAATCTGTACTACATATATTAAAAGTTGTAATTAAAAAAAATTCTAATTGCATAGGGTGGTCTCGAGCACATGTTTAGATAGTTGTATGTATGAAATTATATAATTTCTTTTAATTACTTATAGCTAACAGAAAGTACACAAAATAGGGTTTTTTTTCTAAAGGGTTAATCAGCTGTTGGTTTCTTTTCGAAATCGTTATTAAAATTAAATCTTTGAATATTTACAATGATTGGTACTTTCTTAATTTTTAATGGAAAATAATTTCATTTAAATGGTTCCCGTGGCTGACTTGGCACATTCCCCATCCCTTCTTCTTAATTTTACAAAATCTTGTAGATTGTTTGTTGTTCTATTTTGTGAATAGCTAGATGCATGGTGCCCTTAAGTGCGTCAATTGCTTGTAGGCCGTAGAAATAACAACGTTTCTCAACAATTTCGCATTAAAATAGAGTCCAATGGCGTCAAATGGCAGTTGAACGGTAGCCTAGGCAAGACTCCAAAATGGCTGATAACAGGGTTACCGAACTTCATACGCCAAAGATCGAGATGTTTGACGGCTGGTGAAATATGTTTCGCTATTCTACTGGAAAAAAAATATCATGACTCTGTAGCGCAGTGTTATTTTCAAAGGCCAATGGTGCCAACTCTCTAAAATCTACGCCAAACTATAACTCTTTGAATAGGTTTTGGCTTCTTTAACGTGTAGATTCTTGAAACCCCTAACTCGAAACTGACAAACTTCAATGGTGATATGAAAACAATCCTTACGTTGCAAGTTATAGGAAACCATAAAAGTTGTATGGTGATTTTGAGTGCTTTTAACTTTCGTTTTGTGGTGCATTTGTTAATATATTTGTATACAGGTATATTACGTGATGATCTGTGAGCAATAAATGCGTACTTTAAATGATGCTAAAATATGCATGATTTTCCCGAAATGGTTGAGTATACGAGTAGCTTATAACCGTAAAGCGATTCCAATATGTGGTTTGTGATTCCACAGTTTATACGCAGATATGAACAATCCTTTCATAAGGAGATGACTATTGTACAATTTCTTCAAAACGTTTCTAAAGGAGGTATACACAAACGTTAAGTACACATCTAAGGCGCATATGTATTTTAAAGTATGTTTAAAACAAATGTGCGCACCTGATTGTAACATATTATAAAAGCATTTTTCTTCACTTCCAAGGATAATTCTTTCATCATAAGAGACGTAAATTATATGATTGGAGGAGGTTAACATAAGATAGTACGGTTTGATTAGATTTAGATTGCAAAGCTGAATAGAGATCAAGTCCTGCGATTTTAAAAGAGATACGTGGAGTTTGTGATCAGTTATAGTTGCTGGTAGGATTCTGAGGCTGTTTTGGTTAAAGTTTTTGTGAGATATTAAATTTCATGTCAGAGAATATTAATGTAATGTTCTGCTATGTTTTGTTGAAAGTGAAAAGTGTTAGGTGTTTATGATGGGGTCAATGAATCCCTTTGAGGATCCTCAACTATCAATTGGCTGCTTAGCATTCTTTAAACCATTGATGGTTGAGCTGCTAAAACAACATCTCGACTACGTGTTGGTATACATGCCAGCAAACGAAGATGTGAATCGATACATCCATTGCGGGTAGAACCAAAGGTAACTTGACCTATTGCAGCTCTCGTCACGAGTTTTATTTCGCTTAATAAATTCCGGAAGAACACAGGAGTGGTTTTAGGAGTTTGGACCTTTGTGAGATGTCTTGGACAATTTTGTCCTTAAATATGAGGATCTGGCTACGCTCAACCGTGCTGATCGGTTGCGTTTTGCAAAGTGCGCTTTCAGGTTTAGAGTGCGGATAATACAAATCACATAAGGGGTATTGCTACTGTATAATGATCCCTTAGGGACTACATGCTGTTGGTTACTGATGCAGAGCCCTTATAAATACAATACAATGTATCTCTCTGAATTATATTTTCCCAACTTTGCAAAGAAATTTAGAACGGCTTTATGGCACTCTTCTTGGAACCAGCCTTTTGTTTTCAGGGAAACCTTTATGAGGTGAAATCCAGTGAAGAATGAATTAAGATTCTGAAAATATTACCAGGTATCTAGCTCCACATGTAGGCTTATAGCTCCACAAGGTATTATGGCTTATTATTGGTGTGATAATAAGGGTACGTGCTAAAGGACATTAATTATCTCTATAGCTTACAACTATAGCACTTTTGACACACTAGAGTTGGAAGGCCAATAGAATCTGGCTGTTTTCAAATATTTACGTATTTGTTTGCATATTAAAATCGAATTCAAAAAATTGACAAAAAAATTCTGATTTTTTTTTTTTTTGTTTCAGTTATCTCACAAACACAAGCGTCATTTCCATATTTTGGAACAAAAATCGGAGCTTTAAAGCGCTTGCACCATGGAGTAGCTGGTGACGTCTATGCAGTGGATTCACGTACAATATTTTTGAAAAATTTCAACTACGATGGGGAAGCTCCAGGTATGCATACTCAGCCGTCCCAGCTTAATATTTTGCTTTAATTAAATTTTCATTTAAAAGCTGCTTATTTCTACGTCGGAAGTACAAAAAAACCGAGCAATGAAGGTGCCAGTCGTTTAAGAGACGAACGCGGTGGGAACTCAGCTTTAACCCGGCGCTATCGCAACAAAGACATCACATTATCCCTTCCCGAGGGTAAAACACTTCGGGATATTAAATGGTTCTCGGTGTGGTGTGATGAATTTGCGGTTAATTTCGGAGATGTATCCATACCACCTAACCTAGACTTCCCAAGACCACAGAAGATCGCTCCACTCCAAGGTGTACATGGAGTGCGATCGGACAATATCGTAATAGTCGATGCTCAGACATTACTAGTACCAAACTTCAGTTATGATGGTGAAGCTCCAGGTTGGTAAAAAACTCGTTTTATTCACAGATCGTTTTTAACCAATGGTATGTATTTAATGTAGATGCCAAATTCTGGGTTGGCCGTGGAGGAAAACCCTCACCACAGGGCTTACGTATTCCCGATGAAAATGGCAAGGAGAACCCTCTACGTCGATACGATCGGAAGACCATTGTTCTCACCCTGCCTGGTGATTTGACCATATTCGATGTTGGTCACTTTGGCGTCTGGTGCGAGGCGTTCACAGTTGACTTCGGTCATGTACGGATTCCAGACGGTCTCAATGTTCCACCTTCACTGAAAATGCTTGGTATTAGTCCTCAGGTAAAGAAGCCATCCGCTTCGGAAATCAATTTAATAATCAGTAACTCGTAGAGTAGTCTGCACCTAACAGTTCTTCAAAATAATATATATAATTTTCTTTTTCTCAAATATTTATTTATGTCAGAATATACATATTAACTTAAAAACAACTAGCATTTAAGGATTTCATTAACGGATATATATTTCCCAGTAAGCCGATATTTGGTGCTAAATTTTAAATTTTTCACACAAAATTTTACTTTTAAAGACTGTAAAAATTTTGGTTGTGTAAAATTCAGCTCAAGATTTTCTTAAGACAAAAAAAAATTATCAACCAACAAATGTGATTAAAAATTTTAAATTAAAAACTAAAAACAAAACAAAAAAAAATTATTTATATTTAAATTATGCTTTAAAATTATAATCTGTAATCGGTGTTTAATGCAGTTTCAATTGATGGAAATAAATTATTAATATTTAATAATACAAAATGAAAAATTGTTTTAATTCGATGTTCGACGAAGTTAAGAAAATGGCAGCTGTAATCGATTTATTTTTTTTGAATATTTTTTTTCTCTAGTTTCTACTTCTTTTTTGTACTAACTTTTGAAGTTTTTTTTTTATGTTTTTTATTTGGTTAACATAGTTCTCCGCAATTCATTGCTACACAATTAATTTAATTTATATTTTTTTTTTGTTAAACAATTGCTTAACAATTTTTCATTTTGTATTACTCTAAAAATTTATTAATTGTTTTTAACTTTTTGGTCTGCAATAAACAAAACAGATAAAGAAATAGAAGAATTAATCACACTTTGTCGGAGCCTAGCTATTAAACATTTATTTTTTTTTAAACATTCATATTGCTTATATATAAAAAAAAATATTATTTTTTGGTTGTGGTTGTGGTGCGCAATCTAATCAATTTGCTAAGGTGTACATTTCTTTTTCAATTCCTTTGGGCATCTTTGCTTAGTTAAATCAAAGATTTAAAGGTTAACGCTATGCGCCCATCCATTTGAAATCGAGCTCTGTGATTCATGGTAATGTATATGGTACTATAAAGTTTGGGAATAAAAGTTTATTAAAGCAAAAAAAAATACATGTCAGAGACAATAATTTATGATGCGATTCATCTGGGTATTTTTTATTTGGGGCCATGAAACTTTCCAGCCATTTCTTTCCGCGAAATCGTTTACCTACTTTGCTTGGCTGGGTGTACCCGAGCTAAAAGAGTAGACGTTTTTAACTTCCACAACTGCATCCATATCTTGGTGAATTTACAGATTCATATCATATCTCCCATTCGTTTTCTTCGCGGACAGGGCCGACTATTGGACGACAATTCTGAATTTGCATTCAACATTCCGCACAACAAAACTGCCATCATCAACGGTTTATAGAGCTTTATATACAATTTTTGACTTACTAGCTTCGAGCTCAATTGTTTGCTAAAGCAGAGTAGTGGCAGTTTCTTATGACGAATCTTCGCAGGATTGATCAGGGTTTTGTTTGTGGATCTTATATGTATTTAGTCTGGTTCTCATCAAGTTTAATTTCCGATGTAGTCTTCGTATCCCAGCTGCTGGATATTAGCCCCTGCACTTGCTGCTCCAGCACTAATTTGCAAAACCAGCAGTCTTAGTAGAAGTTCTGTCATCATTTTCTATGTAAATAGGGTGCCTGCTTTCAAATTGCACTTTTCACTGAATAGCTGGCCATATTCAGGGAGACAGAGTGATGCCCAGATTGGCCACCATTTTTTAGAGCTTGAGATGATAAATGCTGTCAAACCCGGCTTCAAAGTCGATCAAAAAATGGTGTCTGTCGTCGATCTTCCCCATTGAACTTATCTTTAGAGCAAGATGATCAAACAATTTAGCAGTGTGGATAAATTTTGTTGGCATAAGTTATTTTCATTTTATTCTTTCATCGGTCATGGATGGCATAAGGAAATTATCTCTGAACTAATTTTAGTCAATTAAGTCACTCCGTGGTGCTGCCCCTTCCTCTCCTTTAATGTGTAGTCTTGGAGGGATATTCTGACGACAACGATGTTCGACATATGAATCATTTTTACCCTCAATTTATTAAAGGCTTTTCACAGTTTCGTCGTACACATACATAAGGATGACTCTACTCTGTAAGCCGATTACACAAAACAAATGATGCTGAAGTTGAACTTGAATAATTTATATTTGAGTGCTGCAGAGACATATGAGTTTTCTATGTTCAAAAAGATGGCTATTGCCAACGGAATGTCTGCTGTGAAACAGTTTACATGATTCTTCAGCAATATCCGATGGGTATAGCTCCGAGTCAAGGTTAATACCTCCTTTTTATTTGTTTTGTAAATTTCTTCATTATTCTATCTAATGGCGATTTGTCGCTTTCCATGCCAAGCACCGGTAGTGATGGCCTCTACTCAATACGAAAAATTGTAGAGCGAAACTAAGTTTTGCTGCTTCACTCGTCAAAGAAATGCTAGCTTCCCACATTCCACAGTGAGTTTTAGAGTCATTCATACAGAAACAGTACATTGTCATATCTCCATTATAAAATTCTTAAAAAATAAAGTTAAGGCTGACTTGAGACTTTTGTGGAAAATATACTTGCTCAATTAGCAAGGGTCTCCAGACAGCTCGGTCTTTAGCGAGCTGTCTTCAGTTCCACACTCAACACGTTGGTTGAGGTCCCTTCCACTTGCGAGCGCCACTTGCGAGCGCCACTTGAGTCGCGGTGTTCTGTTACTGCGCCCTCCCCTGGAGGCTGATCCGAAGATTTTTCGGGCTGGAGCATTGGTGCCCATACGCTCTACATGACCCAGCCACCTCAGTCGTTGCTCCTTCACTCTTTGTGCTGAGTCGATGTCGATGTAGCTGTACATACCGTACAATTCGTCGTTGTGAGTATCTCCTTCTTCACTCATCGTCTATGTAGAGGGAGTGAAAATCAACTCGAAAGAACGAAGAGCAATCTCATCCATTTTTGACAAAGTCCATGCCTCTCACCATAAAGCAGGATCGCGATGATTAAGGACTTATGTGTAAAGGATCACTTTAGTTGTTCGAGGGAGGGCTTTGCTACTCAATTGCCTTCTTAACCCAAAGAAACAGTGGTTGGCAGGAGTTATTCTTCGTTTGATCTCAGCACTGGTGTTGTTGTCTTTATTAATAGCATAACCTGGATAGACAAACCCCTTAACTACCTCAAAGTTGTATCTGCCAACGAGGACGTTCTGTCCGAGACGTTAGTATTGATTGTCATTTCTTCTTGACATCATATATGTACATACAAATGTAGTTGACAGTTAACCCCATCTTCGCGGCTTCCGTCTCAATACTCACGAAAGCGCTATTGACATCACGCTCCGTTTTTCCGATTATGTCAATATCGTCGCCGTATGCGAGTAATTTGACGGACTTTTGAAAGATTATGCCTTTGGTGATAGCGCGTGAGTTTTGCACTTTCAAGAAACGATGTTAAAGAGGTCGCATGACATCGCGTCGCCGTGTCTAAATTTTTTTTTTGACATCAAAGACCTCGGTGAGTTCTTTACCGACCTTGATGGAACAGCATGCGTTCTTCATCGTCATCCTGCACAAGCGAAAGAGTTTGGCAGGGATGATAAAAATAGACATTTCTCTGTATAGCTTGTCTCTATAAATGCAGTCATACTCGGCCTTGAAATCGTTGAAAAGGTGGTGGGTATCGTTTTGAAGCTCCTGCATTTTTTTTCCCCAAGATCTACTACTTGATCGACTGTGGACTTCTCTGGCCAAAAACCACACTTATATGGACCGATCAGGTTGTTGAAAAGACCGATGTTAAAATGGTCTCACTATATGAGAACGAACTGAATTTGCTTTGATACTGTATCACTATTAAGCTAACGATTCTACGTATAACATTTGATTCTGATGGATTAAATTGCGAAGACGCAAAGTTGGGAACGAATGGAGTGAGATCACATCGTTTGTAGATAAACGACGAGGGGTTTTCGGTGCTCTCTACTGTCGGACAAGTAATATTTCTAAAAAACTGTTATACATATGTGGATTTATGAGATTTTTTTCATGAATGTTGAAGTTTTTATTCCAAGGTGTTCAGATATTCTGTTCATGTTCTACATACCTACATATATTCATAGCAATCTAAATTGTCCATCAATTTAAACACTCATAAGGGATTGGATCTTTCACTCAGAAGCGTGTCAAAATCGAAAGAAAAGGAAATGATTTTATCAACCAGGATTTTTATAAAGAAAAATCATAAAATGTATCATAAGTACATACTCGTATATGGCGTTGCGTATCTTACGATTATTGATGATCAAATTATCAACTTTAGCAAATTGGTTTGATTTGTGTTTTTTTTTCTCTTTTTTTGTGTCTTTTTTTTTTGGTTTTTCTATTTCAATAGCGTTCCGATTTACTTTTACAGTCGAAATTAAATTGTGAAGTACTCTACGATGATCTGGCGTTCGAAGTACGTTGGGCAGTTGCCGGTGAAAGTATCGTTGTACAACTTGTTGCAAAACTAGGTAAGTGTAAATCATTTAATTGCCTTTTGTTTGTCAAACGCGTTACAGGACACATTACGCATATGTATAATTAGAAAACTTCAAGTACAAAAAGCCGTATTGTGCAATCGGATCCATTCAAGATAAGTAACAAAATCGCTAACACGACCAGCAAATGTTACAGCATCATTCGAAAGGTTATTGCGCCGCCATTGGTGCCACCACAACATACGCTTGCGCGAAACCGCATAAAAGTGAAATGTTGGTCAAAAAAAAAAAAGAAAAAGAAAAAAGAAAAGAAAAAGAAAATAAGAAAAACGGGAAAGAAAGAAATATGTATAAAGTCATAAATGATATAACAGGTCACATACTAAGTCACCTCCCATATCACAAGCATACCCGGGTAAATACTTATAGTATCAGCCGATCGCCATCGCAGAGTGTGGTTAAACAACTTTCGCGTGGCCAGTGGCAATGGTGTTAGCCCCAAGTGGGTATTCAGCGGTAATAGTGCGGCCTGCAAAGGGAACCAGTATCTCAACTAACTACCTAACTGTGCAGAGGAATAGTGTGTCGACAAGTGAACAGCGGTCCAATGCTGTAATCCGGACCGGGATTCACTGTAATTGTTATTATTGCACAATAATTGCGGAGAGTAGAATGTGCGTGAAGGCATGCGTGCTGCAGTTATTTGCGAGGAACATTTCCTCAGGGTGTACCGCAATAATCACAGTATATAACGAGATTGTTGCTGTCGGTTATGTGCAGTGATGATATAAATTATACGGTAACAAATGATCAAAAGCCGATGAGGGTTTTTTTTTTTTTAATATTAGATCACCTTGAACCTAAGATTGGGTTATAAACGTATAGAGAATCATTACCTGTATTTGAATTTCGAGATTAGGTTAGGGTTAGGTAAGCGGGCTGGCAGAGAGAGAAAAGCTTCCTGCCGCACTCAGGTCAGTGTTGACCCATTGTGTTACCCGTAGGGGGGGGGGGGGGAAAAGGGTGCCCCTCCGTCTGAAACCCTGTAAATGTCTAAACTATTCTTATTCTAGTAACTTACATGTTTCCAAGTACAAACCACTTTGATGACTTGGCAAAGTTCAGCATCTTGTCTGTAGGAACGCCAGAGACCTCTTCAAGGTCGTGGAAGAAGTATTTACCGAGGAATTTGTTTCGGGAGTGTTGGAGTCCAGGACAATGGCATAGGAAGTGGGTGCTGTCCTCAGAAACTCCCTCGTCGCCACAACCTCTGCAAAGTTCTTCTTCTGTCCGGCGTAGTTTCTTCATGCGGTATCGCAGACTATTATGCCCCGTGATGATACCCACGAGGATGGCAAGGGATCCTCTCTTCTTCTGTATAAGTTTTCCAGTTCTTGTTCTGTCGAAGGACGGCCATAGTTTTTTCGTGGTGCTACACGTTTCAATGGACTGCCATCTTAGGTTCGCCTCTCTTGTTGCTAATTTCCCTGCTTCAAGCTTGAGCATGCAAGGCGGGATGTTTACAGAGAGATCAGTTGGTTCTATTAGATCTGTTGAACCTTTCCTGGCTAGTTCATCAGCTTTTTCATTGCCTGGGATACCCTCGTGTCCAGGAACCCAGCAGAGCGATACCTTGTGCTGTAATCCAAGAACCTTAAGTTCTTCGCGACAGCATCTCACAAGCTTTGATTTGATTTCGGTAGCAGTAATTGCTTTTATAGCTGCCTGGCTGTCGATAAAGAAAATGATACCATCTTGTGGTATTGCCCTTATGGCAGACTCACGGGCAGCTGCTGTCACTGCCAGGACCTCCGCTTGGAAAACGCTGCTGTGGTCTGGTAGTTTAATAGATCTCGCTATCCCTAGCGATTCAGAGAAGATGCCGGAACCTACCCCGGTGTCCATTTTCGATCCTTCAGTATATATTGTTATGGATCTGGTATTATCTATGTTTCCGTTTTTCCATTCTTCTCTGCTAGGGTAGGCTGCCGTAATTTCGAGATTACAGTCGACTATATTTTCTTTACCGATAGTTATGCAGTAGTTTGACGAACAGTGGTGATCTCAGCCTAAAAATTGAACTTCAGACCAAACGATGTACATATGTACATATCTACATAAAACATTCGCTGGTCCTTTTAAATATTGTCATTATGGAGTTCCGGTCTTGAGCGGTAAGATTTACTACTGTATCAATGTGAGGTACATATGTAAAACAGGTCTACCTTGGTGTACATTTGTTGCAATTTATTAGAATCGAATTCACAATTAACAAAGGATGGATAATCAGGTGATAGAACAGTGAAGCATTTGGCTTCTAAGGATTTGTTTGTTAGTTCATAGCGTCCTTGATTCAAAGCTCCTAACTGCATTGTTCATAATATAATAGAATGAAAAGTCTTCGGATTACTTCATATAGCTGTGGCTTACTTGACATAATACAGTCAAGCACGTACAAAGTGTTTTTAGAACGTAGAATGGAAAAGTGTACCGTCGTGCGAAGAGTTACTCGTCTGGCTTCAATCAAGTCTTTATAAAGAAGTTGTTTCATTCCTCGATATACCGCTCTGAGTAACATACGAAACTTGTGTAGTTGATGTAGACGTAACTTCTATCTCCAGCACTGCTCGGTACAATTTGTGAATTTTTTATGGTATAACGAATTTTAAGTACAGAATGAGTGTTCGACATGAACTTTGGAAGGACGATCAGCTCCTGAAAGTAATTTTTTCTAAGTAATAGACTTTGTTTAAAGAATCAACTCTGCTACGATATGAAATTATTTTATCTTGTTACACTATAATAACTTGAATAATTTTGTTAGTCACTGTACTTGGTTCGATGATAGCAATTACATATCTGCGTAATTAGAGCTACAGTTGAGATGAAGTTCACTAAATCAGGTTATTAACTAATTTTTTCTTCAACTTTAGCTGATGGGGAGTACATGTCTTTTGGAATTTCACCCAAAAAAGACCGACCACAAATGATTGGAGCTGATGTTGCTGTTGCATGGGTTGATAAGGAAACTGGTAAGGGTTATGCCCAGGACTATTATCTTGATGACAAGTCACAGTGCTCTGGTAAACGTGGTAGCTGTCCAGATGAGAGATTTGAGGTACTATTCATTTTTTGAAAGCCAGTTGTACTAAAAAAAAAAATCATTACGTTTTCAGGAAAACACGAATTCCATTCGACTTTTGAATGCCGCCATGGTTAATGGTTATTCCATTGTCACGTATCAACGTTCTCTTCGTGCTGCAGACCGTTATGATCTTCCTATTATCATGAACACATCTCAAGCTATTGTTTGGGCTATCGGACCACTAAATCAGCGCAACGAAGTCTCCTATCATTCACAGTATACGAAAAATGTTCACTTGGTGAATTTTAGTCGCCAACCGACATGGAACTGTCCAATGCCAGAGGGTGAAAAACCAGAACCAGAAGATGAGGATGAAGCAGAGGAGGAAGAAGAAGAATTTTACGATAATCGAACTCAAAAGCCAACCCCACAGGCACTGCAGAGACCAACTAGGAGACAAGAAACTCCTCCAGCTCCACAAAGAAAACCAGTGCCAACACCAAAACCAGCGAACACTAATGGAGCATGGGACATCCCAGCCATTCAGTGCTATGAACCAGAGGATGGGGTATTCTATGCACAGATGGGTCCGACTGGTGGGAAACATGGATATCCGGCAATTACCGGTTGGTTGAGGTTTCAAATGCATTAGAACTGAGAGGTTTATTGTGGTGCGTTTTGTATGTGTTTTTGTGCGTGTGTGCTTTGTTTTTCTTTGCAGGACATGTTGGTTGGGGTATCTCTTGGTATATAAATGGATTACTCATACCGGAAATTCATTTGGTTCGAGGCAAGACGTACACTTTTGTAGTTGAAGGTGGCAACAACCCAGATATTCCGGCCAAATATCATCCATTCTACATCACAGACGATCCAATTGGTGGTTATGAATACAAGACGGATGAAGAGAAGGCTGTAAGTATTGGCGAGACAATTGAGTCTTGATTTAACCATTTCTCACTTCCAGGGTGTTCGAATCTTCGCTGGCGTCCACAGATCACGTGCTGGTAAGGTCACACCCACTGGCGTTGGCCGCCTCTGCAATTGGACACCAGATATCGATGGCCCACCAGCTGATGACTTCCAATCGTTCGGTGCCTACCAGCGTACCCTCACGCTTGAGTGTGACGATGGCGAGCCGGGTGTGATCACTTGGACGCCAGACCGCAATACACCAGACACCGTCTATTACCACTGCTTTACACATCGCCATCTTGGATGGAGGATACACGTGCATGATAGCTGTGATGAAGGTGCTGCCGCTTCCGAAATTGATGAGGTTATCGCCCAACCGGAGGAGGACTACGCCGCCGAATCATCGATTCGACATGAAACTAAGGTCAGCCCCAACGATAATTTTTTATTGAAGCATCAAACTGATTTGATTAAGAATCACAATATGAATGGAACACCGCCAAAATTGAGTTTTGAAATTACGAAATCATCGGAAATAACCAAACTGATTTCAGATGGAATCCGCGCTGCTGAGGCTCTCGAGGAGAGCTTAAAGAACCGAAAGGTGCTACCGCCACCATCGTCATCATCGTCGGCGTCGTCATCGTCGTCGTCGTCATCGTCATCATTGTCATCGTCGTCGTTGCAGCTGATGCCGCCTAGATTTCCGCAGCTGTCGTCATCGGCCCCGGAGATCTTGAGTGGAGAAACCGTGAAAAACCTCAGCACCATAACCAGTTTACAAGCACCATTACCACAGGACACACAGTTGCCGCCGCAGAGTGTAGGACCTTTAACTTATCTTCGACCGCCCCAGACCGGTATCCCTTATAGACCGATTAAACGCCGCCCGTATCCAATGAAGAAGGACCGTTTGCCTGGGAAACGGCCACATCCACCATCATTGCTGGCTTCTATGATGCCGGCACCAAGGCCAGTTGCTATTCCACAGCCCTCGGTGATCATTAATCACTATCGCAAGCCAGTTACGGCACACATTAAACCATTCCTCAAAGAGAAACCATTTCAAAATCAACCAATGCCATCAGTGATGTTACTAGGACAGCCGACGGAGTTGGATTATAAGCGACAAACTGAACCGTTGCTAAAGGGAACCAAACCGAAGCCAAGTGGTGTCATCCCGGTGCCATACGCCGATTTGGCTCCACAAGAAACTGTCCAGAATTACGTGTTTGCCTTAAATGGACTATCCTCTAAGAAGGAGAAGAAGCCTTTGCTACCCGAGAAAATCAACAATGGCCCTAACATGATGTATAAGATTCCCTATGACGTGAAAGAGGTTAAGGATGATATCGACATTGCTTCTATGAAGCCAGCCGTCAACCATGGCTTCAAACCAGACACCGTTGTAGTAGAGGGAGGATTCAGACCCATTGTTCGCAGAAAGACTGACGAAGAAAGTGTGGGCGAAAATGAGGAACAAATTGCCAGGCGGAGGGATGATCCCGGCTCCGAAATCGATGAAGTAATGGAGACCGATACGCTCTTTCTTAGCCAAGACACCTCGCACAATCAAAACTTTGAACCGATGTTCATCCCCTCGCCACCAGACAGCACAAATGACACTGCTATCTACAAGCTTGGTACCGCCGCCAAATTGACAGCGGACTTAGGCGACATGGAAGTGGAAGAAGGTGATGACAAAATAGCCCTCGCTGCTGAGCGCGTTGACACCTACTACCTCCCGCCCGACAACAAACCTTCTAGTAGTCAGCGGCCTCTTCCCACCGGAGCTGTTGTCACTTATGATGGCAAAGCAGTTCTGGATACTTCCTTAGTAAGTCCACCAAAACTTGAAGCTCGAGACCCTCTTGGAAAAACGCATGGTCTCACAAAAACCGAAGCCCTTGTTCGGAATACTCCACAGTTTGGGCCATTCCGGGGTGAGATGCCACCACCCATCCCGGACTTCATTGTGGCCGAAAATGGTAACTCTTTCTCATCGAAACCAATCACCGAGTACTCAAACCCACTAACCCTGGCCGGGAGTACAACACCAAGGGTGTCTTCATCATCCATTTCAACAAGACTCAGTGTGCTTAAGGCAACTGCAGCGTGATAAGTGTGAGACTTTTGCTCAAAAAGAATTTATTTTTATATTTAAAAGAAATATTTAGCTAAATTTTTAATTTTTTTTTATTACAATTACAATTACGATATACGATTTTTTATTTTATCTCGAGCTCATTTTAGTGAATTTTTTTTATATTTTTATAATCTGCGTGCGCTGGATTGTGTCCACTGTGGTACTCAGTGTTTTGATTTTAGGGCCGTTCATTCACATTTGTAAAATTAATTTTTACTTAATTTTCTATTAGAGGCATAATATTACAATATTTTTTAAAGAATTTTATATAAAGAAACTCTGTATATGCAGAAGAAGAGATTATATTAATATACTCGTAAATATAAAATATGCATGTATTTTTAAGTCGTTATTTTGTTTGATAATACATAATATATTTTGTGTAGCAACTTGTTAGCAACTTTAAAGTGATTAAATAAAAAACAAAATATAAAGAAAAAAAAATTTTTAAATTGAGTCTGTGAGTTGTGTTGCGCGTAAGTTGTCTTTATGAAGATTTTTAAAAGAGAGTCAAAAGGTATGCACACGTAGATGTGGAGAAAAAGGAAGTGAATACAGATAGTAAAAATAAAAATGTACACAGGCTTCATATTGTGCGTATCATATTTTTTACAAGAATAGAAGGGACGGCACGTTTGAGAAAGTTTTTATGAAATATTTTACTTTCGGATATTTTTCGGACGTTTGAAGATATGATGCTGTGAAAAATGCTTTCAAGTCTAGTCTACGTCTTCGAGTTAATCCAAAGGTTAAATTAACTTCACATCAGAACCGTGTAGTAATTCAGGCAAAAATACAAATTTAAGGCCAAATAAATAAAATATTTGTAGAACTTGATAGTGATAGAGGAAATTATTACAGTTTATCACCATAAATCCACTTCCTGTTCACCAAATACTTACATATGTATGTACTTGATTGAATTGGTCGGCTAACTGAAGGAACAATTCGGCGTTGAAACAAAAATTATCGGCATAAAAGAGAGTAAAAAATTTCTCATCGTTCACAATACCTGATCCTCAACTTGTACAAGGACTTAAATCCAGTTAAGGCAGAAATATAAACTCAATCAGTATTTGCAGTGCCGATGCTTTGTTGCCCTACCCTTAGGGCATATGCCATACAAAGAGGAACAAAAAGAATTTGCAGTGAACCTAGCCAAGGCAATCTTACACCGTTCCTTGCATTAAAAAAGAATTTATGTGCTATAAATTTGCAGTAGGAAGATGCTAAGAGATGAAGGACAATTTTTTTTAGGTGCATTTGCCTGGTATTTACCTTAAGTACGCGTTTTTCCAACGCGCCAGGTGCCTTATTAGGTAGAGAAATTACGACGTGCATTAATATTTTGGAGTTTCGTGTGAATCAACACTTTTAGGCCTTTTTGCACGCATGCAATCAAATTTTAATACATATGAGTACTCGACATGGAGTCACATATTTTAAGAGTAAAAAAAAATTAATGGAACATTATACACAACTTTTTTTTAATTACCCGACAAGTAATTGGACATCAGTGGCCACGGAGTAGTAGGTTGTGTGTTTGCTTGTGACTTGGCCAGTGTAAGTTCAAAGAGCATATAACTGCCATCAAGTACAACAGAGAAACGAATAAAATCTGAGCTGATCTAACTACCAGGAGTTGCTGCCTGGTAGTACAAGGGACCGTAGAGAGACTGAGTGCTTCTGGGATTAGGTACACTTTAAACAAAAAAAGTATTAGAGGTCTATCAGTAACTTTAGAAAATCTTTCTCGTCACATTTCTAAGAAGGCCTTGCTTCATGAAAGAACCGCCATTTTTAACTTAAAATGTTCCCATTTAGACGCTGGGTTGGTTTATCATTCGTTATAAACGGCTTTAGGATCAAGGTATTTTAGTTTTTGAGAGTATGAAGTCGTAGATTACATGTACGAATCGTACCATATGGCAACACTAAGTAAATCTTGGAGTCTTAAAAATTGAGTGAGCGATTTAGAAACACTCAGTAGTGTAACAGCAATCTGATAAAGAACATCGAAAGGTACGTGTGTGTGGGGTTTCTATCAATGGCTTTTCACAATCAGTGCATTAGTTTTGACATATAAATAGTATATATGTACATATTCACATGTGTACTTATAACTTATAGAGTTTATACCCATACTTTCGTGATCAATATCGAAAGTTTGTCTGTCCGTACACGGTGTCTATTAGCATTTTTTTTAGAATCTATTTTTATATCATTTTTGGAAAGCTTTCGTAGTTAGCTTCTGTCAGCTTTAAAGTTCGAAGTGAATTTATTTTTATGGTACGATAGGTTGTGGTCTCGACTGCCAATCTGACGGTTTATGACTTTAATATTATACATCTGTGTTGTTTTTGTTTTATGGTTGCTAAATACCTTCTGTTGTCATGTATTGTGTGTTGCCTGGTTCATGAAAATAAATAAAATAATTAACGCTAAATGTCAATAACTTGGTTTTGGGATGGTTAATATTTTGCGAAGTCTTTTGTGAAAGTAAATATGAAATTGTCCATAGTATCAGCCCCTAAATTTGAAATTATGTATGTGATCAAATTAACGGTTATTTCAGCCTCCCCTAGCAATGAAAATCTGCTTACTTCAACTGCCCGTGGCCAATGACACCACTGCTAACGTAAATCAAGTCGTTAATACTGTAAATCAAGTGAAAACCGAGAATCCTGATCTGAAAGTGGCCATACTCCCTGAGTGTTTCAACGGTCCCTACGGAACAAAATACTTCGCTGAATACGCTCAAGAAATACCTCACGGCTCAACTAGTCAAGCTCTTGCAAAATTGGCTCATAACCTTGGAATTTACATAATTGGCGGAAGTATTATCGAACGAGATGACGGAGACAAATTGTACAATACATGCACGGTTTGGTCTCCCGATGGCAAATTAATTGGAAAACATCGGAAGGTGAGAATGTACATATGTACATATTTTAGTATGATTAATTTATGGAAACATCTTAAAATCCGTTCCTGATTCGAATACCAGATCCATATGTTTGATACCAACTTCCACTCGGATGTGGACGGTAGCATGTATTTCATGGAATCAGCTGCCCTTACACCGGGCAATGAGTTTACCGTGGTAGAAATTGAAAATCGAAAATTTGGTATTGGTATTTGTCACGATTTGCGATTCGAAGAATTGGCACGGATCTATCGCAGTGAAGGTATGAAACATCGATTGGATAAGGGTAAAATGATGAATTTCACGTTTTCTCAATAATTTCAGGATGTGACATTATTGTGTATCCTTCGTCGTTCTGCATGGCTCATGGACCAATGCACTGGGAATTACTGCAAAGGTCGCGCGCCAATGATAATCAACTCTTTGTGGTTACAGTTTCAGCGGCCAGAGATATGAATGCTGATTATGTATCGTATGGACATTCAATGGTTGTTGATCCTTGGGGTAGAGTATTGCATGAAGCTCAGGAAAAACGACAGATAATCGTAGCTGATATTGGTAAGTTGGAGGGTGGAGGTTTGTAGTGGATTTTACTGCATTGTTTTATAGATTTTGCAATGGTGGATGAGGTAAGAAGGCAGATTCCGATATTTGAGCAAAGGCGCACCGATTTGTATGATACCATAAAGAAACAGTAATTTTTTGAACAGGGATTATGAAATAAACTTTTTTTTTGATATTAAGCACTTTTTCGTATATAAGATTCGAATATATCGAATTTTCTTAGGAATTCAGTCGAAATAGGTTAACGTATAAGCGGCTTCCTGTGGTAGACCAGAAGAGGACCATAGTGACACAGCGAATATGCAAAAAAAATCCAATAATGACGGAATGGTCATAGCGCAGGAGCTTGCATATGTACATATGTCCGATTCACGCGTAAACCGGCATGTAAATTTGCTACATATGTATGTAGGTATGTATATAGAGTACAATGTGGAAACTGCCATTTAAAGTCAGAGAAGGGAGGTCAGAAACATTTAGAGGTACTGACGATTGCCACAATGAAATGCTTGATGACAGTATCCTAAGAAGGTTGAACAGTGGGTAAGAATCAGACTTTGTTCTGGCTATGTGCCAAAAACGTGAATGTGTGCAAATTTAGAAACGATCTTCCTTGGAGATAAAAGCTTATCGGCAAAGTTCTGCGTTACAAATGAGGAAGAGCCTATATTTCTCAAAGCAATGTCAGTGGGCCTCGTGGATCAGTGGTTAGTCTGTTCGAACTTCGAATCCCAGAAAACACCAAAAAGTTATTTCAGGTTTCCACCTCATGTCGATTTCGATGATATTCTCCTTTTGGTCTCCTTCGTTCCTAGTGCCTGTATCCAGACACGGACTTCGTATAACAGAACCGAGTTGACAACCCTGGAGAGCAGTATTATAAGGACGACCTCTGTTTTGGGGTAGTTCTAATCCCTTCATCGGTATTATGTCTCAGCTTTCTGTTGTTGAAATACATAGTTTGCAATAAGTAATATGAAATATCCATCCTGGCGAGTGATTTCCTAATGAACGACCAGTTCGAAGAGTTGAAGTCGTATTTAACGTCAAGCGATCCCACTAAACTTTTATGCCGTAGAGCCATCTGTCGCTTTCGTTGGCACTCCTGCAATTTCTATTGCCAATCTTATGGCGTCAACAGTAGTTCGTGCTTTCCTGAAGCTAAATTGGGTGTCTGAGAACTCCTTTCTCGTTTGCTACCTTGAGGGGAATAGTATAAATTATCTTCTCAAGGATTTTTGCCACGGTGTCCAATAGGCGTATTGGGCGATAGGACGATGGTTCTCTTGGAGCCTTCTTTCCTTTTGGTAGCAGGACCAAATGTGTTTTCCATTTTTAGGAAAAGTTCCTTCTTTGAGATATTTATGCCTTATTTGGGATCTGGAAACCTTACTGTCGCCTATCTTACTGCACGCCTTTCACAGCTCTTCCAGAGCAATTAATGGGATATCCTCTGGATTGTCTTATCTTGTTGCGCACAGTGGCTGGTCTTTTGGGATAAAAGATGCTATATTCAGCAGTATTGGATATGTTATTTGAGGTGTCCTTAAATTCGTCATCGCCATTTCATATCCTGGGACCCATGGATTATTGTCAGCTTCTTGTGACGGTTTCGCTCTCCTTGATGTCTCTTTTTAAGTTGCGTCTCATTTTAAATCTGCTTATGACAGTATTTATTGAGACGAGGTTAACAGAGCCATGTCTAGTTTTGGCATTTCTGTCAAACTTTCCGCTCTACATTAACGGGCTTTGGACAAAAAGACTTCACCACAAATTATACGTGCTGTCGATGTCGTGAATCAGTCAAAAACTGCTTAATGGACACTAAGGCCCCGGCCGAAGAATCTCCGAATGTAAGCCGGAGACGTAGTAGAGGAAGGCCTCACGTGGCGTGCACAAATCGAAAGACCCGTCAACCGACTTGTGGTGCGCAACTAGGGGCAGTTAGCTAAAGCCCGGGCTAAATGGAGAGGCTTGTTGTTTGAGGCTTAGATTCACTCCGAACTATAGCACTGCCTTAGTAGGTAAGTAAGTATTACAAGAAAGGTAACCAAAGGTATTCTATAACAAGAGGAGAGGAAGATCTCTACGGTGTCATTGGTGCAGTGTGTTTGCTTGTGATCTCCATTTGGGCCCTGTTGAAGCACAACAAACTAAAGTCATTCGTGTATAAAGAGAAATTAATAAAATCGATGTTCTCGAACCTCCACACATAAAATGAGTTTCTGCCTGGTAGTACAGTAAACAGAAATCGGGTTTCAGTGATCACTTGGGATTTGGACCGACGTAAAACTTAGTAGGGCCTCTGAGCCTCAAACAACAAGTAGGGTCTATCTAAATCTGAAGGAAATAGCCCTATGTGCCTTTCTTGACATTGAGGGCGCTTTCGATAACACTGGCTACAGCTCAATAGAGAGAGCAATCAGTAGCAGAGGCATCGAAGATTCGACCAGCAAATGGATAAGAACCGTGCTTGAAAGTCGAATTATGACTTCCTCCTCGGGAGGAGTTTCTGTATCTGTGACCGCAGCTAAGGGCTGTCCCCAAGGTGGAGTTCTCTCTCCCCTTCTATGGTCACTAGTCATAGACAACCTTCTAGTCGATCTTTACAGATTAGGCTATACCGCCATTGGTTATGCGGATGACTTGGCGATACTTATTAGTGGCAAGCACAGCGCAACCATCTTCAGCGTCATGCAAGATGCTTTACTACACGTTTTAGAATGGTGTAGCAGAGAAGGACTATCCATCAATCCCTGGAAAACTGTTCTATTGCCTTTTACTAGGAAAAGACTGGTCAATCTAGGACCTATCATTATCAAAGGCACTACTCTAGCTTATTCCAGTGAAGTCAAATATCTCGAGGTCATCCTCGACAAACGGCTCAACTGGAATTCTCATATCAAGTTTGCCATCGAGCGTGCTAATAAGGCCATGTGGGCCTGCAGGCGCCTGTACGGCAGAGCTTGGGTTCTAAATCCGAAAATGATACATTGGATGTATACAATGATGGTGGGGCCTATTATCACGTACGCGGCTATCATCTGGTGGCCGAAAGTTCTTGAACGGACAACGGCAGCTACACTTCAGAAGTTACAGAGAATTGCCTGTCTCGGTATCACAGGTGCTATTCGTACCTGCCCAACGGCAGCTTTAGAAGCAATCGTTGGGCTTTCACCCCTTCATATCTTCATTATGAAGACAGCCGCTAGGTGTGCAATCAAGTTGCAGATAGAATACAAGTATAAATCAAGTGACCATGTGGGACATCTGAAAATTCTTGACTCAATCCCCAAAAGAGACATGGTTTGTACAGATAGCAGTAACAACTCGTACATATATATGTATGAGGCATACAACAAGTGAGTCTCAGGAAAGTGAATAGTTCCATACAAATGTTATAATAAAACAAATAGTCTGTACATTTTGCAAAAATTAATTTCTATTGTGATGAATATAAATTGTTAGTAAATGTTACATTAAAAAAATTTGTTTCCGCACTCTGATAAAACTCACTGCTTCCTCTTTATGGTATCATACAAATCCGTACGTCTTTGTCCCCAAATCGGAATCTGATTTCTAACTTGATCCACCATTGAAAAGTCTACAACGCAATGTAATTTCATTCAACACAATCATCCTTAATCAAAATGCAATTTCTAATCTTACCAATATTAGCGATAATTACTTCACGATTTTCATCAGCCTCATGCAAGACTCTACCCCAAGGATCAACAACCATTGAATGTCCATACGATACATAGTCAGCTTTCTTATCTCTGGCCGCTGAAACTGAAACCACAAAGAGTTGATTATCATTGGCGCGAGACCTTTGCAATAACTCCCAGTGCATTGGTCCTTGAACAGTGCAGAATGACGAAGGATACACAATCATATCACATCCTGAAATTACCATAAAATGTGAATACCATGATTAAGCTCTACTCCAAGCAATGTTTCATACCTTCCTTGCGGTAGATCCGTGCCAATTCATCGAATCGCATGTCATGACAAATGGCGATGCCAAATTTTCGATTTTCAATCTCAACCACGGTAAATTCAGTGCCTGGTGTGAGGGCTGATGATTCCTTGAAGTACATGTTGCCACCCACTTCGGAGTTGAGATTGATATCAAACAAATGAATCTGCGATGCCAAATGAATGTGAGTTTTCCTGGAATTTTAAATAAATGTCCTTACCTTCCGATGCTTTCCTATTAACTGGCCATCGGGAGACCAAACTGTACATGTGTTGTACAACTTATCGGGGTCAACTCGTTCGATAATACTTCCGCCAATTATGTAGATTCCAAGATTTTTGGCCAATTTTGCTAGTACTTGACTGGTCGGACCTTGAGGTACTTTTTCAGCGTATTGTTCGAAGTATTCCGTTCCATAGGGACCGTTGAAACACTCAGGGAAAATGGCCACTTTCAGGTCGGGATTTTTGGTTTTCACTTGTTTCACGGCTTCCACAGCATGATTTACATTGGCAGTGGAGTCGTTGCCTACTGGCAGTTGAAGCAAAGCGATTTTCATTACTACAGATGGATGAAATAACCGTGGGATTGATGATTTAATTTCAAATTAAGGGAGGATTAATATTGCTTCTTTTAATATTGGGTTCTGATCGAATACTGAAGAGCAGTCGATAGCTCATTGTATTTATAGGGACAGCAGTACAAAGATTCTTTTTTATTTGCTTCAATTGAATATTATCAATTGATAATTATCAGTGAAATTTGTTTTGACTTTAACTTTCTAAAAGTGTGTAATCTGAGCCCGGTGACAGTCTGCTATTATCTCATAGGGATACGTTATTAAGAGTAACGCCAATTATCGCATTTAAAATATTTTCATGAATAACAAGAGCGATAACAGTCAGGCAAATATACAGGGCTCACGAATGAACTAAGAAGGCAGATGTAAAGGTGGCAGATTACTAATCAAGGAGGCGTCGTTCTTGTAGGCATTATCTACAAGGGCAAGTATTAGTTTTGTGAACATTTCGTTATTTGAGATTTCAATTGCACTTGGTATTACACTAAGAAAAAGTTTCTTACAGTTCTGTCAGGCTGTCTGCTCAAAATTACAATTTAATTCATAAAAAATGGTACTCCACTGGCTATTTCGGAAAAAAACAACTTTTTTGAAAAAAGTTCACGACAAATTTGTTGAAATATCTCGATCAATTAAAGTTAAGCAGATGCGGTATCAGATTGCCTTGCATATTATATTCATGAGAAACATTTTTTTGGATACTAGCAAGTCTCCAAATGGTATGCTAAAGAGCATCACCCTTCAACTCTCTAAAACTTCTTTGAACGAAACATGTCGAACTAAAGACCTCTAAAGCGCTGTCAGTCTTCTTTCAGTGCAAGAGTGCCTTTGGTAAGACTTGGGGCTTGTCGCCAAGGAAAGTCCTATGGAACTACACGGCAATGATAAGACCCCTCCTGTCATATGCATCGGTTGTGTCCAAGGAACGGTCTGTCTCGGCTGCTTGGTAGATTTCCCCAGTACGCCCGGCTCTGCTCTAGACGCTTTGATTAACACACCCCCCTTTGATATTTATATCATGAGGTGTACACTCAGAGCCATTTTCCGCCTAAAAAGAAGTGGTCTCTGGCACAACTCGCACTGGAGTTTTGATGACTTGCGCGACGGCTGTCCTATGACCCCTGTCTACTGGACATGCCATTTGATGCAATGACACCAGAATTACGGCTGCGATGCAAATTTGAAGTCGATTAGCCTCATGTTCAGGACTGGCTTTGGCCAGAGTCTGAACCGTGAAAGGAATGTAGTCGCATTTTTACGAACGGCTCCAAAACTGGACAGGCGCTGGTTCAGAAGAGGTTCAGAAGAGGCTTTCTCAGGACCACGATGGTTTACCAGAGTCCTTGGTCAGGGCTTCCATTGACGATTGGGTTTTTATTGATCACAATCGAGGGTGGCATAGCTGTCCAGGATGTAGGCAGACTAAACGAATGTCCCTGACGTCTGCTGGAAATCGGCGGTTTTCTTGCTATCCCTCAGCAGGAAGGACTGTAGACAACTTACTGCTGTTCTTACGGGCCACAACACCTTTGCCAAACACCTTAGTGAGCTAGGTTTAAGTGATACCCCTATCTGCGACATCTGTGGAGAAGGCGACGACGCGGCGGAACATTTCCTATGCGATTGTCCTGCCTTTGCTTGGATCAGGTGCGGTTTTCGGTGCTGATGTGGTGAGTGCTGATGATGTGAGCTCCTCATCACTGGAGCTCCTTCTCGACTTTCTACGAAAGATGAAAAAATTCTAGAGCAAAATGGGGTTCTCTACCTAGTAATACAATGGCCCAGTTTTTGATTCTGAGTGCTCCAGACTCAAGACTCCAGACTCCCGCCCCGACGACGAAAAAAAAAGTGTCCACAGCACGGTTTATTCTCTAATTCCCGAAAGGATAAAAAAACGAGACCGTGAAACAACTAAACTAAAATAGCTGTGCCTGTCAAAAAACGAAGCAGAAAAGGCTCGTGTTGGTTTTAAATACGATCGATGTTCAAGGCTTACAAAAAAAAGTTTTTGACTTCAACGAAAGCCCTCCAGAATTCCTTCAAGAGCTAACAAATATTCAAAGCAATACCTTCAAGATCGCGGCAATTTTCTAATTAAGAATTAAGAAGTTTATGGCAGATGGCTGAATGAGGAGTCTCCACATTCCACGTTTCCCATTGCTGATTCCGCAGATGTAAGCGGCACAAAACTACTTGACGAAATAAAAATTGGTTGAACGAAATCGAAAAGAAGTAGCTTTGCATTCCCATAAAGAACTGATTAAGGAACTCAAGCCAGAAGTTAATTTTAAACGAAGACAATTTTTTAATTGCTTGATGGAACGTCAGCTAGTGAAAGTCAATTGTGCTAAGAAAATTATCTTCAGCGACGAGGCACATTCTCATTTCAATGTCTACGTAACGTAAGCAAACGTTTCGAATTTAAAAGAAGCCGACGAATACACCACGTGTCACTGTTTGATTCAGTTTCCAGCCTGGTGGAGTGATGGACCCTAGTTCTTTGAAAAGAAGCTGGTTACAGTGAATAGCTTGCATTACAGAACGACAATTTCTTTTGGTCAAAATTGATTGATATCTGTATTGAACATGCGTGGTTCCTACAGGGAGCCGCCATATTTCGAATACAATTGCATTTTTTTCTTGTAAAGGGTGTTCCATAATTCACGCAAAATGTAATTTTGATAGAAAATACAGATTTTTAATTAGAAAGCTCAAATTCTTTATTGATTCATAGAGTATACAGATTGAGGTTATGTATGGAATAGCACATCGGATAAATGGCCGCCACGGCTTTGCTGGCAAGTACGTACTATTTTGTTGAAATTTTCTATGACCGTTTCGCATAAATCACCACCTTAAGGTGGTATTACAGGCCGCAGTAGCCAGTTTCCTAATGCTTTCTCTTTAATTTTAATTTTAATTAGTTTTAATTTTTAATTAGTCGCTTGGACTGTCTTAAACCAGGAATATTTTCCAAGTGGTCAAGAAAAAGTTGGTGTTCCCAGTTGTTAATTAGCCCTAAGGCAGCAGCCCAATTGACTCTGCAATACGGTTTTGGTCGTATAAATACGGATTCTGATCCAATCCTAGTCAGTTCGTCTGCCTTGGTGACTGGTACCCATCAAAGTTTAGTCTTATTATGCATTTAACTGTCATAGATCGTATTGTAGTAGAACACAGTACTAGAAGTGCTGCTTCACTATCCGAAAGGATAAGAATTTTGGCGCCCTTAAAAACCCTTATTAAGTAGGCGCAGATCTCAATGGCATGGACTACTGCCTGGAATACCGATCCAAAGATGCCGGCTCCAAATCCAAAATCCATCTTCGATCCGTCAGTGTACCACATCAAACTTGTACCACATCTCGTGTCAGAGCACCATTGGCCCAATCGACCCGGTCTGGTATTTCTACCTCAAAAAAGTTTCCCAATACTGTATTCCTTCCACTTATTTACTAAGGTAGAACTAAAGTTTGGGTGAACCTGGGCCTGAATTAACAACCTTGTCCAGTTAGTCCGGTCCTTAGTTAACTACTTTAGTTGCGCACTGCAAGTGAGTTGAGTTTCTCTTTACATGTGTGCTCGTCCTCTATTGCGCTGTCGCTCCAGGTTGAATTCGAAGACTTTACAGATCGGAACATTAGTGTCCAATAGCCATCTTAGGCGACTGATGCCCATTTTTTTGTTAAGGTTGACGTTTCTGTACAGATTGTAAAGTTCGTCGTTGAATTATCTCCTCCAAAGCCCATCAACGCAAATGGATCCGAATATTCTACGAAGATTTTTTGTTCGATACGACTTCATCCGCTTTCGACAGAGTCCTTGCTTCAACGCCATAAAGGACTGGGATGGTTAGACCTCAACATAGTGTGCATCTCTTGCAACAGTTCATTTCATAAAAAACGTGCATAATCTCCTTGAGATGAGCCATTTGTCTTCGCAGTTAAATAATTAAATGTTGAGTTTATTTTAAGTTTGAAATAAATAAAATTGGAAATGTCAAATATCTTAAAAATAGATTTTATTTCCTGTTTTCCTTGGTAGTTTGAAGAGAATTCCAAATCCAAATAAACATTTCCCATCACACAATAACAAACAGTCAAGTCTGCACTGCATCCAAATTTTGCTAACCCAGGAAATTCCACTTTCGACATCCTTCCATAAGAAATACGAGCATATCCTTTTATGCGTTCCTCAATTTCAATTCCTAAATATTTGACTCAATGAAAACTAAAGCACAATAACAAACAAACTCTTCCGTTGCCATAAGGACCACTCGTATTGATAAAACAACGATCATTCAAAGAAGTCCTTTAGAGCAATTTCTGACGAGTTTATCTGTTATTTTTGTCAGTGCAGTTTGTTTTCTTTTAATCATGGAGGATACTTCAGAAAACTTGGAAAACGTACAAATTTTCAACGCACAAGTTGTCGACCAAACCGTATCGACGGTCACACTCGTGTGGGATGGTGTCCCAACTGCAGATGTATACGAAATTGAAAAGCATAATAAAAAGTTTGGTTGGCAGCGTGTTGCCTGGTTCGTAGTCGATAAATTGTCCTTCCTCGCCACAAAAAAAAAAAAAAAAAAAATTGTTTGCACAAATAAATCGCGAAGCTTTGTATAATGTATATCCATCGTAAAAAATTATGATTATCCTCGTGGTTTTTCGGTTTTATTTTTTTGTTTCTTTGCCCTGGTAGGACGAGTGCGTGCAGGACCACAATTGAGCAGCTGGATGACAATTTCGCATATCGATTTCGTATAAAAGCGCTGAAACTTTCCCAAAACGACGAACACAGTGAGGAGGACAACGATGAAGAATGCTATGACTACGAAGGCCAAACGAGAGAATATAATACGGTTGGTGCGTCCGAGGAAGTTGTGGTACGAACAATGTCATTTGTTTTATGAGCATCCGTCCGTCTGTTTATCTTTCAAGCAATTAAATTCTACTTTCCTACATTTATGACAAACAAAAGTTTTAAAATGTGCATCTGCATGACTTCCAGGGTATGACGCAGTCTATGTTACCGTCAACAATGTGCCTGCATCGAGCCATTAAGAAGGGTCAACAGTTTCTGATCAAGAGGATCCTCCGACGTCGTCCCAGCCTGATTGATTATCCCAGTCAGAATGGATATCTACCTTTGGCCAATGCCATCACCATGGGTGAGATATCTATCATTGACATCATCATGACTGCGGGTGCAAGTGTGCATACCGGAAATCCTTTAAACGGTCGCACACCGCTGCATGTTAGTTGCAATGAACTTAAGATAACCTTATAAAGTCAACATTTTTGTGTTCATCCCATAGCTGGCATTCTTTTATGGACACCTGCCAGTGGCACGAATGCTGCTCAACAAGAAAGCCGATATAAATGTCAAGGATAACAAAAGCATGACACCGTGCCATTGTGCAGTAGATGCTAACCAATATGAAATGTTGAGATTCGCACTCGACAATGGAGCTGATATGGAAGCGGTGGACTTGTTAGGATGGACTCTGCTATTGAGAGCAGGTATGTGGTTAGCTAGGGCTGTGATGGATGGAAAATCGATTCTTGTCACGCCGGCCACCCACTTCCACTCACCAAAGTATGTTAATTTGTTTTTAGTTGGAATGCATTCAGAGTTGGCCATTGTCAAGTTGCTGCATCAGCAGGGGGCAAATACGAAAGCGTTGGACGTGAATGGGCTTAATTGTATGGAATTGGCACGTTTGTTTCGAAATAATGAAGTATTCAAATACTTCGAAAATTGTGTCACAGAATAATTGACGTGAAAATAACGGTAAGGATACCACTATTCTGAGTGAATATAAAATAGGTGTTGCTCGTTTATTCTCTTGTTTTGTTATTTTCTAAGCATATCTGGTCAAATAAAAGTCAATAAAGTAAAATGAGTACTGTGGGACTATAACATGTTTCTACAGAGTGGGGAAAACTTGTTGTTGATTATCGTTTCATTGGTGCATAAGAATGAAATATCGGAATCATCTAGGTCGCGACTGACAGGTAGAGAACATTTGACCAGATTAAGCACTTTGTGACACCACCATCTTTTTGCTTAGCTCTGTCAATATCCAAAACAAGAATAGAGTCGACAGGTTTAGTGTTGTTCTTTCAGTTGGAACAGAAGTTTTTGTCGTTGTGACCGCAGCAGGCTTTCCGCAGTGACCTGACAGACTCAATTATAGAGAAAGAAGAGCTTGAGTGGCGGTATTGTGTGACAGAATGAACGGCATAAGATTCCTGACATGACAAAAAAGCAACATATAGACGTGACAAATGGATAGAATCGCGAGCTGAGGTGGTTCATCGTTTACTACAAATAACGATCAAATTAATAGATTGAACGAACATTTTGAGTTGACGTTTAATTATTTCTTGTTCTTAGACATCCTGAAAGCGACCCAAGCATTCATTAAGAACTCTTCGGTAGGGTTGGTCAGCATTCCTGAAAGATTTATGAAAGATTGGAAAATGCGGATGGTTGTCAAACTCTTTAAAATGGACTACGGAAACTGGTAAAAAATGTTAAATTATGTGTGCGTCAAAGAATACCTAGATTCAATTCATGAAGCCGAACAGGAAGTTTCACTTCAGGATGCTATTCTATTGATTAAATAAACATTCAGCGAACTGCCGATGATGAGAATCAGCTGTTCTTTTTGGACTTTGAGGAAAAGCGTGATCGGGAATTTCATCTGGCGGGCTTCGTCTAGTCTAGTGGAAGTCTTCTTTTTCTTTTCCTTTTATTAACCGTTGTAAACATGTTCATACGACATGTTTGATTGAACATGTACTTAAAATGAGGCCAACAATAACACGTCAGTCGTACGTGGATTTTCTTATGACAAGGAACGTTTCAATAAAGTAGTCAGTTTTCGTTTTAAATGTCAAAGCCTTTTTATTTTTAAAAGTTGAGTGCATATTATATGTAGATTACACGTACATGTATACGTACACGTACACGTACATCTTATGCTTCATATTTCTCCCACGTATCTGCTACTGCGCCGCTTGTGGGATTGGCTTATTTTCGGACCTCAATATCCTTTTACAAGTCACTGTATTTTGGATTCCTTTCTCCCTGAGGCCGAGAATTTGCTGTTGTTTTTGGATTTGAGTAATCTAATTGTTTTTCGTCTGGCTTTTTTTCGAACTTCAAATTGAACTTAAGTCGCTATTGCTCCTCGAACGGGGTTTTTCGCCGATCTTCTTTGTATGTGACAGTACCAGCTGATGCGCTCAGTCTGGAGTTTTTCAATAATCGAAGTATTTAATCAATTATTTGAAGGCTTCCGCGAATACCCGTACTTCTAATTAGGCCGCGTTTCGATACTCTCGCTATCATCCGTAGCATTTTTATCTCCGTCGCTGTCATTTTTCCTTTCATACATCGTCCAACACTGCGATGCGTATGTTAAACGCGGACGCACGACTGTCGTATAAAGCAAACCTTTAAGTTTATGTGGCATCTTGCATTCACAAAAGACTGAAGTATTTTAGAAAAAACTGATTCCTACTATTAGGGCTACTTATAAAGTTACGTGTGATATGCTTTCCAAGGAACCATGCGACGGGGCTGCTTACTATCGGCTCTGTTATTCCTGGTTGTTGGTAGGGAAATTGTGAAATACCATGGATTACAGCATCTTACAACAAACTTTGGCATTGCATTGGGAAATGAAGCATGAGATGCATGAGAGATATTTTCACACTACATCGGGTGAGGAACTTATATATACAACGCTGAAAGGAGTAGCAATGGATTGGATACACCTTAGAGGTGATGATCCAGCTCCCTAAGTTCATCGACGTAAACGCTTTGCCGTTGAAGGTAATAATTCAGTTACGTAATTAGATGTCCCAGAGGATGTTTTGATTGTTATCGACTTTAAAACGCGAAATAAAGACATTAATCTTCGAATCTTCGTAGGAATTTTAATATAAATCATGCGGCCGTCTAGTGAATGGATTCTCTACACTATTGTAACTAAATATCACAGCTACAGAATGAGTGAAATGGGAAAGTTTCATTCAAGAAGCCTTGTTCAAATTCCAGAAAACACAAAAAAATGTCCACGGCCCCACCGAATGTCTGACAAACATCCGAGAGTAATAAATTTCATGAGAAAGGCTTCTAAAAAAAATTGGCTTTCGAATATGGCTCTAAACTGTTAGCCTCTTCCATTTGTGAGAAAAAAATATAACACACTCAACACGAATGGTCGCGAGAAGCTAGGCAACTAGCTAGTCTGTTGCGCCAAGTATTTGTTTTCTTTTTTTAAATAAGCCAATCCATTGAGAGCTATAAATTGTATCTTCGGCATCCGCAAAACTCATGTAGGACCACCAATCATTCAACCAATGATGTGTAATAGATGCGACGATCGATTGCAGCGCATCATTGTAGAAGTGGCACAGCGCAACTTAAAAATTAAAACCATAAACAAAGACTTATTCGACTGGGTGCCGTGACATAAGGCCATGTGACATAAGGCCATATTGTCGCTTTCGAAAAGCTCGCTACGCTCGCCAAAAAAAAAAAACTATGGACACTTCCTCGACTCATGCACCAGACGGCCTTCGGCCTCACATGCAGGTGCTCAGGGCAGCGCTACGCGGCATATAGTTAGGTGTCTTTTTATTTGACATTTTACATTCTGAAAAATTCTGGACTTATGTTCCATTTTAGACCAAACAAATTGTGGGCTTATTGAATTATGGCCTTATGTCCGACTCAAAATCATAAATCGATCAGAAAAACCGGTTTTGTTATTGAAAAAATAATATTTTGAAATATGGCCTTATGTCACATGGCCTTATGTCACATAGCCTTATGTCACATGGCCTTATGTCATATGGCCTTATGTCACATGGCCTTATGTCACATGGCATTATGTCACATAGCCTTATGTCACATGGCCTTATATGCCACGGCACCATTCGACTGTTATCTATTTTTATTGGAAAGTATATTAATTAAGAAACGTTTCAAACAAAAAATTTTCTTTCTGCAGATCCTTAGTTATAATCAAAATTAAATGAACTTTTTTATCAATTATTTCGACATCATTTTTGCAGCAGTGGATAGGCTGTGAAGCTGTAGGCTCTTATTTCATCTTAACACAGGGACTAAACATAGGGATTTCTCCTTTTTTCTTTTTATATCGATACAGTTGAAAGTTTTACTTACATACAAATGCAATCGTATGCATGTATAATATGATTTTTGGTTTGCGGATACACTTAGGCATATCACAGATGTCGACCAGCAAACAAAGCCCTTTACGTCCTTTGAATCTTCATGTGCTGTGACTGTGAATTTCAGAATGTGGAGAATATTCTCCCACAAGTCGTCTGTTTTTATTAACGATAGCAATGTTATTAGATACTTTAACAAAAGCTTTATATCTTGCTTACTTCTGTTAGTCTACGTTAACAATAACTCAAAACAGTTTCTATAGAAAATTGAAAAATATAATAAATTACTTGAAAACCTCACACAATTATTCGACTTACTAAACCGCATCATTCGTTGTCATTGGCATTATTTATTATGTCTGTGTTTGGGTTCGTCATCAATTTTGTGCTTATCTGTCTTCCTTTGAATGATGTCACAAGGACTCTATGAAAAATGAATGAAAGTGCTGGTTTCAAGTCGTTACTATTCCCAGTGGGAGTGATTTCATTTTCAGATAAAGTCTATGATTAACCAAAAAACACCCGCTGAGTTATTTAAATTGAATCGGGACACGACAACACAAGAAATCTGAAAGATATAATTAATGAAGGAGATACTCGTATTTGAATGTTTTTAAAATCATTTATTTCAAAAGAAATTACAATCGTATGTGCACGTGCATTTCAAACACATAATACTCCTTTCAGAGTTTGATAACCGCAGGAGTACACATTGTAGAAGTCCTGATTCTGTTTTAAACCTAAGAAGAATACATTCTCGGCTAACTCTTTGCCAAAGTCACAAAAGTTTTGGGCATAGAGTGTAAAGAACAATAGTTTGTTGTCTAGTTTGTACCGCTTTAAGATCTCGTTCTCATGATCGTAGATCTCTTGAGAAACTGTCGTCGAGGTTATCCAATCACGATACTCCATCCAAGCGTTTTGGAAACTTTTAATGTAAATCACTGAAAGTAAACGCGCTTCATCGAGAGCGTTTAATGCCGGCGGTAGTTTTAGGCAGTCAGCTATCTCTCCATATTTTTTTAGCTCCATTCTGCCTGTGCTGTTGTAGAACATCATCCAAAGGTGTACGTTTAACGTAGCGTAGTAATAAGACATTGGCTTATTTCGACTTTGATACATGTACATAGTCCAATCGAGGATAGTCCTTGGTATACCTTGCATGTACGTCATGTTGCCTTTTCGAAGTTCCTCGAGTGACTTTAGGTTGTGCTCGTAGCCATCAGCATACATTTTTACGCTTTCGTATTCCTTATTCAAATCAGCAACCTGGAAGAGAAATTATAAGTCAGAAAAGCGCTCATAGCGGGACTCTCAAATCAGGTATGTACATTTTTCTAATGGAAACCAACAGGGGCAGACGGTACACTTTGTTAAACCAATCAGCAGAGTGCGGCTACAAAGAGTTAGTTTAACTTTTTATCAGACAGTCGTGGAGATGCTACTGGTAGGGAAACTGTAGAAAGGGACGAGAAAATTAATGAAAAAGTGCAAGTGGCTCGCGTTGCATTAGAAATGTACATACATTCGAGAAGAAGGTCAAGGATGACACAGTATCCTTGATACCTTTCGTCTTAAAGCCAGTGGACCTATAGTTTTATCTCGATAATTGGTAAGCAGTAGATATGACGAAATTTGCTCTTACTTAATGGGATAGAATTCACATCACTACCGTTGCTTACACAATGATTCCAAATGTCCGTCCATCCTCCGAAGACATATAGCATATGGAGCATGGAATGAGTGGAGTGGGGATACGGGAAGGGCGCTAAGAGGCTGTTCAGGGATGAGCAAACTGGGATTGGGTTGTAATTATATTTTGTGACATCTTATTGTAAAGAGGAAAAGCTTAGTTAAGGAAGCGGTGACAATTCAGCGAATACGCAAGGCGAAGAAACACGTAGAGATCAAATTGAAAAGCGGACGTATGCAATATCGTTTCATCTACGAAATATTGTGAAAATGCCCAATTTAAGCAAAACCAAATGAGTAGATGACAAATATTAAATGCTAAAATGTGAATTAAAATAGCATCGTTACAGATTTGTCCTGGAAAAGAAATTAGTTATGTTAGTCTAGTACTTTGTGGACTCTACTAAAGCCTGTATAATTTTTGTGATGTACTCCTCAGAAATAAATGGGCCAAACCATCTTTTTGGGTGTTCTCCAGGAATCTTCTTAGTCAAAGTTGCCGTCTGAATTTCGTCAGAGTTTCTTTCTGATCTAGTTTATTTGTGTTAAAACTCAATATAAATTAAGGATAACCAGTTCATCACTCGTTGGACTGAAATAACTATTCCCCCACTAATTCCGAGTTTCGATATAATATTCCAGCGGTCGCGACGTCTTCAAATGTACCAGAAAGATCATTTTTTTAAGTGATGTCTAAAGAATTTTTGTCCTTTGGATATCACCGTCCATATTCACAGATTGAGTTAGATTTGCCGATATTTTAAAACGTTCGCCCACTTTCCAGTTATTACTGACCTGCCAAGTGCAGAAAGTTATTCAAGGCCCAAGGACTTTGGGGTTGATACATGTTTTACTAGTGCTTCCGTTTTTGTATGAGATTCGATTTTAACGTGTTTCTTAACCCAATCATACTCAGTATTGTCTACCATATGCCATCGCGATTTATAATCCAACTTCCTTCCGTTTCCTGCATATGATTGTTGTTGGTATAAAATTATGTTTCATGAAAGGATTTTGCATATAAAAGCAAATATTTTTGATCTTTAACTGAACAGTGAATAGCTTAGAATATTTGAAATGAATCAAGACAGTTGGGAAGAGAGGATCCTAGTTTTCTTACTGTAAAAAGCTCTGCATAAAGGCGCATAAACTCTGTGGCTTACAGTTCAAAGGAAGACTTAGGTCATAAGTCTTGCCTCTGAGAGCAAAATACGTGACTTAATACTAGGTGACAAATTATTCCTTCTAATTATTCTCATATTGCAATTTTAAAGAGAGTAGGACGAGGTAACATCAGTTGGACATGGAAAACGAAACCATATGGGAACCAAATGTTTTTGAACCTCTATCACATGGTCCTAGACCTTTTTATACGGTTATCAGATGCACGTAAAAGAGATCCGCTTGACATACAAACATACATATTCGCCAGCAACAAAACATTCAGGTATCATACTAGTTTCGCCTCATACATGCTTCTATTTGCGAACATTTTTTAATTGTCTCCTATACTTGTGTCCTCTGGGTAAAATAAGTCTTAGTAACGGCTGGATTCATTTTTAAAATCCACGACTTGAGTAAGTGTGTAGCGTCAGGAAAAGGTATCCCCACAGTCTGTTCAGTCATTGGTGCCCATGACTGTGATGATGGAAGATTTTCATATGTAGCAGTTCTTATAAAATAGCCGCTTTTGTTAGCCATAGGCGGTTCCAGAATTTTCTGAAACTATTTGCGTATGAATGGCAAATTTAGGGCATCAATCATTGACCTTGTTAGCAATATGTTTCTAATGCTTTCTACTTTCACGTATACCAATCTTATAGATTCACCCAGGGTCCTAAATGATTAGTCTTAAGTTTGCTGTACTAAGTAGTAGCTAACAACAGAAATGGACAATATTTGAAGATGACATATTTCTTCTTTCAATGAATTGCAATGCCTTCGACTTAGAAATGCAATTGGTGCAGGTAAAGTATACAAAGTGATTTTATTGTTGGCACAGAAAGTGTGCCAAAATCTGCTTCAAAAAAATCTACTTACTGTCAAAGTAAAAAAAACTTTTTAGTGTTTTCTGGGATTCCGACGTCAAACATCCCACTCAGCGGCTCAACGCATTTACAACTTGAGCCACGGCGCCCACCTAACATACGAGAACATATGAACGAGTACATGTGTTAAAAGGTGGTAGGGGTAGCCATGGAGTAGAAAGTAATGTGTTTGCTTATGAACTGGCCGGTGTAAGTTCAGACCTCGCATGGGGCAACAGTAATCACACTCACTGAGCACAACAGAGCAACGAATAAATTCTGGGTTTCTCCCACTACTACACCAAAAAAAAAAGGACTACACTAAATGGGCGGCATATAATTTGAAGGCTTCTGGAACTTTTTTCCTAAAAAAATGTGCGTTAAAAACTATGAATCCCTCTCAGAATAATTACAATATCTGGGGATTCTTACACTTCAATCATTTAAAACAATAAACTACGAAGCACGAAGAATAAGCGCGTGATATCGTTCATGCATATGTAAGAAAATAGTTCATAAAATGTTGCTACTAAAATGATTTACTTGAAAATACATCTGGGGATACTTGAATTTTTCCTTCAATCCTTCCAATTTGTACTTAAAAGAATGTGTAGCGAAATGGTCCGTCCTTTTAGCGCGTGCAATAAATCTCTCCAGCAGATCCATTAGACTCGTATGGTCATGCCTGTCCATGTGTTTGGCAGCCACAATATATCCAAACACTGGACGAAAATAGTCGAACGCCTCTCGATAGCAATCATCGATGGACTTGACCATGTTGCACGACAAAAAGAAATCCATCATCTTGCGTTTAGCCTCGAACTTCTCCTCATCGTTTTGTAGGTCAATCAGTAGATTTATCAGGTCATTTTCACCGGGCAAACTACCCATAATCGAGAACATCGGTCGATTCCGACTGCAAACATAATCGAAATATACATCACATGGATGTTTATCGTTACTAATCGAATGCTCCAACCGGACGGCAATGTTTTGCAGCTCCTTAATGCGTAGATCCGACAGATGACGCGTGTAGGCTATTTGACCGAAGACCTCGACGGAGCCGCCCGACAGAAGAAGCAACAAACCGAACGTTATCAACTTGTGAAACATATCTCACCAACTGGCACGACAAGCTATTCCAATATTTGTGTTAAGCTTAGGAAATCTCAGGCGAATTACCAGACGAGTGAGTTGTTTGTTGTGAAAGTTTATAGTTTTTGGGCGAGAGCAGGAGATTATCGCCGAGGTGGAGCACATTTCAACTGCAGATACCGAGCGCTGTTCATATTTGGATTTAATTTGAAATGTAAACATGGAATCTACTGTTGGTATGTTGGGGGGAATGCGCGTATGCAAATATTTATGAAGGAACTGCTTCAGCGGAAAATGTTTGTAATTAACGTTCATAATCGGTTACACGCACATCGTGCATCGAGATTAATTGCATTAAAGTGAAACGTAATATTTCGAATTATCTCATCGCCAAGCTAGCATTCCGAATAATTTAAATTTTTCATGTGAGATAAGGAATGATGATGAGTTGGTTGGTATCATTTTTGAAGCTGGTTCGAACTTGTTTGAGGTTCAGTCAGACCGTAAGCTTCATTTCGTGGCATCCAATTTAGGGCGGAATCGTGTGGACAGCTTGACAAGATTTTGAGTTGAGATGGCATCCGAGAATTTATGCAATCAGAAACTTACTTATCTGCCACTTTTGGCCTCTTTAAATTGAGCCATATGGCTAACACTGTGACCTAATAGATTTATTGCATCAAAATGGGCAACACTATCATAATAGACGTACCACCCCCCTTATGATGATAAGAATGCATTTAGTAGCTGAGTTTTTCAACTGCACTAACTAAAGCATTTCCTTGTAGATGGTCACAAGGAATGTAGTGCCGTGCATTCACAGAGAATGTGTTTGAATGACTCATCCTCCTCCAAACCAAATCGAGATTCCGTTTCTGAACAGAAATTATTTCGCTAAGGTGGTACAGTGGGCTGTGAGAAAGCTCACCAGCTTATTAGATAGCTTATCTAAGTTAAGGATTTCCTTGTAGGACTAAGGCTTGATTAAACCTTTGTATTATCTAAGCCCTGCGACATTTTTTCAGTGGGCCATGTGAGGTTTGTGTTCTCAGTCATAAATTAGCGCTGTGGCGGCAGCGTATATGACCTGTAAACGCAGATTCTGAGCCAGCCCTAGTCAGTTCATTTGCTGTTATACGCAATTCCGTGGTAGCCAATGACCTAGTGCTATAAGCGGTGCCTGACTATCTGAGAATATATGTATTCTGTAATCAGTCTGGAACACAGTAAGTCACAATTTCATTGAGATTTTGGTGCTGGGCCTAAAGACATCAGCTCCAACTCAATCGGTCGGTGAAATAGACCAAACTTCTAGGATCTAGTACCGGAACACCGTTGGAACAGTTTGCATGATCCCCACTCATAGTGCAGAACGTGTATCTTGTACGACTTGAGTCAAGTATTTTAAGGTCTCCCACAAGTTCGCCTGCATTGTACTAGTATCACTGTTGACCTAAGTAGAAGAGGCTGTGCTGCGAATTTATTACGATTTATTAAAAAAACTGCTTGGACAAGCCAGACGAGAAAAAATGGCGAACTAATGGGCTGATCCATATTAACTGACACTAAATTTTCTAGTGAAAACATACATTCCTCGTAAGATTGTATTGTTCTTCCGACTACGTTAATCCTTGTGACTTCATTAAGTCCTTTCATTGCTTTCCAGTCCGTCGCTTTGTATTACTTACTTTATGCCCTCTCGGATGAACTTCGCCAGCCCTTTCAAAGTCATCATTTCGGAACGCAGTGTATGAAGTTATGGGGTTCCAACCTCCTTCAGTTCCCATTTTGTGTGGTACACCGATATGGTTCAAAAAGAGAAAACGGAGTTGGTGCAGGCATATACCGCCCCAACTTCAAGCAATCAGTTTCTATGGCCTGCTCCACATCTGTCTTTCAATCAGAGGTGCCAGATTATACATATATCAGATGCAACCTTCGTAGTCAGGCGGCGATAAAGGCTCTGAACTCCTTTTGTTTTGAATCTAAGCTCATCTGGAACTGCCTGGACGCTCCAAAATAGCTCGCTGCTCACAATCATATTACCATTCACTGCATTCCAGGACATGAGGCAATAGAAGGCAACGAAATTGCTGATGAGCTAGCCAGACTAGGATCGCACTCTTCATTCATTGGCCCGTCTACACACAAATGAAGCTTAACTCGTGCGATCATCAAGAGAGAATCTTAAAATGGAACTCAACAACTGGGCTACGTCAAGCCATGAGATTTATCAATGCTTCCGATAGCAAGAGAAGTCAGGAAATTCTCACATTGAACATGCTTGATGATAAGTTCCGGATTTCCTCACCGGACACTGTTCCCTCAACTACTATCTCTACCATAAGTCCTACGGACACGTGCTCAATTTGTCTGAAAGGTCAAGAGACTGCCGAGCACATCCTGTGCGATTGTCCCGTCATGGCTCGAAGCAGGCAAAGACACTTTGGAAGGGAGTTCAGTTCCCCAAACATAGTCAACTAGCTACCCGCGAAAACGATCCTAAGGTTCCTTTACGACCTTGATCTTTGCTCGGGATAAATATTCTCTCCATTACTAGGAGATAGCACAAAAGATCTTTTAGGTCGCAGTGCTTGTCTAGCTTTCCCAGAGATAGGCAGAAGGCTCCTCAGAGCCTAATTCTGGTTATCCAGAGTAGGTGCCTTCCGGCTTCTGCCGCGAAGAAAGCAATTCTTATGGTAAGTCCTTTCATAAATAACGTATAATCAACGTAACACTAGGGGATACACATTGGAAGCAAAAGGAATTCGCAGAAACAGATCGGTTAAGGTTTCAAAATTTCGCTAGATACTATTAAGGCTGCCTATGAGAATGCTAAATACCATAAACAATGCATGATGGTTTTGAAGTAGTATGCTTCATGACTCCTACTTTTGACGGTTCTTACTGATGTTTTAGGCGTTGCCCTGATTGGAAACAATATCGGCATATAACATAATTTTACCTTAAATAACATTTTCACCAAAAAATCATAGCCACTGTCATTTGTAAGAGAGAAAACGTCATTAACAGATGTCTCCCTGTAAGCCATAAAATTGTCTGACAAAATCGTAATTCGACGGAAAGCAATGAATCGGTCATACACTCGGGTGCGAAGAAAATTGTGTTTTAAAGTATACCTTCACTTAATCAAGCCGGTAGAAGAATGGGTGGAATCAACAAAAGTGCGCAGAATGCTCGAGGAGGAGTCAATCAGTTACAACAATTTACTCTCTAAATAGGCAAAACAGAACGGTCTAGGAGTTAACCCTCTGAAGACCGAGTTTGATTTGTTCACTAGAAAGAGGAAGACTTCACATTACGAAAACTAGACGGCACCACAATAAATCTCTCATCCGAAGCAAAATATCTCCGTGTCATTCTAGACTACAAGACGCATCATACACTGGATGTACAAAGCAATCATTAGACCTATCATCTCCTACGGATCCCTAGTCTGATGGACAGCAACAGGAACAAAGACCAACATGAAGGAACTCTACAAAGCACAAAGGCTTGCATCACTTTGTACCACGGGAGTTGTGAAAAGCGCATCGCAAGGAAGGCTGGATATGATTTTACATCTCCTGCCCCTGGCCCTGTTCATCAAAGGCTCTGCGACAAAAGGAGCTCTTAGACTGAGAGAATCCAACTTGTGGAATCAGGGACATGCGACAATATTACGTACAATAAAGAGAATGGGTGGGTTTCACAGCCACATTAATATCGACATCCCTGTCATATTTCCAAGGCGAGAAGATTGGGAGTCAAAAAAAGTAGACCTAAATCAAGATATCACGATCAACACTGATGGCTCCAAGATGGATATTGGTACGGGTGCATGTTTCTACTCGGAGGCTCTGCAAAAACAGGAGTCGTTTAGACTTCCAGAAGCCTGCAGTGTTCTTCAAGCCGAAATCCTGGCAATAGGGCGCTATATGCATTGAAAACAGTCACCTCCCTCCATCGGATATAACTATTTTCGTTGACAGTCAAGCAGCCCTGAAATCGATTAAATCGAATGCAATCAAATCAAACGCCGTTAAGAAATGTCGCGATGCACTGATCAACATAAGACATCATTCAATCAAGCTCTGCTGGGTTCCTTGATAAAGCAATATTGAACGGAACGAAAAAGCCGATGCCTTGGCAAGAAGGGGGTCAGAAATGAACATCAGCGTAGCTGACACAACCATACTGCCACCGATTGGTAGATTGTACAGCATTGTTGACGCCGAAATAGAGAAAGAAGCTAACTCTTCCTGGTCTTCCAGGGCTGAAATTAAATCAAACAAAAACAAATAGCCTTTTGGCACTGGACCGATCCTCCATCCGCATGCTAACGAGAGTAAACACAGGGCATTGTAAATGCTCAGTAAATGGAACGCAGAGTCCAACGATTTATGCAGAAGCTCCGGTAACGAGGAATCGATGGAATCGCCTTGCAAGAACGACGCCTACGTACTCTAGATTCTTCGCAAGCATCGCAGAGGCAGCAGTAGTCCAGGTACCGGATCTCCTACACTTTTTGAAAAGCAGTAACGAGATACCGCTCACCAATTTATAAAAGGGGATTCACAATGGGCCAGTAGGTCTACGAGTGAACCTGATGAGTTCTATCCATCACACACTTCTATCCTTCTTAACCTAACCTACAACAATTTACAACAAGGATATAGAATAAAAGGCGGTTGGCGGAATCGAAGATGACGATGAGGAACAGACATGCAGAGCTGTTAGTATAAAATTTTACTAATGGATGAAAGGTTTGAGTGGGCTTAAGAGTATTTCACGGTTAAAGCTCACATTAAAAAAGCTTGGGGCTGATCCGCCTCGTACCTATGTATAGGTAGGCATATTTAGATTTTAGAATCACACAAAAGCAACAAAAGCTAATTTATACGTTCGTAAGGTTTTCATACTGGACAAAAACGTTCCCTTCCAGTGCATTCATGCAAAACCCAGATAGCTGCACTGAATCGTAGTAATAGAACAAAATAGCAACATCACCCGTCCATTTAGAGAGAACAAAGTTATTCTACCAATTAAGTGGTTAAAAGCCGAAATGGGTAAAACTTAATTTCATTAATAACATCTGTCTGTGTGCTATGTGGCACTTTGCCGCAAGGACCAAGTATTATTGCATTTCTTTCGTTCTTCCCTACGAAACAACTACCATCCCCCTTACATATAGCCCACCCGCACATTACGTAACCAGAAAAACCACTCGAAAGTATTTCCACCATCATCTCGTGCTTTTGTTGAAATGAAATTCTTTATTTTCCTACTCAAGGATGGGATTACAAAGAAAAGACAAAATTTCCTAATATTCTAGAACGGACTGAGCGCCGCATCCCATTGTACCACCGAAAAACTGACTTTGAAAATACTCTTGAAATTTATGTGGGAAAAAAGGGTTTTCGCCTACATTTTCCATGTCTTTGGAGTACCTATTCTTTTTGCAGTCCCTGTCTACCCTTTCGTATGGAATTTCCCATCTGCATAAGAATTTCATCGTTGGATGCTGGTTGATGATGGTGGGTGGTGGTAATATGAAATGCCTTTAATCGTTTTGTCTTTTCGTGTCTCATTTTTGGATCTAGAACCCAGTATCCAGATGGAAACTCTGTAGTATGTTCGTCATCAAAATTCATCGTTATCCGAAGGTGGTGTATGAATGGAATTTTTAACTCATTCTTCATTGTGAAGGGATTCTATGAATATGGCACTATGTTTACCTTAAGTTGGTCTATCGTCTACTGGCTGTTGTTGTTGTTGCTGCTGCTTTTGTTCCATGTGAGAATACAGGTGCAAATAGGTGGAATTCATGATTCAGTTGGTAAAAGAAGATGACATGAAAGTCGACGTTCACTTTTGGTATTCGTGGCATTTTTGCTAACTATTCAATAAGCGACTGCTAACAGCGACTTACAAGTATTTTAATGAAAAGCCAGAGATATTTTTTGATTATGGGAAATATTTGTGGGTACTCTCTACCATTCCATGGGTGATCAAAGGGATAAGAAGAATTTTTGAATAAATTTTAAGGAACAAAAGAATTTTCATAAGTGTGTGTATTTCTGGTTGGTGCATGATCTAAGATGGGAAAGAGATGTATAATATTCTGAAATGACATGTACCATAGACGTGTTGCTATCAAAAGCTTCCCAGGATTCAAAGGAATGAAAAAATATATAAGTCAATTGGGTTGGATTTACCCATATGCAAGAATATACAAAGAGGTTACAATCCATCTCTGTAGAACGGATCCATATCCATCCCCAATATAACCTAGATATATAGAAAGGGTTTAGGCGCATTGCGACCTTTGAAGAGCTGTTGTGCTCCCCTGACTTGGACCACTAGTCGACTTAGAGCACCTCCTCCAGTAAAATTTTTTTGATGAATCGGGGTACCTGGAATGGATTTAACAATGGTAGATCTTCTTCTAATAGGTAGGCATCCAGGTGATTCCTTATTCAGTGTTCCACCTTTTTTTAGAAGGTACCCTGAATTTTCCTTAACATCCCGCAAAATCTGCAGTCTTCACATTGCTATATACCTAGTTTCTTGAGATGCACCTTAAGTCTACAGTGATCCGTTAGGAAGCTTGTAAGGTTGCTTAGCCGGTTTTTGCTAAAGGAGACATTATTTCTTTTGCGCTAAAAGTTCCCGAGAAGTTCTTTGGCCTGTCTTAACCTAGGGTGTTCCTCTCAAAGTTTCGCTATTTTAGGGTCTTCTTCCTTCATTAGTTCTTTCCTTATCGTACATATGTGGCCCAGCTCACAAAATGGTCCCGGTCCGGTAAAGGCGAATGCTGAACCCTCTCTTGCTAGTTCATTAGTTGTGCTGTCGCTCTTGTTCTCACTTAGTCGGTTTATCTTGGCAAGGCACTCCCATACCAGTGCGGACTTGTTTGCAGCTGGGATAACCAACAGTACCGCGGTGTCTTGACCGTGAAACTTTCTATCGAGGTCAAATTGGGTGCATCTTCCGATTGCGTAGATCTCCGTTTCGAAAATACTGGGGTATGTTCCCATGCCTTCCGAATACTTGGTTCTGGGCCAGTACATCCCGCCGCGGTTCCTATGGATGTTTTCGTTCCATCTGTGTATTACCCTATGGTGTTTAAGTTTGTACATCCCGACTTCACTAATCCATTCTTTCATGCTACTCAGCCTCCAGTTGAATTTCGTTCCGAAGCAGTATTTTGTGACCATATCACCTTTGGACCAATCCAGAACGGGGACTGTTTTGGAAAGTGTTTCTGACTGTCTATGTGCGATGCATTTTTCTTTCCCGACGCCCTCTTTGATTACTCCTAAATTTGTAGCACTTAGTGTCAGTCCCAATATCACTTCCAGTGCTGCTGCGGGGCAGATTCTCATAGCACCTGTTATGTAAATGCAAGTTAGTCTCTGTACTTTCTAAACGATTTTTCTTGTTGTGCTCAGCTTGGTTCTTCTAAAAAATACAAATATTTGGCGCAACAAACCGTTGCTTCTCGTAGCCATTCGTGTTATGAGCGTGGTGGGTATCTACATCTTGGAGCCATATCCGCGAGGCTTTTTTGACAGGCTTTCTTTTGACAGTTATTACGGACGTTTGTCAGACATTCGTGAGAAGTGTTTTTGGTATTTTTTTGGGACCACCCGCTCAGTATTAGTGCCTTTGTTTTGCTTTTTTTAAAATCTGAGAAGTCTAAGAAGGGAGTTAAAACTCCCACGTCGCGGTGAGTTAAAAAAAACGCGAACGTGCGCCCGAAGGCGCACCCACTGTTCGACTTACAGTAATAAAAAACGCTCGACTTTATTCTTAACAATTTATATATTTATTTATTATAGCGGAATATAATAACCGGTGTCCGCGCTCCGAAGGTCCAATAAGAACTGCCGCTCAAATAAATGTTTTCCGTTAGGAAACCTCCAGCTCCAAGATGCGAATCGCTGATTCGGCAGTTATGCCATTGCACGCGCATCCGTTGGCAATGGCATGTGCGTAACGGGATCCTAATGCACCGGGACTGTGCTGACACAGCCAATCCGGTCATTGCACGCGTATCCGGTGGCGACTATCTGTATGTAACAGGATCCCAATGCACTGGGACCGTGGGATCGCACTCGCACCTGAATGTGCTGACTCCATGAATTTGGATTGGCTGTCTGTCATGACCTTGGCGCGTGGAACGGGTGCACTGTGTTAACTCCTCCCCCCTCAAAGATCTACGTCCCGTAGATCAAACGTAACGTCAGAGGTCGATGACCATGCTTGTGCCATTGGGGATTCGTGGACCCCAGGCTGTCCTTCGTGAGTCACAGGATCGGTTTCGTTATCAGGTAGGTTTACGGATGGGAACTTGAAGTCCAACTTAGCCTTACGCCATAGCATCCAGGCTATGACCAGCACCAACGCGACAATTGAGACATCCATGAAGGAAGAGATCTTAAATTGCTCCGTGAGATCTTTCAGCCGTTCTATGTTACTGATGCTCATGCTATGTACGTGTTCCAGGTCAATTTTTTGCGTCCGATTGGTGATGTTTGTTAGGACGGGTGGGAGCACCTGAACGCTGGAGTGCGTGAAACTCGAGAAGGTTTTATTTTTCAGCTGGACCGTCTCGTTGTTCAGCTGAATCACATACGTGCCATTAAGGGCCCTTGAGGCCTCTGCCGAGATTAGAAGGCCGTTAAAATTTGTCACGAATACCGTGTCCTCCTTTATGAGCTCAATAACTTCCCTGGTATTCGTTCGGAAAGTGCAGGTTGTATGCCCTCCTTTCAAGAGTCTGGCCACGCAGCTGTCTTCCTCAAGTTTCTCTAAGGATTTTTCGTCGCATATTACCAGGCTGTTTATGGAAAGGCATCTTCCTATGATCCCGAACGTTTCCCTGTGGTTGATTAGTACCCTGTCGAATTCCATGTCGACTTGCAACCCGTTAACAATTGACGGCCTTGTTAAGAGTAGGTTGAACTCCTCATTCTTTACCTTTGGCATTGAAAGAACGTAGAGTAACAGTGAGCCATTTGTATAAACCGACGGGGACCCATATTCCACGGCTTCGATTTCGTTAGCGTACGGTAGCGTATCGATTTCCCCTATGATCCTGTTTATTTCTTCTTTATCCAAGAGGTTTGTGTTTACCGAGCCACTTTTGGCCATTTGACATGCGCGTATTATCTCGCCTATTTCGTCTTTCACTACCAAGATTTTATTCAGGATATTTTGTGCGTTCCTTACAGCAGTGGATGTCTGGATTTCATTCTTGTACAGGTCTATCATCCGGTTAACCTTCTTCGTTGTTTCCTTCATGGTGCTAAAGAGTTTGTCGTTGATCTTGTATTGCTGGTTATTATTGCTGATTATTTCTTGTTCATTTGAGAGGACTTTGTTCCAATCCATAGCGTCGGGGTTTCCCGCAACCCACTTCCAGGCTGACCCTATCCAGTCAATGGACCTTACACTTCGGCCTGTTTTTCCTTTAAGCTGACCGAGCCTCTCTCTAATCCTCTCTAAGTAAAATTCAATTGTGGCCTTTTTCTCTGGTGTGGCTGATGTGGCCGCGTTCATCGATGAGTTGACCTTGTCTATCAAGTTTTCAAATTGCGCCAGGTCAATTACGTGCACTAGCTTGAAGTGACCGTCTATGATCCATCCTTTGCCTTCCTTTATCGTGACAATTGGTGCCTGGTAGTCAAAAATCTGGTAGCCATGAACAGCGATTATGCAAAGGATTCTGTAAAAGAGAATTAAATTGGGAACTTCTTCCTGCAAATGCTTTGAGTCAAACAAGTGTTGTGATGTGCTTGTGGACCTTCATTTAAAGAGTTTTTATTTTACATACATAGTTATATAATTGTATAGATTATTGTGTACTCGTATACATAAGTAGTATTTTAGTTATTTTCTTATTCGTTTAAAGAGTTAAGTATAAAGTTGAAAAACTGGGCAACTGAGGCCCTCTTAATTCTAATACAAATATATTCGTAACCCTACGTAATTTTAATTTTATTTCGCATGTAACGTACATCTAGTTTCTAAAATACATACATACATATTGTGCTATTTAATTTCTATTTAAGTGAATAGTGCTATTGGTGCCTCTGTGCTTTTTTTTTTTTTTTTTTTTTTTTTTTTTTTTTTTTTTTTATCTTATACCACTTTATTAATGGATTGGTGTTTTGTGCTTTGTGTCTTTTGTGCCTGAAATATTTTTTACGTGAGCTTTGTGAACTCTGCGTCCACAAGCTGTAATTATGGTGACTTTATTATCTTTAGCCACTGTTTCCCTCCGGAACAGGGGCTTGTTCTTTGCGCGAATGCCCTTGCAGGCTGTATATACGATATCGCCCTCTCTAAATGCTTTTGGTTTGACCTTTTTTCTATTAAATCTAAGGTTGTTGATTCTTTGTCTGCGCTCAATTTCACCCTTTAGTTCTTGGTTCACTTTAGTGCGGAAATCTAATAGATTCTGGTAATTTATTCGTTGATACCTGTTGAAGAAGATGTCTGAAGGCTTTCTTTTGGTTACTGAGTGTATGCTATTGTTATATCTATCAACGGCTATGCGCAGCAGTTCTTTTAGGCACAAACTCTTGTATTCAACCTTAAGACAACGATAAAGTTCCAAAATTGTCGAGTGGAACCGCTCCACTTGACCATTCACTTCACTGCGGTGAACTGGTGTCTGGTATAGTTCTATTCCCAACATTCTGATGAAGTTAAGAATAATTGGACTAAGGAGACCCCTTTCATTATCCGTGACCAACACCTTGGGAACTGTAAAGTAGTGCAGAATTTTTATTATTTTGCCCCTCAAGTGAAGAGTTGATTTATTTCTTATGTGGAACAGTTTGGCAAATTTTGAGAACTTGTCGATGCAACTGATAAACTTTTCGTTCTGAATCTCCACTATATCCAAGTGTAATATCTCACAAGGATATGATGGGGTTGGTGTAGGTTGGAATTCAGGCTTTAGAGGATGTCTATCATACTTGTTTAATTTACAGATCTCGCAGGTGCTCGTGTATCTCTTAATTAAGCTGTTCATTCTAGGGAAGTAATATTTTTCAAGGAGTTGTTCCTTATTTTCCCTCGGGTTTCGATGAGCTCTTTTGTGTTCATCCATGATAAGAGAGGCTACTCGATCTTCATTCCTAACGTCTTCTACTACTCTCTGTGTGATTCGTATTTTATAATTTACGAAGCTACCCAGATAAACTTCTTGAAGGAGTCCCAGGTGAGACTCCGGAATCTTAACCCCATTCAGAATGTTCGGTTGCAGTTTGCGCTTAAGAATTTGTGTCAGACCTTCCCTTGTTGGGTTCTCTAACGCAACGTAATGACGCGAATAGCCAGGGTGAGGTTCTTCATAAACCTCCAGTCCTTTTCCTATTTTAATTATTACCTGATTTCGAAAGACGTTGAGAGGTGCCTCCACATGGGGAATTAAATCGGAACCATCCTGTTGGGCACTATGTGCTGTTTCTGTTGTGCCCGTTCCCTCGCTAGCTGTTTGAGTAGCCGAGTTACTACTCTGGCTAGCAGTTTCTGTAGTGCAGTCGTTGTCGACTAACCTTGCACTTTGCGCTGGCTCAGCACATGCTGAATCAGACAAGTGATTGACCTGCGTCCTTAATCTCGAGAGGGCATCTGCCACCATGTTTGACCTTCCTGGCTTGTAGATTAGTTCGCAATTATACTCCTCTATGCGAGCTTTCCATCTTTTTAACTTCGCATTGTAGTTCCTATTGCCCAAGGCGAAGGTCAAAGGCTGATGATCGGTGTAAATGCGAATCTTCTTTGCACCGTAAACATACGATCGCAGGTTGTCCAGGGCCCAGACTATCGCTAGCATTTCCTTTTCGTTCGTCGCGTAATTCTCCTCGGTCTTGTTGAGGGATCGCGAAATGTAGGCTATTGGCCTGTCAGTACCCGATTCTCCCTGCGACAGCACTGCTCCTATGGCATAATTGGACGCATCAGTCGTTAGATTGAATGGTTTCTCGAAATCAGGGAACGCTAATACCTCGGATGACGTCAGCAAAAGCTTCAAGTCATTGAAGGCTTGCGACGCCTCTTCGTTTAGAGTGATAGGAACTCGTTTGGACTCGTTGGCCTTAATTCGCGCGTTTTCACCACGCGTGAGGTTCGTTAGAGGCTTAGCGACTTTCGCGTAGTCGCGTATGAACTTCCTATAGTATGAAGTCAATCCGAGAAAACTCTTAAGTTCCTTTAGATTCACAGGTGTTAGAATTCGCTCTATAGCCGCGACTTTCTTCATATCAGGTTTTATGCCGTTCGGTGTAATTACGTAACCCAAAAATTCTACCTCCATTTTCATGAAGTTAGTCTTTTCCAGGTTCACTTTTAAATTCACTTCCCGCAGCCGGGAGAAGACTATATCCACGTTTTTAAGGTGGTCTTCCTCGCTGTTGCCAAAGACAATCACATCATCGATGTACACATAGCAGATCTTCCCTATGTATTCCTTAAGTACATCGTCGATCATCCTTTGGAAGATCGCAGGGGCGTTTTTCAAGCCAAACGGTAATCTAAGAAACTCGTATTTACCGTTCATTGTAGAAAACGCTGTCTTTGGGATGTCTGAGGTCTTCATTGGGATTTGATGGAATCCCGAAGTCAAATCGAGGGTAGTGTAATATGCTGCCTTACCCAAACTAGCAAGGGTCGAATTTATGTCGGGGATTGGGTAAGCGTCCGAGATTGTGACCGCGTTTAATCTTTTGTAATCGATCACCATTCGGTATTGCTTTTCCCCCGATGGCTTTGGTTTTTTCGGGACGACCCAAATGGGTGAATTGTAGGGACTTTTTGAAGGGCGTATTATTCCCCCAGCCAAGAGTTCCTTTATCTCTTTCTCCACCTCTTCCCTCATACAAGCTGGATAGGGGTAGCTCTTGGTGTATATTGGCTCACTTGTGCTAGTCCTAATCTCTGCCCTTACGGATGTTTTTATTGCTTCGCCTGTATTTATGGGTCCAAAAAGAGGTTCGTATTCCCTTACCAATTCCCGAAGTCTAGCTTTAGCCGTATCGGATAAATGTTCATCTAGAACAATATTGATTTCTTTAGAAAATTTTGACTTCAAGGGAATAACTACGTTTGGCTTGAAACTCAGAGTGTTCTTCTTACGATCAATGACTGCCTCGAGTTCTCTGAGGGTATCGTCTCCTATAATGCCATCGAAGGACGAAAGACCTGGCAGAACATAAAAGGTGAACATAGTATTGTTACCTGTTTTTTCGAAGAACCTACCACATACTTTTTCCTCTATCTTAATATTTCCGCCCGCGGAGTGAACATGGAAAGGGCGGCCGAGTTGGATCGGTCGGGACGCAGTTGTTTTAATGACGGATGGGCTCAGAAAGTTCTTATTTGCGCCGGTATCAACGAGGAAGTTTAGTGTAAGCCCATCCCTTGTAACATATTCTAAATATGGAACGCCGGATGGGCGTCCTTCATAAAATTTACTTCGTCTTGAACCTCCTCCTGGGCCAGCTCGTCATAGTTGACTGGGGACTCTTCCTCACACATTTCCATATGGCACAGCCTTTGCTGTTTTTGAGGATAGTTTTCGGACCTTGCCTTTCTCTTGGATGAGAAAGGATTCGGCCCACGGGGGCGGTTCATGTAATTGACGTTTCGCGATTGCGTTGATCGGTCGACGTCCATTTTTTCATGAGGTTTCGGTGCCGTTGGTCTAGGAGGCGGAGTGTTTCCGCGGTTTAGTGTATAATACGATGAGCGGTTACTAGCCTCATTAGGGTAATGGAAGTGCTTCTTCGGTGGTAAGGAAGGCTTAAAGGTTTGATTGAGAGGGGCCGTCACCGTGTTGGTGGTATTTGGTGAATGAATGGAATGATTCCTAAAGTTGAGGTTTTGGATTTCCAGGCATGCCGTGTAGGCTTCTGGTAGCGTTTTCGGCTTTTGAACGATTAGCATCCTACTTAAGTCACCATTAAGACCCCGTATGAATACATCTAAAGCTCTGTTCCGATATGTTTCAACCAACGCGTTGACCGTCTCCTGACTATAAGATTCTGTTTTAATTTTATTTATGATGAGTGAGAATTGATGATTCACGTTAGCGAAAAATTCATCTAATCTCATCCCCCTCTGGGATAACTGGTTCAGCTGATGCTCCAGTGTGCGAATGTCCCTCTTATCGGCGTAATGGAGAGAGAGGCATTTTTTAATCTCACTCCAATCGTCGTCGAATATATTATATGATATGAGAGCATTATCCGCGTTACCCCTTATCTTTTGCCGCACGTGTTGCAATATTGCGCGGTACAATGGCTTATCCTTAATTATCGAGAAATCTTTTAGTATCCCTTCCACAGTATGTATCCATGAAATATACTGGGTCGGGTTTCCGTCGAAGACTTGTAGCTCCTTTACGCAGTCAGGAAGTCTTCCGATCTCCTTGAGATCAGCTTCAGTCCTTGGACTGCACAATGGAATTGGCTGCTCGACCGAAGCAACCCCGGGCCTATCGTTGTTTTCAACGAATTGCAGGCGCCCTTCGACCGCTTTGAGTCGGTTTAAGACGCTATTAACGGCACCGGTCAATTCCATCACTTGTTTTTGCAGGACCTCCATCGTGGATTGGTTAAGAAAGGAATTTAAAGGGAATCTAATAAATTACCTGTTCGTTCGGGTACAGATATGCGAATCACCAGCAGAATTAGGAGACCAATGCACAACACGAATTCACAAAACACCAGCACAATTACGGGATTTTTCTCTTTTTTATTTATTGGCACCGGCTTAAGCCCAAAAAATTTTCTATTTCAGATTTTTTGATATATATATATTTTTCTTTACACTTTTAATTTTAATATTTGACACTCAACTTCCAGATTTACTTCTCTTTTTATATATATTTCTCTTTTTTTCTTTTATATATTCATATATTATCTTTTATATATATAATTATATTTATCTTATCTTTTTTCTTTCTATTTCAAAAAAAAAAAAAATTTTTTTTTTTTTTTTTTTTTTTTTTTTAAATGGGAGAGGAAAGGGAAAAAAAAAAAAATTTTGCTTTATATGCGAATATGCATTTGCACAAAGGACTTCACTCTTATCTCTTTGGCTTCAATTTCTTTCGAGCGTTAACTATTAATTAATTTTAATTAACTTTGCATTTGCACAAAAACTTTTTCCTTCAACTTCCCTTGAACATTAATTTTCAATTCATTTACATTAATTTTGCGTATTATATGTATTTGCACAAGACACTTTTTTCTTTTTTTTTTCCTTTTTTACATATACATATGTGCCTTCATCAGCTAAACTTTATTTCAGATTTCAACAACTTCCTCTTTGCTCCTGATAGGATAAAAACAATTCACGGCACTCACATACAGCAAATCCGCATTTTTTATTTTATTACAGTTAATTCGGGAATCTTTCCGGGGTAGTATTTTCAGAAAAAAACTAAAAAAAAAGACAATTTCGTTACGGTTGACTTCTGGGTACAGTTCTTTCGGAAGGATCGTGTTATCCGTTTTAGGCGCAAACGTTTATAATTGTGAGCACCCTACTAAGGCACGATTGACTTCACACGAATCCTTTTGATTCCCTTGTGATCTCCAGTCGTGTTCTCATGGGGACGATGGAAGCTTTCGAGGATCGATGTATAAGCACTGTGTTCTCATGGGGACAGTGGTTTGCGCTTGACAGAGCGTATCGATCTCGTGTCCTGGTTAAGGGACAAAAGCAATCACGGGAAAAAAAAGGATGTCGTCTACAGAGCTGTCCCTGCTCGGGCGCCAGTTAAAACTCCCACGTCGCGGTGAGTTAAAAAAAACGCGAACGTGCGCCCGAAGGCGCACCCACTGTTCGACTTACAGTAATAAAAAACGCTCGACTTTATTCTTAACAATTTATATATTTATTTATTATAGCGGAATATAATAACCGGTGTCCGCGCTCCGAAGGTCCAATAAGAACTGCCGCTCAAATAAATGTTTTCCGTTAGGAAACCTCCAGCTCCAAGATGCGAATCGCTGATTCGGCAGTTATGCCATTGCACGCGCATCCGTTGGCAATGGCATGTGCGTAACGGGATCCTAATGCACCGGGACTGTGCTGACACAGCCAATCCGGTCATTGCACGCGTATCCGGTGGCGACTATCTGTATGTAACAGGATCCCAATGCACTGGGACCGTGGGATCGCACTCGCACCTGAATGTGCTGACTCCATGAATTTGGATTGGCTGTCTGTCATGACCTTGGCGCGTGGAACGGGTGCACTGTGTTAACTAGGGGTATGATACAATACTGTTTTTTTATCCCGATTTCTGTTGTTTTGATTCACTCATTTCGTTTTTGAATGCTCGACTAAATTACATTTCATTTCTGATTTTTTCGTTGAGATCATTTCGTTTTTACTTTGATAAAAATGTGTTCATTTCAATTTCAATCATTTTGCCGTCATTTGTTTCGCTTTTTAATTATTTTTACGACGAATTGCCGATTTGGAAAACATATCACACTTGCACACTATTCAACTATCAGGCAATTACCCGTTCACTTCAATACTAAGTTAAAGTGGGTGGGCCAGAACGATGTGTTGATAGGTTTGTTCACAAATAATTAAAATCCGATGGAGTCAGGCATAAATATGACATGTCAAAGGGTAGAGAGGGGTGGTTAAAGAATTTTAAATCGTTTTGCCGAAAATCTGTGAATAGATTTCTATAAAATTGAATGATTAATCACATGGGGTTTTAACAACATATACAGTCACTGGCAAAATTATTTGCACAATGCAATGCCTACACCATATCATTTCAATAAAGTTGTACATCTTTGAAAACACAATATTTATTGTTTATTATCAATCTTTTAAGTCATCTTGAAGCAGTAAGTAAAAAAAACAAAATCAAATTTCTAACAGTAAACGTTAAAACCATAGAAAAGAAAGTGGGAAAATTATTGTTACAACATTAAACGCCGGCAAAATTATTTGCACAAATGCAATTAACTGTCCTGGATATGTACCCATAGTTAAATTCTTCGACTATTTAATGCAAATCGATTAGTCATTGTTAGTAGTTTAGGGTCTTTCCTTCAGCCAAATTTTAAAACTTTTAAATGGCTAGAACTAGGGAACTATCAACGGAGAAACGTGTAGCTATTGTTGCAGAATTTGAAACCGGTGCTTCGGCAGTAGAATTTTCGGCATAATATCACTGCAGTCAAAGAACAATTTATTACAAAAACGGAAAAGGAAGACCGCTGAATTATCCTTCTTTTAAAAATAACCCACGTGAAAAGGTTCGAAATGTGTTAACGGATTTAAACAAGGATTGTGGGAACAATATTAGTGAAAGAACGTTACGAATATGGTTAAAGAAAATCCAAATTCAAGCCAACTTCATACAAAAAAAGCTCCAAATAACATCAAGAAATAAGCAGCTGAGGCTATAATTTACAAGGGAGCATATTAACAAACTAGCAGCTGTTTGGGGAAGTGTGCTCTGAACCGACGTGACTGCTTGTTCTTTGGATGGCAGCTATGGTCGAAATTTTTATTTCTTGCAATTCAAAAACAAGATCCAAACAACCCGTTAAGCAACCCACAATGCATTCCAAAGGAGGTAAAATTATGATATGGGGATGCATATCGTATTGTGGTGTGGGACCACTTATACGGTGCTTTGACCATATGACACAGTCACATTATTTAAAGATACTAAATGATTTTGCACTGGTGATATCCTGAATATTCATCGGGAGCGATTTCATCCTTCAATATGATAATATATCCATACACGCTGCCTGGAACATTAAAATGTTTTTAACGGAAGTAGGACAAGTAGCTTTAAAATGGCCTCCACAAAGCCCTGACTTACATTTAAATGGCATCTTGTGGAAAGATTTTATAACAGCTTGGAGTACCATTCCGGGAAAGCAAATTCCAAAATTTGACTCAATGCCAAGGCGCCTCGCAGATGTTATTGCGGCGAAAATTCTCATTTTCGGCTTTCAAAAGCGTAAGCAGAAGTAAATTGTACTTGTGCAAATAATTTTGCCGGTGTTTAGTGATGTTACAATAATTTTGCCACTTTTATTTACTGTTTCAAGATGACTTAAAAGATTGATAATAAATAAGAACATAACTGAAATATTGAATATTTCAAAAGATGTACAACTTTATTGAAATGATATGGTGTAAGCATTGCATTGTGCAAATAATTTTGCCAGTGACTATATGTCAAAATATTCTCTATAATTTTTTTTAACCTACTTACGACTTTATAAGTTCAAAATTTTTTTTTCAGATTGTTTGTATTCACACTTTTGAGGATAGTGAGAATGAGGAGGGGGAGGAGGAGGCAACGAAAGTTGCAAGCGCGATAGATAGACGCCGTACTAAAACGGTGAGCACTCAGTTTAACCACATATGTGGTATTCTTCCTTTGGCAGTCTTATTTCGTATCACAGGCGAACCAGATAGTCATGAAGATTTTGTGGAACTTAAATCACTTTATAGTGAAATACTATGAAATTGGTTGGTTTGTCGAAAGATGTGGGCTTTTTTTTATCAGGAAATACTCCACTCAGGAAGTGATCCGTAGTACCGTCGCCCTCTCCATACTCGTCGCAGACAGTGGTGTCTCTTTCGCCTAGCACAATAAGATGCCATAGTATGTAGTAAAGAACTACCTAGTCGGTAGTAATTAGGATAGTATAAACTTCCGCTTGAAAATCAGTGGCATGTTTTCCTAACATAGTAGTAAATTCTAGTGTTGACGGTCTCCTTGAAGACACCTGCGCCCAACGGTTGACCAGTTTTGAAGCCATTCGCGAAAATTCGAATACAGTCCAGTAATGGCATATGTAGACCAGGCGTACTCGGAAAAGCTCCCGTGCAGCCGAGGCAGACCGTTCTTTGAAGTTTAGTGCAGAAGACAGTCACATACTTACGTAAGAGCCCCCTCCTAACAACCGAAGCACAATCTGAAAAAGTTCTTATCATAGCTGTATCAATCCAGAGAACCTTTTTCGGTGATAAGCCCCATGTCTTGTGAAAAGCACCCTTGCACTGCCAGAAGACTGAGTGCGCCTTCGACATTTTTGACTTGGCATGCTTTTCCAAAGAAGTTTCCTATATAGGATCAGTCGCAGATATTTAACTTCATCAGAGAATTGGATAGTGACGCCCTTTAGCATTGCGGTCTGGTGTTGTTAGCTAAATTCCGCTAAATGTGTACATATGTATGTATATGCATTATCCTTACATTAAGTTTCCAAGTAAGCCTTTGGTGGTATAATTTGTGAAAGCTCATCTCAGATTAAGGCGACCTTACATTTGTTTGGTAGAGGGTCTCATACAATGAATCCGCATCCTAAGATCAGTATCAACTTATTTGTTTTTGTATCCAACTGAACACTTTAATTTGTTTCAACAGATTCCCCCGACATGGTGTTCGAAATTGATGACGTCGGCAATCATAAAGGCAACAAATTCGTCACAATTATCGGAGTAATACTGGTTACAGTTTTGAAGACCATTTCCTCCTACCTTCAAATCAAAACTAAAAATGTAAACAACCACAATTCACACTCAAAATATTTTCAAATAAATTTGCGAATTTGACATTATTCCCGAGTAAGTCTTCATAACATGACATACGCGCAAAACAGCAGCCACTTAATGATGAATGACATTGACACTGTAGTCAACCCTATGTAGTGCTTCAAGCAAGACAAAGATTTGTCCTTTATTAAAACGATGTCTTTTTGAATGGTATCTTGAAAAATAAAAATAAATACGTATACATACATATTTGAAAAATTAGAGGGGTTTCAACAGATGTGACACATGTTTCTGGCATTCGGCTTGTTACCATTGCATGGATCTTCTACAATATCGCTGTGTTATACTGTGTGTCACAAGACATTCCGACGGGAATTAACCCTCATCAAAAAAAAGCAAACGACTTACACGAGTCGTGTGTACACTCTATGAGTGGAATTATGCGAGATAAACATAATGATTGTATCCTAGATGACTGGATATGTGTTGGAAGGTGTTGTACAGAGTAGTGTGGATGCTGTCAATTTATTTCGCTTCTTAGATATGGTGCGCGTTATGTTGAATTAAGATTATTAATTAGACAAATAGCGGAAAACATGACGTTTTCCATAAACAGCAGATATTTTTATAGTATATTGAGTAGTTATCTAAGAACTACTCAGGACTGAGAACTTGTGGCAGGTACTGTGTGAGCAATGGAGGAGTGCCAAAAAGGCATATCCATCCAAATTCTCAGCGAAGTTAAATTTGTCGGAGTCATTTTGGATAGCAGGCTTCTGTGGAAAAACATGTTGAGTCAAGAACTGGTACTGCAAAGGTGGTGAAATATGGGGCACAAAAATGGTCCTAAGCAGCACTCCTTTTCGTGGTAGAATGGTGAACCAAGGTTTCACGCAATTACATTTTTGTTCCTTTTGCTAAACTCCGAAGAACGGCTTATATCGGCTGATTTGCTTTATATGCTTTGATGAACGTCCTCTCATTGATATTTATTCATAGGATGCACGTTGAGAGTCATTTGTCGCCTAAAAAGTAAAATACCGTGCAACGTCTGTCTCACAAATGTGCTCCCTGATGAATAGCGTCTTCATGGAATGCGAGAACATTACGATCCAGATCTTATTAGGCTAACACTCATCCTATAATATACTTGCAAGAATTCAGGCTTTGTTTTACTCGTAATTGAGTGGGAGTGCTGAATTTGTTCGAATTGAGATACAACCATTGTTGTTACCGGTGGAGAGAGCGATAAGCCCTTGAAACGTTTTCGCTGTGAACCTCCTGGTTTGGCAGATCTATATAGCTATTGTGGTTAGTTTTGGTAATCACTGACGCTTCTTTTTATCCGGCTTTGAAGGACAAAAGGATTATAGTTAATGTAGCTCACTATTGGGTAGTTCACTAGACCAATGTATGTCTGCAATTTGTTAAACTGGTTTAATTGGCAGCTGTTGACTAAAGATAAATCAGGCTGAAATAAAGCTAAGCTTGCTCAGAACTATTTGAATAACTATTTGGCATCACGGATATTCTTATAGCCAAAGTATGCATAGCACATATGTACTTCTTCTACTCCCAAAAATTAAATTCGATCTTCAACTGAGCACAAAATTTAGCCTTAACATTTCTACGGTACTATTGTCCATTGAAGTAAAATTATATCGTACAAAACGGCATAGAAACAATAAAATGTCCTTTATAATCATTCAATGCTTACATATACTTTGACCTGCCAAGGTATTTTTTTTTTTAATTTTCAACGCATTTTATTTTATATAATTCATAATTCCTTAAAGCTAGACAAAAACGCTTAAAAATAGTTTAACTAACTTAACTTAATCTAATTCTAACTTACTGACCCTATGCGGGTGCTCTAAGCTAAACCTAATGCTTAAAACTATGTCTTTCGACGAAACCTTACTTAAAATTAACTATTTATCTTAATGACTTAACAACTAGGATAACTAAGAAAAAATTGGAAAAACATAGTAAACGAACATGTTTTTTAAACTAATCTAAAACTTAAAAACTACCTTAAAAATAACCTTAAAACTACCTTATTCTAAACTATATATATACATGTATATATACACAATATATGTACACATATACATAACATACATACATATATACATATATACAACATACATGAACATACATATGCACATACATAATTTTTCTTTTTTTTTCTTTTGTTTTTTAAATAACTATAACCTACACCTAAACCTTAAACCTATGTAAGCCGGCCAGGCCAACTTTGCGCCTTAGGAGGAGCTACCCTGTATCAAAAGGAAACGACGAGGGAGTTCCCTCTCCGTTCCCTAACCACCAGAATGTCTGATGCTGCCTTACTACGTCTCTCAAATCGCGACCTGCTATCGCTCTACTGAACCGAAGACGCTCCGTCATGCTGAGCGCGACGTCTCGGTCGTAGTTGAGTCGCCTATCCACAGCTGTCTGGGCAACATGGAAGATAAGCGGCACCGCTACTTTGTCCTGTATCAGACCTTCTCTATCTTAATAGAGGAACGCCTTTGGGGGAATAAAGCCGTTAAGGCGCACGCTCTCATGATACATATCATTGGGGTAGTAGGCCCCAGAGATCAGGTTATTCATCGAGTTCATTGCCCTTGCAATGTGCCTTCGAATCATCTTGATCAAGAAATTATCCACCCTGCTTATGTCCGCCTTGTTATAAAGGATCTCATTGGAGTAGAATTTTATGTACTGAGACTCTGGTGTACTGTATAAGCGAAGGCAGGCCCTAAGGCAAGCCCTCTCAAACACCCGATCTACATGGATATGGATCTACATATGTACGTGAAAGCAGTTTGCTTCACTAGGGAGCCCCATAGTTCAGGGTTTTTACTCTAGATCGCTAGAAATTGTGGAGCTGACGGATAAAGTACATGTAATGGATGATAAGGTGTGCATTCTCGTTTGCCATATGTATGAATCTCATTTAAGTACAGCACTTGAAGAGAATTTGTATTTTATTGCGTTCAACGTTTAACTAAGTATTTCCACATTAGTTGCTTTGAAGTACTTCTGTTTCAATTATTAGCTGAATGGCACATCTCTAGTGGCTACAAGGAAGCACTCTTATGAACGACAATTGAACAGTCAGCAACTTTATTGAATTACTTATCGTGCTAAGAAAAAATTGCCAATCGTATAAATTTGTGTTTCTGCACTTAATTGTCAGGATAACATGAGATGTATACTCTGAGAAAGACTAGTGAATAAATGAAAGTCCTTCGCTGCTGTCTGTATTAATGACTGATGCACTGCAAAGTACACTATGCAAACTTTACCTGTAGCGAAAATAAGCTTGCATTATTCCATCCATTTAAATGTCCTTCTCTCTAGAGGTCAGGATATGCCCAAAGTATAACAAACATAGTCCGATCGATAGTGTTTCCATAGGATTCCCCTTCTGTATTTCGAAAGTATTTTTTTTTTTGTACGGGGTTGGATTTTTTTTTGTAACTCATCCTTTGTCATCTAAACTTTAGTCATTCTAAACTTCAGGAGCTCCAAAGCCACAATCCATGAAGATAAACGATTATCTTCCGTTCGTCCTTTCCACCACAGAGAACAGAGCCCAGTTTGAGGCTGGGATGAATAGTGGGAAGAAAGTTTTTTTTTTTGTGTTTCATTGGTTGTTTTTCTTTTTAATGTCCTTTGGCGTGTACTATGGCTTAGTGTAGTACCTCGTTGTCGTCAGAATAGATAAACCGTGTGAGTGTAACGGAAAAAAAAATCCTATTCCTTTCTTCTTTTTCGCCTTTATTATGTTCAGTATGCGCTTTCAGGCTACGGAAAGTTATCACTCTGGTGCTATCGCTTGAACGGTGTCCTATAATGATTCTTTACCTCAAAGTTGTTTATTTTGGTTCAGGCATGTTATCAGAATCCTTTTTCCCTGGCGTTCCAGGTTATCTGACAGCGCAGTGACGTCGTTCTCGATTCTTTGTTTAGAATTTCATTTCGTTTTGCAAATTTGTAGGCGTTTGTGGTTTGTCACTATCTTTGATGGATTTTCGCACATTTTTTTCGTTTGCTATTATGAAGGGAAGCAGTTTGCCTTTAGCGACTTAGTTGTCCTTCGTTGATTGGATTTTGTTATGTAGTAAAGGAAACAGAAGAAGTATTTGGAGGTTACATAACCTTGAATTTTGTAAATAGTTATCTCAGATGTAGACCTAAGGTTTGAATGAATCAACAATGGGTCGTTGAAAGTATCATTAGTGGTACTGAAGTCAAAGTGAACAGCTTTAGGTGACCATAACTTCTTAGAATATTCCGTACATAAGCAGTAAGCTTCGTATTCTGTTCAATGCACCTAGGTGGGGAGCCATAATGCAACGTCGATAACAGCTCACGACTCAAGTGAAAACTCAGATACATATTCGCATTTTTATCAGTCATTCAAGTGCACACGCCTAATATGGACATCAAACATGACGCAAAAGAAAGGACTCGGCATTTAGAAACTAAATTATCCTAGAAAATTAGGATAAATTAAAAAGATAAAAAGAAATAACTTGGAGGTGAATATTTTTTAAAGTATCCTTATTTTCTGCATTGTTTCGTTATACGTTTAAAGTGTTTTGGTTCCTCTGCTCGGTTGTTAAGGTCTTAAGAAATAATTCCTTAAAATTTTGAAAATGATCCTTTCAACTCCTAAATGTTTTTTCAGGTAAAGAAATAGATGAAATTCCGACTAAGTAAAATCAAAAGAAGATGGCCCGATTCAGAGTTTATTTTCTTTACAGTAAAGCGTGATGGTGCTGTGAATACTCAAAGAACTAACGCATCACATTGTACTGCTAACAAAATTGTTTAGGTTTTTGGGGCTGGTGAGGCCAGCCTGCTGATGTGTTCAATTGGAGCAACAGGCATATCGAGACTCTCCTCATCCAGCAAAATCGATAGGGTTGTACACTGCCTGGCGAGGTCGTTGGCCATGCTATTCCCTGGAATGTCCCTATGGTCCGGTACCGAAATGAGGTGAACATTGAATTGTTTAGCCGCCTCTTTAAGAGACTTGCGATAATTTAGAGCAGTTCGTGAGTTACAGGAGACGGATTCTAGAGATTTAATCGCGGCTTATCTGTCAGAAAAAATGATAATAAGTGGTTAGTGCGTTGAATCCCTGAGCGGGAGCTTCGACGTTCGAGTCCCAGAAAACACCATAAAGTGTATATAAGTGTCCGAGAGTAATAATTGTCATGAGAAACCTTCTCAATTTGCCTTTCGGATATGGCTGTAGGTCCCTTTCATTTGTGTGAGAAATATAATACGCACAACACGAATGGTCGCGAGATGCTATACCAAGTATGCGCCAAGTATTTGTATTTTTTTAGGTACCACATTTTACTTTATCCACGCCAAGGCTTCCTCTTTTACCATGATCTCCGCTTGGAAGACACTACACTGATTAGAAAGGTGGAAGGAGATTTTTATGTTGTGATGATTGGAGAAGTCACCCCCAACCACTCCTGATTCTCCCTTAAGTCCATCAAGTCTGGATGATATTCGAATTTCAAAGCTTTTGTCAAACAGAAGTTGTGGAACAGTGTAGTCGGTGTCTTCCGGAAGGAATTCAAAATAGATGACTGTCCAGTGCGTTGACATATGGTTTTCAATGCGAGTGGCTCCACACGCTGCCACCTGTTTATTGTAGAGGTCTAAGGCTGGGAGCATTTCTAGAGCAGTGAAGTGAACGGCCTCCTCCAAGAACGATTGGGTTTGTAAGGTCTGAAACTAAAGAGGTCGTTGTCTAAGACTGTAACTTCGCCAAGGCCATTATTTTCTGCATTTCATTTCGCCATTTTTCTAGCTGTGGATTGTTGTATGTTATATGTATTATACATTAGCATTTTTTAGTAACGAAGTTATTTAATCCACCACATATCTGCTGTATATTTCGGAAGACCTGTCGGTTCCCAAGCTCACGACCCAGTCTCAATTTCTCGAGTTTCTAATAAATGTCCTTTTTTGTGAGCTAAAGTTCGCTTGAGAAACCTTTCAGTTCGAATGCAGATGGATCATCTTGACATTAACGAACACATCTGCAAAAAATAATACTTTGACCGCCAGGTTTTGGCTTAGCTCCTTTTTGGATAAATTCTTCGGGTGCTTACCTATTGGGCTATTTGCCATTCTCAAGCAGTATCCCATCTGCTATTTATTACCGTTCATGTTTAATTATACTCAAATGACACCTTTCTTAGACAGTTTTTGGGCTTCAACAATGAGTTCAATTTTATAACCATGCTCGACTATTTATTTTCTATAGAGCTCAGGATTTAGTATTTATAAGCTTCACATGGCAGTTAATAATCTCGGACGTTTGTTAGACATCTGCGAGGGGTTGAGTTGTGAAACATTTGTTGGTGTTTTCCACAATCCGAACGGCGAATTTTTCACACAATTTTCCAAAGCACTCCGGCGCCCACAACTACTCGTATTCGTGCCCTACATTTTCCGTCATAATGTTCCAGACGTTGAAAATTCCGACTTAAATGCACATTTTTTCTTCCAATGTACAATTCCATTGTTTGTGTTACTTCCTCCGGTCAGACGAAAACAAGGATAATTTTTCTGCTCTCAACGTATTCAGCGGACTCTGTCGATAATTTTCACGTTGAACTTATTGTTCTCGGCACTTTCTACTCCCAAACACATACACAATCAAAAACTGAACGGTTATACCTTTTTTTCGCTGAGTTGTAAACTTTTACAATGAATTTTCGCAGAGCATTACCGAACTTCACTCCTTGCTATCGTAGGTTTTGATTATTATTGCACACACGCAAGCAAACTTACAATTCAAGAGCGAAATGCACATTTTACCTCGTGAATTTGTGAACTTCTCAATTCTGAATTCATCGCAAGGGTTAATGTTGGTTGCAGTGGTGGAGAACTTCCTTGTGGTTTCGGTCCCTGCTCTCTCCTACGGTGCACCATGATGCGTTGTAGTTCGTTAGAACAAGAAAGGAATTAACGATAACCTAAGGAACCTACAATAGAATGATGCATCTGTATACTTGTGTATTTATATATCTGAGTGAATATTAAATTACAAGGATCCACTTTCTCATAAATTTGTGCAATTTGTTGTCGAGGAACTTATGAGGAATGGGTGCCTTGAGTCATGGAGTATCCTTTGCTCCTTCCTTCTTTGGTATGATTTTTCGTTATTTTTTTTTTATTGTTATTAATCCGTCACTGTGTAGGGAAGAAGTTTCTATATCCCCTACTTGGTAGTTTTATGAAGTTATGACCGTGAATATTGTGTGGAAGGGTGCATCTGTCTTCACTCTATCATGATGGCAGTTTGGTGTAAGAAATGAGAACAATTGGCAGAAGAATGGGAATACCGAACACCAGTGAAACATTAATAAATTTTCCTGGGTGGTAATCTATTTTAGGTGGTTAAAACTATATTAAACTTAAAATTGTTTCTCGACGAGTTGGTGTAGAAGGTATTGAAGTTATAATGTAAATTATGTAATGCTCAGAGTGGGTTTAGAGACAATTCAAAGTTTGCTTTAAGAATGTGTCTTACACTTGGCGTGTATGTTTCAATTTAATTGAATTGTTTCCCTTTCAGTTTTGACATTGAATTCGCCAAGAAGCGAGGTAGTTCTGTTTGCGTGGTCGTCGCTTTATGTGTGGCCAATTCTATCTGACTTCTTGGATGGCAGTGGTGTCTTAATTGGTAATCAGGTGATCAGATAATCTGATACGTGCATTCGCGTTCGCCCATTTAGGCCACAACATCTTTTCAAAGCCCCTAGTCAACTTTAGAAATATCTTACAAAGGTTGGGGTCAATATCCCGAAAATCCACAATCCCAAAAATCCAAAATCCCGAAAACCCAAAATGCCGAAAGGCCAAAATCCAGAAAAATTATATTGAATGAAAAATTTGCGCAAATTTTTTGAATTTGAGGCCGAATGTCGTTCGGTGTATGATTCGAGGAGATGTCCATATTTTGTTTTTTTTTTAAGCGAGCTTTCTCGCCCTTACTTAGTATTTAAGTGACTAGCGGGCGAAAGCCTCAAAGTCGGGGTGGGTGATTTGCAAAATGCAAATAGGCGGTACAGCCAGACTGGTTTGCATGTAATTCGCTAAAATCCGGGAGAGAAAAGATTACCACCCCTTGGGAGGACCGACTTTTAATATGATCTTCGCTAAAAATCGAAAAAACCTCATCTAAGCTTGATTCTGAGTTGTCGAAGGATCGGGGAAAAAAAAATTCTTCAAGAACCGTTAGATGATGACTTGGGGAAGTTGGATGTAAAGGATGCAAAGCAAGAAAGAAGCCACCTCTTGGTAAAAAACAAGAAATCACGCTTGGAGTGGGCGATAAAACACGTGCAATTGACTGCAGAAGATTGGTCCAATATCGTATATTGTGGTCAGATGCATCTAACTTTGAGGAACGTTTCATTTAAGGATCACTTTTAATTTACACATCAAACAAAGTAACCAATTTTGATGCAGAGAACATGAGATATCTTCCATCCCTGGTGTGACTTTTGTGAGTCAAAGGTTTGGGGAATAGTACAACCTAGAATGTGTGGTACCGACTGTTAAGCACAGTGGAGGCAGTAAAATGATCTCGGGAAGCATGGCTGTGTGTGATGGTCGGATTCACTCCTGCAAGTACATAAATGTGCTGGAAAATGTACTTTAACTTTCATTTTCCAACATTTTCGGGGACACCAACGTGGAAAATGTCAAATTCGAACAGTACACCCTGCCACAAATCATCCCTAACTATGAGCTGGTTTGAGGAGGAGGATATAGACCTGCTTGAGTGGCCTGCATAGTCCGCGGATCTTAACCTATAGAACATTTATGGAGTATTCTAAAGCGTAGGATCAAGGAGTACTCGATTACATCATAAGAAACACTTAAAAAATGTGTTACACCGAGAGTAGAGTGATATTTCTTCGGAAGAGTGTCGCAAGGTAGTCAGCACTTTGCCCAAGAGAGTCGCTGTAGTCATAAAGGCCAAAGGAGGCCCAACCAAATACTAATAATCTTTAGTAAAACTATTTATTTACCATATCAGCTTCCTTTGATTTCATTGGACCTTTTGTTTTTTAAAAATATTAAGAATTTTTAAGGCTGCCTAGGTTGGGTTATTTTAGTTTGGCTGTACGCATGGGAGTGCTGACACGCTTAGACCAGTGAAGGTCCTTTGTGATACCATGGATCTCAACTCGGCACAACGTTTATGGTCCAGCCTAGGTCAGATCAGTCTCGAGATGAGAAGCGTTGATTCGTTTTCCCATCTGTGGTTGGTCTTGCTAATAACATTCAGCTTTAGTAGATGCTTACATGTAGCTAGGGGCATACCTAGGGATTGCCTATCGGCAGAATCCTTAGAGTAGTACCTTGTCTGGCGAGTTCGTCTGCCTTGCAGTTACCTGGAATGTCTCTGTGGCCTGACACCCAGCATAGGTGAATGTTGAACTGCTCTGTCATCTCCATAAGAGATAAACGGCAGTTGAGAGCGGTCTTCGAAGTGAAGGAGCACGATTCCAGGAACTTGATTGCCGCTTGGCTATCTGTGAGAATGGTAAGATCCCTGACAGATATTACATTACACTTCAGCCAGGACAGGGCTTAATGCCGTAAGCTCGAGGCCAAATAGCTAGCTGCCTCTGAATGTGCAGATAAGGTTTGGGGGTTATCCCCTCGCGTCTCATGGCCTGGATTTCCACTAGGATCAGGTATCGATACCAATATCCTAGCCGCCGGCGTTACAGACGCGTGTTCAGTAGACCTGGGGGCGGCCGATTGCTCGCGAGTGCTTGGATTGTTAGTACCAGGCCTCAAGGCCATTGCCCTAGCAAAGGTTTACACCAGCTGAGCTTGCGGGAGCGCTATCCAGATGACTGGAAGACGGTTTTTTAAGAGGACTGTCCTCTCTTTTTCGTTTTTTTATATTTTTTTGTGTTTTGGTTTTTGTTGCTCATAATTGGACCCACGAGTGGCGGAGAATGGGAGGTCGACCTGCACAGAGATCCGCATTATGCAGGCAAGGCAGGCTGATCCGAAGGTTGCCAGATAATCCGGATACTCCGTTAGCGACTGAGCTATTTGAATGGGCCCTCAACCAGGTTGATTCTCGCCACAGGTGATGTGCCTCCTTTCCCCAGCCCAGGGGAAAATGGGAAAGATGGGATAGTACGATTTGGATAGGAAGGAGAGGGTTGACTACCTATTGGTTTCAGGACTCATCTGGGGATAGTACCCGAGAATCATTGGCCTTACTCAGTCCCTACCCCGCAGCAAGGATGGTAGTCAGGTAGGCTGCCTGGTACATTTGGCTGTAGGCTGTAGTTAGGTCTCCTTTCATTTGGCCTTTTACAATCTGAGCAACGGTGGACTTATGTCCCATTAAATAAATTTTCCATATTTTTTTGTTCTGCAATAAAATTTTCAGTTTCACTTTCGGGATTTTGGGTTTTCGGGATTGCGGATTCTCGGGAATCTGTCTCACTCCCATCTTAGAAATATTTAGCTCATGGGAGGTATCCGCTTGCCTCATTATAAGATTGACTTCAAGCTTAATTGAGTTGTATCAAACACAAAAAAACCATCACACATCATCCTTTTTAGTCCCAAGCTCAAACTAAAAGTACAGACTTTCAGCTTTTTCCGGCTGAGCCATGCATAAATCTCAAACCGAAGGTTCTCCTGCAGAATTTCATTGCTCTTTTGCGCAAATGAACTTTAATACTTCTCAAGAGGTAACCGCTATCATCTGTAGAGCATTTTCCCAAATTCAAAAAATTGAAAGTGAGGCACGTACTTATCTAAAAAAAAACATTTCAAACTTTTTATTGGAACTCTAAAATACTTTCCACGAATATATTGGCTCAATAACCATTACCCTGAACCACTTACATCAATCTCACTCAAATCGAATGGCAGTGCATTGAGAGTAAATAAAACCCCAAAACTAACCAAAAAACTTAAAGAACTGCAGACTAAGAAGACATAAATGAAAAACTTCTTTACTCCAGGTGTTCACCTGCCAGAAACCACTAAAAACTTATTTCCTCCCCTTTGGATGAATTCAAAATTCACGGAGCGAGTACAATTGGAAGCCATAGTAAAGCCGAATAGTTTACTAACCTAAACACCTACAGCAGTCTCGCTTGCGAATTAAATTAACATTTTTTCTAAAAAAATTCATCGAGCTTGCGGGCTTTTATTTTTCACTCTTAACAAAGAAAAGTTGTCAATATAAAGTGAGTTTCCATCCATCCGATTGCAAACGCGAAAACTAAATAGTCGGGCTGTGAACGCAACTCTTTAGTCGATAGAAAGGAACTATATTTGCAGCCAAAAAAAAGTTCAGAATTCGTAAAAGTTTGACGGGCGTTTTAGAGGCCATAGAAATGTAGTTCTCTAAAAAAAATGGAAATGGATTCGATTTCAGAGGAAAACTTTTATCCTGAGACGAATTCTTATTTTGATTCTGTGGGCGATTTGTATGGCGCCGAACGTTTAATTGTTCGCAAATTGCTATGCAAATTTGTGATGTTTGCCGTTGAGCAAGTGGCAGCAGTTACAAAGGAGGATATACCTACAATGACGAGTAGAAACATTTCAATAAAACGATTCCAAATATAAGTTTTTGTAACTTTTTTACATGCTTCTCTTAGGGGAGTTAAGATGAGATGTTTCATGCAAGGGGATTGGCTATATGAAAAAGTTCAACTTTTATTGAGTGTCAACAATGTAAACAGCAAAACTATTTTGAAAACCCCCCGCAAAAAAAAAAGGTTTTCCCTTGAGGCTATCGATGCTAACATAATGAGACCATAACCCGATGCCATTTAATGGATGCCTGAATCGATTTTTCCATTGATGTCACCCGATTAACATGATAACTCCATTAAACGCATATAATGCTTCATGCTACTCTTCAATATAGCACCCTTGTAACGAGATACTTTTCACATCCCCTCAGGTCATATCCACACCCTTGAGAGCGCCATCTATCTCAAAGCCTACAGCCATTTACGATTCCATTATTTTTAATGTGAATTACCTTGTGGTAGATCAAAAATTTTCCGTTGACGAAGAAAAGTTGTTATCACAAAAATTTTTTGTTCACCCTTCTTTCGATGAAAATAACAAAGCCCACCACATTGAACCTTCAGTGTGGTTCAAGAAGGAGACCAGATATGAAAGGAAACTTTATACGGCTTACGGGGGAAAAATCACTTCAGGATGTGATGGAAAATTTCCATTCTTTCGAACGGCATACGTTTCACTCTCCAGAGATCATTATCGAAGGAATGATTTGGTGCGTGTATGCATGGATGGCGGGAAATCATTCCCAGTCATCCGTTTGTCATTACCTGCGTTAATATCTCAATTGTTACCTGTTGTTGCGATGCACGGAAGCTGACTTGTGACGAGATGCTTTTTAGCAATTGTGCACGGCTTATGGGATGTCATAAGGGATAAGATAAGAAAACAGTTGAATCGCTTTATTTGACTAATTGTATCCAAGAGATAAGCATGTGTAGGGGGAGAAGCTGAGATTGTGGTTTCGGAGTAATTTGATCAATCAGTTGATTCGAATACTGCAGTGATTTCGATTCGTTTGGATATGGTTTCTGCTATGGTCTAGGTTGTACGCAAACACTCGGGGATATTTTGTAGATATCGATTTCTGTTATTGCTGCCACCGGAGGCAACCAGTTGTACGTGCGTGGCTCATATCATGAATTCCCCACTGGCGTAAGTTACACCGCTTATGTAGATAAATGGGTTTCGTGTTCATGGAAAAGCACTATGTTTATTTAATCATAAGATAATATTGATACATCATAACTAACTACTGTCTCATAATAATTACCTGCATTGCTAAATTCAATTTATTTTGACTGTTAACATGACATCTAGGCTGATGTTTTGTCTGAGTTTTACTATTTTTAAGAATAAAGATTTCGTAGCAGTATTTTGACAAATTGCTGTCTATTTACGAACAGATATGAATTTAATAAAAATACTGTTCAAGACTGTGCGACGTTGTAGGCTCTCTTATGGAGATGACAAAGCAGTCGAACATTCACCTATGCTGGGTGCCAGGCCACAGAGACATTCCAGGTAACTGCAGGGCAGACGAGCTCCCCAGACAGGGTACTACTGTAAGGCTACTACATCTGCCTGATGGGCTATCCTTAGGTATGCCCTAGCTATATGTGAGCCTCTACTAAAACTGAACGCTATTAGATCAACCTCGAGATAGATCTGGCCTAGGGTAGATCTTAAACGTAGTGCCGAGTTGGTCAAACTAAAGGGATCACAGATAAGCTGCGTTGTCGGTGTTCTCACTGGATACTGTCTTATAGGCCAACATGCCAGAAGACTTGGCCTCTTTTCTAACGACTCCTGCAGGAGCTGTAGGACGAGGACGACGAGGAGGAGGAAACATCGTTTTATCAAAGCTCCGGTTGGTTTTGTTAGTCCGTAAGAGGCCAAGTGGTTTGATCCACGGTATCACAAAGGACCTTTACTGGTCTAAGTGTGTCTGCACTGTCATGCGGACATTCGTGTCGTGCGTTTTATATTTTTTTCACACAAAATGGTGTTTTCTCATAAAAGTTATTACTCTAGGACTGTCATGAGCGGCGGCTCTTGAAAAGGTGGGTGTTGACACCAGAGTGAGTATGGGACTCATGTGCATTTTGTACTCCAAAATGGACTCCAGGCGATCAGATTCAAGTTCAGATAATATTGCAGATGAATGAGTGGACAGAATTATCAATAGATGGCTACAGGAAGAGGGATTGAAGTTGTTTTTTTTTTGTCGCTGTTGATTTATAGTTGTGTTTTCATATCTATTCAAGGGAGAATCTTGTTAATGTTTGCAAAAGATGTGTACTCATTGAGAAATTTTCAGATCATCGTTGTCAAAATTGTACCGTTCGTAGGTAGATCAAAGTTTGAAATGTGTCGGCTAAGCAAACCAGCCAAATACGGCTTGAAAATTTAATGTTTGACGGATGCAGCAAGAACTTTCCCTATACCGCCAAAGGGTCTCACGGATTTGGCCTTGCAGACACAGATCAGAAGAGACGACAAGTATTCTTCGTTGGAGTTGATTTAAATTCTGAAAAGTAAAGGACTTACTACTGTTGGAACATTGAAAAAAGATAAGCTTGGAGTTCCAAAAGAGTTCCTTCAAAACAGAGAAGCTTCACTTTAAGTTGGAAGCTTTTGAGTGTCATGCTTTCCTGATTCGAGACGTTTACATCATTCGACACGTTCGGACAGCGAGAAAAGCTTGAAGCTTGCTCAACAAGTGCAACACGGTATTCACCAGGACCCCGGAATGTCGATGGGGTCAATTTTAAGAAATCTTTAAGTGTTTGAGCGACTAATTGACAACATGGTTCTTGAAATCTTCGAAATAAATCTCGTGCTTTACAACGTGGCCAGTTAATGTTGGAGGAAACGAATGTGTTTCGAAGAAGGCAGCTTCTGAACAAGTTAAAGTAGCCGGAAGATCAACCATTTCTGTCCGATTAAATGCCAGTGGGCTGGTAGTTGGAGAGGTGAGCAGTGAAGGTAATGTTATACCTCCCTACTTTACCGCAAGGTCTTTGAGTAAACGATTCCGAATACATTTAGGTGCTCGAGGCGGTTGCTAAGTCCTGGATAAATAGATTGAGTAAAGAAAGACCGTACGTGTCTCAGCAGGATTCTGCGACAGCACAGTAATCCACGTCGTCTTCTATGATCACATATAGCCTAACTCACTAAGCCTTAATTAGATTATTTTGTGTGCGACGTAGTTCAACATGAAATCAACAAACATGTTCACAATACGATCTAAGCTCTAAAAAATGCTATTGTCCAAGTGACGGTTAGCATCAACAACGATCATTTAATTCAGGCATGCTCACGTTTGCAAGCACGAATTAGCATTACTATCAAATCTGTAGAAAAAATATTGGCTACGGAATATTTAGTACCCAAAGTTGCAGGCTATACATATGTAGACGAAATGAAATGTAGATGGTATAGTTTATCGATCAAACGGATCACTTGAACTTTAGGAGTTTCAACTGCGTTTGAAGAATAAACGAAACAGATTCAAACTTTTTAAGTGGATTTTGATAAGGGTTTTTCGACGCTGGAAAGATTTACGCGCTTGACTTATTGACAGATATGTACATATGTAGCATCAATCCTCCAGGGCAAGTAATGGATCGTGTTACGCTTGAACGATGCAAGAAAATATTTACAAGTATTTCCAAATTGAGTGCAGTCACCTTGTGAAATTTGGAAATAATTTTTGGTTTAAATAGAGATCTTTCAGTGATTAGTGTAGAAAATTAAAAATAAAATAAAATGCTGAAACTGGCATGCTCATGTATAACAAAAACTATGCGCCTGCTTTTCCGGTGCACACAGGATGTTGCTCAAACTTACTCAAGAGTTGAAGTAGATAACAATTCGGTTATGAATTCTGTGTATGAGTTTCAGAAAATGACGTTGACTTTGTTTCCATGCAGTGGAGATCGAATTGTCGAATGGTGGTCTCGTTGGGACGTGTTTCTTTGAAATTGAAGCTGGCAACAATGCAGTGATTTTGTGTGGTCGTAATTGAACGATTTGGAAAATGTGCCACAACAATCGTCACATAATCGATGTTTTGTGCACTAAAGTTGGTAGTCATGTTATCAGCCGTTTTGGAGACCCGCCTTGGTCTACGCGTTCAGCTGTAATTCCACACCGTTGCACTTTCTTTTTTTTTATCGGGAACTGTTAAAGACTCAATAATTAACAAACAGTTGACGCTCATTACAAAAACATCCGTCGAACTATTTGCGAAATAGAACCACGAAGGACAATGTACTGCAAAAAAGGGTTGACAGGATGAGGTAATGCCAAGCGGCAGCCTTTTGAATAAAATTATAAGTATTTTCTATAAATAATGGATGATGTCCTTTTTTCAATAAAGTTGTAATATTCAATAGGTAAAGTCTTAATATGATATTCAAAAATGATTCAATAGAAAGGAATCAAATAAATACCTGCTATGCTAAGTGTTTAATGAGTTGATTCTATGAAATCCCAGAATGAATCTGATTTTTATAGCAAACAATTCCAAAGATGCGAGTATCTACCAGTTTGGAAATGTACTGTTGATGTAAAAATATGATTAGAATAACGCATCGATTCGGGTACTACGACAACTTCTCAAACATGAGTACAAATTCCAAATACCAACCCTAGTTTCAATATGACACTAAAGATCGGATCTGAATTTCCAAAGCAATGTTTCATAAACAATGTACTAACTGAGCAATTAAGGAATTTTTGCTTATGCCTCCTTTGAGCTCATTGATACTTTTCAGCATTCCATTGACATTCAAGTGTCAAAAATTATAAGTACCCCCGTACCCAACCTCATGTGCTATGCGTATAAAAATATTAGCATTAGGAACTACGTATAGATCACACCAAGTCATGTGCATGTTTGTGGTAAGTGTGCCCAAGGGGATTGGTGTACCGAAAATGAGCAAACAGTGGAATCGAGTGTAGCTGAATAACTCATCGTAATGAGAAATGACATTAAGATCTAAATAAGCCACCCAAATCGCTGTCGGGTTAAGCCAAGTTAAGGTATTGTGGTCCCGTCGCAACCCCAAGGCATTAATCACTCTCATGCATCGTGTTTTGTTAATCTTGTGAAATAGTGAACCATGTCAAAGTTGTAAGCATGGGGATGTTATTAACCCTTTCTCAGATGACAGAAAGTTTTTCCTATCATCTGTGCAGCTATTTAAAAAAAAATTTAAATGAGTACTTGTATGAATAACGACCAACATTTCAGTGTAATTAGGAAACATAACACAGGCGGTGTAAGATGGTATGTGGCGCATTCACATAACGTTACTATTCCAAGTTAAATTTCTCAGATTCACATATAATGACTGCATTCAAGCTTTCGTTTTTGCGGCATCCTTCTTGAGTTTAATGAAAAAACGACAACAAGGGGATGGTTTTATGTACATTCTTGTACATTCGTGTAAACAGAAAGTTTCTCTACGGCTTGGAATTAATGGGCGTACAAAAGTTTTTCATTACATGTAAAATTTAAAAGATCTGCCACCTGAGAATGAGATGTTCGCTCCATATCATTTGTTTAGGAACACTTAGTTTTTATATTAAATTTTGCCGGCATTTCATATGATTACAGAAATCTGGTCCTGTCAGTCGAAAGAACGTGGAGATATTGCTAATTTTATGAAATACAGTCTTAGTCTCAAAAATATAAAAACTTGTCAGACATCTGGCAGAGGTGCAAATGTGAAATAAACTTGTGGTGTTTTCTGGGATTCAAACCTCGAACTTCCCGTTTAGTAATCCAACGTGCTAACCAATGGGCCACAGCGCCCACATGATGGGGTCACTTCTAAGAAAAATTCGGGTTTTTCGAGTATGCTTAGGTTAGGTAGATGGGTGCCCTAGTTGACATAAAACTGTCGAAGGCTTAGACTAACAATAAATCCATTGTACCCAATAGTAGACATCTAAATTTCATTATCGATGGCTGAACTAAACCACCTAGATATCTGTATGTATGTATGAGTGTGTTCAGCTCAATGTTTCTTAGATCATGCAGATCCGCAGGGAAGTAGCACCCAAGAGTGTTCTTCCTTTTAGTGGCTAGTGCAGGACAATCGCATAGCAAGTGGCGAATGGATTCGATTTCCTCTTCGTCGCTGCAGTCGCTACAGAAGTCGTTGCGGGGTAGACCTAGCCGTACTACATGTCACACAGTGTCCTGTCATGACACCGACAGCTATCCGAATATCCCTGCGACTGATTTTCATGAGAACTGCGAATCTCCTTTTGCCATAGACTGGCCATAACGATTTGGCTACGGCTCATGTATCTAATCGATACTAACGCCTGCAAACTACCTCGTTCGACTTAATGTCAATCTTTCTGTTTAAAGTGCTAAGCGGTGTGCTGACCTTGTAAAGGGACTACGAGGCGCTAAGATGTAACACTGCCCTGGCTAGTTCATCCGCTTATACGTTACCCGGTTTTCAACAGAGGTTCAGCTTTGGCCACTGTGATAACGTCCAGTCATTTTAGGCACACTTTGACGAAGGTCCAAACTTGCTGATGTTGACTGTAACGCTCTAATGGCTGCTTGACTGTCAACACAGATGCTGACTGTTTTTCCAAAGACTTTTACCTCGTTAATCAAGTCTGAAGGACTCGTTTGCATTCCGAGATTCGCAGTAGACACTAGCAACAGTACCTACGTCCATTTTGGATCCTTCGGTAGGAACTGATAGTCAGTTCATATCCGTTCGAGTGTACTTTGACTATATTTATTTACCACAAGCCGAAAAGAATAAAATGCAATTCTGTTATCTGCAGTGGAAAAGGCCAGCCACATGACTTTGAAAGACTTCATATCCATAAGCTTAAAGTCCTTCCTCCTTAAAGACTTGGAAATATATCGCTGTTGACTTTGATCTAAAGTATACAAAAATCAGAATTAGAAAAGCGTCAATAACATGCTTTGTTTTCCAGTTGTGCTCCGCAGGACGACCACATTACTATGAATTTGAATTGCTAATAGAATGCTATTGGAACTAGGGGGTGTGCTTTTCAGAGCCATGACAAATGATGACGATGTTGCCTACATTACCCTAAATACATATCTAGCTTGTACAATATAGGGTTAATGAGGTGAACTGCAATTAAAACCCTGGAACGGTGGCTGTCCTTTTTACTAATAAAAGAAAGAATTCGACGTTCAGCGTAATTAGAGACCTCATAAATTTGAAAAAGCTGACGAAGATAAATTGACTCGAAAGTATACAAGTAGGCAAAATTGGAGCAGTTAGAATTCTTCCGATCGTGGCCACGAAACTATACTCGCGCTAACATCCATCGACGTGAGCAATAAGTAAATAGCCTCGGAATGCGTAAATAGGATCTGCCTGAAAAAATCTAAAAGAAAAAGCGATCAGACATAAATTAAAGGCTGATTACCTAAAACGATTCTTCGACTTTTGCCTAAATGTCTAAAAAGCAATCCTTTTAAGAAAACAGTCTATAGATGAATGAGACTAAATTTGAACAAAGTGTTGAATTTCTGAATAATAAGGGCTTCAGGATCTATTAGATCCCTCTCAGGAATGCCCACAAGCCCTTATAGTTTCGTCCCTGAGACCTGAGAACTATTCGTAGTATTACCTTCACTATATTATGCACTACATGCACAGAAAGTTCAGCAGCTGACATTCATGATAATCAGGTCGAAACTAGTGAAGTAGTATAAGTGACGAACATAGTGGTATCTACGGCCAATAAAATGTCCGATGAACTAGCAAAAAACCTCTTAGTCTTGGAGATGGAGCGCGTAATGCCACACTTCTATAGAACTCTAGACAATAAAAGAAAGTAGGGAACATTCTAGTACTCAATAAGTACTACAACTTTTTAGCCGCCCACGTAATAAGAATACATTTAAGTATTTCGGACATCATATTTGACTCGGGCAGTTTACTCAAACTGGACCTAACCATCATCATCTTCTCTTCTTTTTTCAGGTCTGACATGCATAGGAAAGTTGGAATACATAATGGATCCTCAAATATTCGATTGATAGTGATAGACTGTATGCATGGAAACAGCTGTAAAGAGAGGGATTAAATATTGAAGCTAAGGCCCGGATTGGGTTGAATTAGTTTGTATAGCGCAGCAGGTTTCTGGAAAATCTTGTGCGCCAGACGATTAGCTTGTCGTCGGATAAATTAGATGGAAAGATTTTTTTGGTCGGGTGCGAGGTCAATCCTATGTCTATATACATATATAAAAAATAGTTGGCATACGTAAGACCGCTCATAACTCGGGGACGGAATTTCCGATTTGAGCTGCCTTTTTTTTTGTTGTCTTCGTCTCCGCCCAAGGAACATTGTTACGGCGAAAAAATTGGACAATTTTGAAGAAAAATATTGGAAAATTCGGAAAAATCGATTTTCCATACATTTTGTATGGGGAATTTTCTTTTGTTTTTCATTTTGATCGTAATATAACAGTTCAAATGGTTGCAAAGGTTTAAAATTGGGAAAAGTTTCCCGGACAATCATTTTTTTTCATTTTGAAGAAATAATACAAATAAATTATTTGCCAGAACTCCAAATTTGGAAAATTTTTAATAAGAAAACCCTTTTCCCACACATTCGTATGCAACAACATTTGTATGCAATTTGACAGGTGTGCTTTTTCCTTCGTCATTTCACCATAGTCTGACTATACTGTTCTGACGTTCCCACAAAATTAAATGGGAGCCTCACTCACACACTCTTACAAGTAGGTGGAAGCCATGGGTGCAGCCATTTTCTTTAGATAATTATTGTACATTTTGTTGTTGTTAACGGGACGACAACCTGCCCAAAATGTTGTGTTCAAAAGGAAAGAAAGAAACAACACGCTACACTTTTAGACAGTTAATGGCCACGTGCTCATTCACATGCATTCACAGACAGGAAAATTTAGGCTCCGCCTATTTTGGACAATGCAGGGGAAGGGAAATGCAAGTTTACCGTCTGGTACAGGTAGTATATGCATACGGTCGCAATGGATGAAGATTGGCGATTCGCCATGCAAATCAAACCCCTGAGTAACGCGTCGAGCACATACGTCGCGAATTCGTGCGGGACGATCTCAGAAGGAACGAGAAGCACACGCAGCTGCTGAACGACTGAGACAGCAGCGCAATCGCGATCTGCTTCGTCAAGTTGAATCAAACGCCAATCGCCGACTGAGAAAGGGTGCCGTGAATGTCCAATTATATCGCGCCGATTTCCAACATGACTGCATGATTCACTACAGCGAACTGCCGTGTGTTACGATTGGGCCCATAAATGTGATTTGCCAATGTTGCAATGCGCTAAAGTTTCATTCGGAGACACCAAGATTGTGTTTTGCAGGTGGTAAAGTCAAATTACCACCGTTCCGTTGAGGCAACCACCAGAACCATTGCGCTCTTTGCTTTACCCCGAGTTACCAGAATCAAGACATTTCTTGACGAATGCCCACAAATACAACGGTTCTTTTTAAATGACGTCATTCGACATTTAATCCTTGCATTCGCCATGACAATCAATAAATCACAAGGCCAATCTATGGAAGTGTGTGGGATTAATCTCGAATTCCCATGCTTCTCGCGTGGTCAATTATATGTGGCTCTCTTTCCACGTGCTGCTTAGCTGTTCATCGCATTGTTTTGGGTGGCCTCCTAATTTCTCGGTGCTCGTTCCTCCAGGCGCAGTTGCTGCATCATGCTTGTGATGTCTTCGTTTGGTGTCTCCCAAGCTTCCTCGTCGTCAGCTATGAGTGCTATCGGTGTAATTTTCCTGGCCGTCGCGTACTTTCGGCATTCCATTAGGGCATGTTCCGCATTCTGGACTTTGACTTCACAGTGCGGGCAGTACGGGTTGTCCACGTGCTTGCATATGTGGACGTACTCTCGGAAGCATCCATGCCCGGATAAGAACTGTGTCAGGTAGAAATTTATATCTCCATATTTCCTCCTGGTCCACTCATCAATGTTGGGGATCAGCGAATGTGTCCATCTCCCTTTAAGTGTAGCATTCCACCTGTATTGCCATTCTGAATGTAAGGCCTCGGTGGTGGTTCTCCTGCCTTCCGGCTGGTTCTCGCTTTGAACTGCGGACTTTTTAATCTCCAAATCGATGGGCATTCGACCAGAGATTACGCTGATCGCTTCCGCTGACACACATACGCTAATTGGTAAGGTTTGCATGATGTGTTCAATGTTTGTATACATACATGTATGTGCATAGGTAACATAAGAGCCAGCTCACCTGTACTAGTCTTCTAGCGGCTTCATAACTCGATATTTTCTATTAGGAGTTTCGCAAGTGTTTGTTTTTTCTTATAGTCATCAGCTTTCCGACGAAGGTAGGTGAAGACCCAGTTATCTCCTAATTCTTTTATTTAAAAAATTTTAGGTTATGTTGTCAGAAGTACCACTCGTAAGCAGCCTTTTTCCTTGTTTGCCAGTTCCAATTTCTTTCTTCTTGTCCCGTTAAGAAGAGGAGACACTTCAGTAAGGGAGTAATTTGATTGAGTACACTACCTCCACACACAGACTTCTCAAATTTCTTCAACATAACCTCTCTATACTATAACCCTTATATGACTTTGTGCAAAATTAAATCCCCAACACAAAGTTTGTATAAATACCTCCCATGAGCTCAATTTAAACTAAAAAACATTACGACTTCTCCAGCCAATCTAGGGGGAGAAAGAACAACTTCTTTCCATACCTCGGGCGCCTTGTTTATCTCAACAATCAAATTATTCCCCAAGAAACCCTTAAAATTCGCAAACTAATAACTTTCTCAATTTTGAGGACCCAAAATCTTTCTAAACTTGTTTCCAATCACGTGTAATAGAAACCGAATATCTTTCACCTCCCTTTACAGACTTCTCTTATCATGTATCATATATCAAAGCAAGAGGATCTGTGAAAGGGACCAATGATAAGACTGCGCATTCCTTTACATCCTGAACACATCTTGGCGCTGAATTCAATTCGATAGACGTTTAATGAGTTTTCACATCGATTCTGGGATTCCTTTGAATTCAACAGAATTGCAATCTGAAACACCAGGCAGTCTATTAAAACGAAGAAAAATAATGAATACCGTCGAATGTCAAAAGCAAGAACGACGCAACGACGACAGAGACACGCAGAAGCCAAGACGAAACCTCTTTCTTTATTATTTTGTGTGTTTTTTTCCTTGTTTTCTTTTGCAGGTTTCTTCAATTTTTTTTTCTTCCTGCGAGTTGGTAAATAATTCAATTTCCGTTTGTCGTTGAATTTTTCATGCAATTTTCAAGTGGAATGTCCTCGAAGTCCTTTTCGAATGGAATGGATTCTGTGATTGTAGTTGAGATCGGGCAGTTGGCAGTAGGGCTGTTTTGTCTCCACTCTGAGTGGTCACGTTGAATTGCACACGTCTCCGAGAACAGTTTAAACACTTCATTTGTCCTTCTTGGTAGAAACTGCTTTCCTTTCCCAACTGGTTATCTGTCTAAGAGAGTAAGAGGATCCTTATTATGAACTCAAAGCCCTAAAGCCAAATGAATTCTACTGCCACTCAGATCCGCAATTGCTGCAGTTAGAGAAGAGATTCCAACATTTCAGACATTTAGCAATCTATTCCTTTTTCCTTGTGTCCTTTTAAGTCCTAGATTTGATTTGTCGTCATCCTTTAAGCAAACAGTACAATCAGATCTGTGCCATTGTGGTTTTAATTGGTGTTAGATACTTTTTTTTGGGCCAGATTTATTTTGCCGATGTACAAAAATGTCACTGTCAGAGACATTAGCTCCATCAGGGGCTATAATGAAATTCAGGATCCGAATACGAATACTACCAACGAATTTAACCAAAAAAAAAAAGGAAAAATGATGGCCGATTCTATGAATAGCAAATGGCGGAAGTAATTTCATTTAGAATCCGCTTTTAAATTTCCCTTTCATCTAATTACGGATATTGAAATGAGTACCCATTCCAACGGCAGCGGCGAGAGGTACCGTTTTGAACAACAGAACTCATTTGAATTGATTAGCAATAAATGCCATGAAGTTAAAATTTATTTTCCGTTGAAAGCATTTTCATTGATTTCGTTTTGTTGCGTCTGGTACCGGTGGGGGGGAAGGAGGTGGAAAATCGATTATGAAAATTTTTCATGATGTGTGAACTTTCCTTCTAAAGTGTCGATAAGCAGAATAGGGCGGTTTCGGTGCTGTGGCCTCTTTTTTGGTTCCATGCGGAGAGAAAAGTTTTAATGGTGTAATAAATTTCCCGAGATATGATCTGATTTCGAATTGAATTATGGTGGGGAAGGACTAGGAGAGGTGATATTTAGGAAACGAATCCTTTTTTCTTATTAAATGATTTTCGTCACATTGGGTTTGCGTATAGATGCTTTCTTATCATCATAACTTTGACATTGATTTTTCGTCACCTATTCTAGAAGCCTTAGCCACCAATATGACGGTTTTGAGATGTAAATTGTTAAGTTTGAACACCTATATGCCGTAAGCCAGGGATGGACGCCTATAATAAAATATTTTAAGAACAGTATCTAGTGTTGATGAACTACAGTCGCCTCCCTCTAAGTCGAATTTTGACGGGAGATCAAAATTAGTTCGAGTTAAAGGGATTTTTGGAAAAATTCGAGTTAAAGGAGGTTCGACTTAGAGGGATTCGACTGTATATGAGTATATGAGAATTTTAATGAAAAAAATAAAAACACAAACGATGAACATGATTCAGTATAGACCCATTGTGATACTCATAGGGTGTAGACCACCCTTGCTCGTGGAGCAATTCATCATCAACAATCTTTTGCTTAAATTCTCTGGTCTCGAACTATTTTAAGTCTTTTATGAACCTACATACATATGTAAATCGTTTGTGGGTTTTTCTCGAGTTTCTTCAATATCCTGAAAGAAATGTTTTCCAAGTATTTTGTGCCTTAGGTGGAAGAGGCCTGTGCAATGTCAGAGAAAGTCGGTTGTATCCTGATGAGCATCCTCGTCGCCACATCCTCTACAAAGGTCATCATTGCTAAGCTTTTTCGTGCAGTACCGCAGAGTATTTCGCCCTGTAATCGCACCTATAAGGGTGGATAGGATCCTTCTGTCTTTCTGCAGCAGTTTCTCAGTTCTGGCTTTGTTGTATAATGGCCATAGTTTTTTTGTCGCAGTACAAGTTCCTAGAGAGCTCCAGCGTTTGTTTGCTTCTGCATAGGACTTATTCCCTGCTTCGTGAATTATCTCGCACGGTGGGATTTTTACTGATTGACAGCGTGGACCCTTTCCTAGCCAGTTCGTCAGCCTTCTCATTCCCTGGTACACTCTCATGCCCAGGGACCCAGCAGAGTTGTACCTCGTGCTGTGTACCAAGAACCCTAAGCTCTTCGCGACAGCACTTTACAAGCTTCGATTTCACTTCTACAGCAGAAATTGCTTTTATTGCCGCCTGGTTGTCGATGGAAAAGGTGATATCATTACGAGAGTAATAACTGTCAAGGAAAAGCTTCTCAATTTGCCTTTCGGATATGGCTCTAAGCTGTAGGTCCCTTCCATTTGTATTTGTAATTGGCTAAGAGGCTTAGTTTATTTACCATAAGAGCTTTGAGTCGACTGATCTTTTTCGTTCGTCATTAGTTGCCAATCATCGGTTTAGCTTCGGGATATGCATCTTCTTCACTCGACTGCTAGTGTAAGTCCTCGCTACTTGGATAGATCTTTCTATGTGTTTCGGAGTCTTTTTCTCGGCTCTGTGCCTTTAGCTTTTGACCTACTCCCAAGCCTCCGCAGAAGTTTGAATGCACGTTGGGTTAGAGTTAGAATAGTTCGCAGTTTATTGGCCACTTCGTCTGTGAAAGTGGTCCTTAGGACGATGCCAAGTGCAATACTCGTTTCTAAAGTATTTGCTGGCAAACAAATATATTCATACTAACTTGCAGACAGTTTGGATGGTAAATCCAATATAAAGCAAAGAAGGCTTATATTAGCTACTGCATAAGTTGCATCTTGAATTCAATGAAATTTCTTTTCAATTTTCATACTCCATTGCATTTACTTTTTGATTCCCTCCTTCTTACTAAAGATGTTCTCTTGATGCCTTACTTCGGTGATAAAGAGCTAGAATAAATTTAATAAAGCCATTGTACCATGAAATCTTCTTACGAAATTCGCTGGCATCCCATGAAATCAGCTTCTTTACCAGTTAACATCCTCTTAGTCATAGTAAATGCTTCGCTCTATAAACTCCCTCTAACGCGTTTGAAAATGCTTCTACAACTAGCTTAGCTGCAACTCATGCAAGAAAAAAAAAGAACTCATATATCCTAGATGCACATGCAAGTGTGCATAGTAAATTCCAAGAAGAGTATTTTATACAATTCAATGGAAATTCTCTGCCCTTGCATCACTGCGTACATAGTTATGACTCCATTCAAACGAACCGTTTCCCTTTGGGATGAACAAGCAGCTCGCGTATGTGAACTTAATCCAATAACAAATGTACGCCATGTAGAATTCCAACACGATTTCTCTTAAAACCGAAGGAATGCGAAGAGGAGCACTTGGGAGCGAATATTACACAAACATAAAATTGCATTATGAAAACCAAAAGACTGCTCTAAACAGCATTCATTCTAATCCGCACAACCCCTACCATCGGCGGTATCGAAGCTCCAGCTTTACTCTGGCAAACACTCGAGAGAATTGGGAATTCCATTGAATTTCTTATTCAGAGATTAGGACTCCCTGCACGGTGCTGAAGTAATTTCTTTAAAAGAAGCACAACCAAGGAAACGTTCAAATTTCGTAAAAAGCTTTTCTCCGCTTAGCATGTGATAATCAAAATGTATCTGGAAGTTTACACCAGCGATGCTTCAACGGATGCTAAGGTGGCGCTTCTCGTGTGGGATGACGTGCGTGCACTGATTTATCGCTTAATCGGTGACACCTCACGGCATTCTTAGGATGTAAGTATTCCCAGCTCATGTGAATTCACAATGCGGAAATAATTTTCATCATTAGTTGATGTAACGAGTTGGAGTACGCTTGTAGACGATGCTATGGCATAGCACATGGCAACCGATTAAATGAAATGAGAAAAGTTTTAAGAAATTGCTTTAGATAGAACGCAGCGGTATGTACCTACGAGATGCAATGAAAGGAAAAGCGAAATCGTGTTCCGCCTTTAAACGCAAGTTTGGCAATTTCTCTGTAAGACGACTCTTAGGAACGAAAATTTTGAAGGTAAATATCTGTTAGACCTGTTAGATATTTCTGGAAAATGCTCAACAATATTTATTCGCTCGTAACTTCATGGGGCGAATAGGTTGTCCACAAAGTGGCGTTTTGTCACCTCTTTTACGATGCATGTCGTTAAGCTGATCTGATAACTGCTCTAAATGCTTCTGGGATGGTCAAGCATATGCGGATGACGTCGACGTACTGTCTGCCGGTTCCTGCTTAGTTCTCTCTAGACATGATCGATCGTCTAGTGTGGAACTAGAAATTAGATTTTAGTCAATCCTATTAAAACTAAGCCTGTTCTCTTTCTGAGAAGGAGGAAGCTGACCGGTCTAATAAAGATTTCTGATAGAATTGAATATCCGAACGTTATTCTCGCCACCAATTTTCGCATATGCATTGGTTTTTCGGTGGAATGAACTTCTTGTTAAACTCTACAGAACAGCTTGTCTCGGTTACATAGGAGCCTTTCATGGCATGTCTGCCTCTGCTCTAGATCCCCTCCTTCGATATTTGTATTTTGTGCCAAGTGTAAGCGAATTCTCGTCTAAATAGAGATGATTTCTGGTACCATTCGCTCTGAACTTGAATAAAATTGCAATTGAAATACCCTGCAACTCGAGCCTAACGGATATTTCGTCCGATATAATGCCACCGGCAATCCAATTGCTTTGGATATATTCTGAGTATCACGGCTAACTCCAAAGTAGACAGGAGTTCGTTGCTGAGAACTAGACCGTTGATCTTCGCTAATTCTTCCAAAATAATACATGAACTCAAGATCTTTGATGAACAATGTCTCCGATGAACTCGCAAGTTAAAGCTCAGAGGAAGTTTTCCAAGGACCGGGACTTATGCAGGGTTTGCTTGCACATGCGATTACTAGTGCCATCGATGAATGCGTTTCTTGTAAACAAAAAAATAGTCAGGGGCATGGCTCTGGTGTATGGAGACAAGTTAATTGTATACGGCCGGGATATTTGCCAAAAATTTGCGGCTTTTTTTCTGTCCCCTCAGAAGAGTTGACTGCGGACGATTTGTGGCAACTACCTCCACACGTGTTGGATTTAAGCGAAAGGACCGCCTGCACTGCGTTAGGAAGACGATGATACTGCAGAATATTTCTATAGTTATTGTCCGGGGTTTACTCCCATCAGGTTGCAGATCCTTGTGGCCTACGGGGTGAGTGTTGATTATCTAAGCTCTCCATCGCTGAAGCACCCTCTCATCTTTTCCGAAAAAGGAAGAACAAAAAACATTAAAAAAGGTGTCTGATTGGTTAATACAGTCAGGTTGGCCAGTGGTTGAGTCTGACTGCACCCATAGATAGTAGCGTCTTAGATCATTAAGGCATTAAAGAAATAATCCCAATGGAATACATAGAACGCACATAGAAAATAATTTTGTTTTCATCTGCATACAACTGTTAAAGTTGCTGTCTCGGACTATAACACTTTAGATTTAAAACAATAAGGCATCAATAAATCCGGAATACGGAATCTTGTATTAAAATTTTTCAACTGTATCCACATTTGAGCGGACTGTAGTTAACTCCACATTCTGTGCATGTGGCATTCTAGCTACCGATCGCCGCAAAGCTCGAAGCTGACCGACTAAGTTGGTACTGCCATGTGCCTAAAAGACTTGCGGACAACCCGATAAAAATGGCAATGACGACTCATGTTCCAGCAGGAGCACGGAAAAGTGGCCGAAAGTAAAACAATTGGAGTACTGAATTACAGAAAAAGCTACCACTAATCGGCCTGAGCGATGAAGTAATCCGAAACCGAGTATCCTACAGACGGATACTCAGGTCCACAAACTTAGCTAACCCCATGAACAGCGCAGTTGCAAGGCAGTAAAAAAGCATTAGGTGTACATCTACGCGTTATATAATTTAAAAGCTATGTATAAACGTAAAACAATAAAGAAGGAGCGATTTTAGCTACCTCAAACTTTACTTCGCAGAACCCATCCCACTAAAGATACGAAAAATTAAGTATTTGGGTAGACTTGAGGTGTTGCTAGTAAGGTTGAAAGTTTTGGTTTTACCGGAATTTCGTTTCATCGTTTGTTAACAAGTCCGTAAACGTTTTATGCAACCCTATTAGTCTGTGTAATGGTAGGCAAATGTCATTGACAGAGTGCAGTTTATGGCCAGCGCTTCATAGACATTTCTTTGTACGGCCAGAAGTGCATACGATAGTTTCGAAATTAACGACTCCACTGAGACCTGGACAGATATTTATTTACCTCTTTTATCCTACTTCATACATATGCATTTGTAATTTTGGTGCGAATAGTACATAAGTCCTTTGCTTGTCAGTGGAGAAATAAATATTTCTATCTTCACTGCGTTAAATTATCTGCAAGGTCCACAGCAATACTTGAGACACATTTCCAATTGTTTCACAGGTGTTTCAGAAACTTTTGAGTAACATTTAGGAACTTTTTTTATTGCTCTATATACGAGTAATGTTTCCCAAATAATTCCAAAATATTGTTTGAAATATTCGGGGTGATTGTCTGGTGGACAGCCTTAGAAAAAGCCATAAATCGCTATTACCTAAGCAAGGTCCAACGTACAGCTTGTCTGTGAATAAGCGGAGCACTTCGTTCAACTCCCTCTGCGGCAGTGGATATTAAATTCCATCTAATACCCCTCGATATCTATATCAAGCAAATGGCAGCTATTGCAGCGGTTCGCCTTAAAGCTACCCAACAGTGGTCAAAAAAAGAATTCGGCCACGCTTCTATCTCTCCCGAAAACACGGACTACACCATCCCACGTCTAAATTTTGAGAAGAACTTCCGAGTCACCATCCCCTCCAGATCACTCTGGGAGGACGATGCATTTTTAGAAGATTAGTCGATTCACTTCTGCATTGAAGGGTCAAAAACTAAAGACAGAGTTGGTGCAGGTGTTTTCTCTGATAGGCTTAACCTTAAGCTCTCTTTTCGTCTTCCAAAGCATTGTAGCGTGTTCCAGGCGGAAATAATGGCGATCAAAGAAGGAAAAACGTGATATCTGTTAGAGATATCCGCATCTTTTCAAACAGCTAAGCAGCAATCAAATCCCTGGAATCGACCTCTATAAATTCTTTAGTATTTAGCTCTAGACTACCGTTCGTCTCTTGTTAAAATGGCTGAGCAGTTCAATATTCACCTGTGTTGGGTGCCGATGAACTCGCCAGAATAGGAACAACTATACTCATCTTACCGGACAATGGTACCTTAGGTAACCCAATCGCTACCCGCAAACTAAAACTTAAGCTGGATGCTGTCGAGAGTACAAATCTTAGGTGGACAAATGGATCATCATGTCTAGCGACAGAAAAGATTTGGCCAAAGCTGGATCTAAAACGCTCTAAGAATAGATTGCATATCGGCACCGGAATAGGTGTCATCACTGGACACTGTCTAATAGGCAAGCATGCTACAAAGCTAGGCCTCTTTGCGAACGACTTTTGTAGAGGCTGCATGGATGAAGAAGAGGAGGAAAGTATTCCTCACCTTCTTTGTTTCTGCCCAGCTCTCTCCCGTAGATAGAAACTCCACTTCGGAGCTCCCTATTAAAACGATATAGACGGCCTGATAAATATTGACATTAAGAGCCTCCTACGCTTCATAAGAAGCTCTAATCAGTTTTAAACGAGTAGGTAGAAAGAAACTTTCTCCCATGATCCACGTGGTATCACAATGGACCTATCATTGGTCTAAATGTGCTGGTGACTCCTAGCTGGCAGCCACTTCAACCTAGCCTTCAACCTAACCATTGTTGGAAATAAAGAAAACTGTTTGTGGAATGTTTTTCATTTTCTTATTCAAGATGTTGGACCCAAGAGGCTTAGCTTTAATTTCTACATAGAAAAATAAGGAAATTTCAGAATGTTTTTTTAATTAGGTACATGTGCCATACACGACATGTTAAGCGAATACAAAAATATCTTCTCACTTCGTACCACTTTTATCGTTTGTTTAATGGACTATTTGCGGTGTGAAGAAATGTATCTAATGAGAAAAAAAAGTTCGAAAAATATTTTAAAACCAAACAAATTAGTTCTTTCCAACATGGTTTTCGAAAATGTCTCTTATGTGTTTCTCTCTGCTTGCATTGCAATTTCGAGTATGTCTTTAATGGATTCGAAGTGTTTATAATGACAGGATGCAGAGTCTTGTTCCAACTTGTTTCAAATATAAATGTGCCTTCTTTTTTTGTCGGACAGGTCTTTGTACAGATTATATGGATGTGCCTTGTAGCTATAGTCTTCCTCTGTTTTTATTTTATTTCAGATTCTTTTTGAAGCGATTTTTTACATAAATATATATACATGTGTATGTACATGCATGCGAAGGTAGATGTCGCATGTAGCAAATGTTGATTTACTCCTACCTGCTTGAAAGTCAATTCAATACCTCTTTGACGTAATAAAGTTCCAAAAACCTTCCCTTTGACTTCTCAAATAGCCATTTAAGAGCGCTCTTCACCTGCTCGTTTAACAATTTGCACAGCAAAATAAAAGGATGTACTTAGGAAAAAAAAAAAAAAAATTACAATAGTACTACTGTGTATATTTATGTCTTTAAATGTGTGTTTTATGTCACTTCGCCCGGTGCCATAGATTGTAGAACATAAAATCATTATAATATGAAGGAGGTCTTGCTCCTTTTGTATGTTCCGCACACACTCACTGATGTTGACAGCAGCTGTGTGCTATCCAACCAGGACTATCTAGGAACGATGATGCCTTCCATGCTCGTCGTCTGAGGAGATAGGGTATGTCACATTAAGGCATTATGCGATATTGCAAAACTTTATTCTTTGTGTAGATGGAACCATCCTCCATTCCGGGTGCTCCCATTCACCCCTGTTCAAGGAACTCTTTGTCAAACATGAGAAAAAGTTTCGTTTTGACTTTTTTTTGTGCTGTCTCGGTTTTTCGTTTCTTTTTTTTCGATCGAATGAAACTTTGTTTTGTGTGTTTTTATCTATTGCACAACATGTAGAATTGAAAAACGAATTTCAAATATGTGTACAGTCAGATACCGTTATTAAATGAAAAGAACGAAGACGGGAAAGAGAGCTGACAAGGACAATTGGGGCAGCATGCCATACGCTAGAGACTAGAAGCCCCTGGTGTTGGCCTTCCTGTGCTTTGGAGACTTTTTCAGCTGCGGTTTTTCAGAGAACTGTGAATGTGGAGTTGCTGGTCGCGGTCTGATTTGAAATAATTAGTTGACGAAATTGTTCAGAACTTGTGTGGCTTGCACCCACACTGGGAATGTGGTTGTGCAACTCCACTGTCTTTTTTCCATGCTTTGACTAAGTCATGCAAGAATAAAAGGAAATGTGTTGGGGTTATTGTATCCAGTACTTAATGTTTATGAATTTCCGATTGTTCTCAGTTTTCTGGTTAAACGACGACACAAATTTAGCAGACTATTGTTCGCTGTTGAACTTTTTCAATTATTTACATAATTTTATGAGGATAATTTTTTGAGATTCCGCAGGCAAATTTTAAAACATATGATTTATGGATTCAATGCGGTTCATATCTGTTTGTGCTAGTGTCTTCCACTTTCATAATTTTTGAACTGTTTGGCCTAGACACCTGAAGTTATCCAAAAATAGAATGTTTTCTGAATAGGAAATATAGAATTATTTTCGGTTTGATTATGTGCTTTTCTGGACAAATGCAAGAATGTGTTCCGACGACTGTTTTTTCCCTCCACAATTCCATCGGAATTTGTATCCGAGAATTTTGTTTTGCACAAATTGTAACCAAGCGGATAAGGTCTTGTTAAATTAAGTTTCTTAAGTCGCCTTTTTTGAGATCGAGTAAAGTTTGGGCCTTATATCCGTTAAGGTTTATAAATTTTGTCGCTTGCTTTAGGCGCTGAAGATTGGCTGAGTAGTCAGCGTGTCTGTTAAAATCCCATTGCGCTGTTTTGCAGTGGACACTATTAGAGATCAAAATCATCGTGTGGACTATAAATTTCTCGACAGGCAGTCGAGGTTTACCCCTTAAACCTTCGCGATGTGCAGGCGGTAACCTCGTTCCTGGATGCAAGATTTTCGAGGAGAATAAGACAGCTCATCGACTACCGATTTCTTAAAGTCTTACATACGGAGACAATATACTGACATCAAGGCAGACTACGAATAATCTATTCGGTGGAGATTGTAAATGCTGTGGGAGATAGTGTGAAGCAATGACCATGTACATCAAGAAGACGATGACCGAATTTCGTGGTCCCTTTGTGGCGCAACAGATATTTCGTGGTATGCGTGTTTTATTTTATTTTTATACAAGTGGAAGGGACCTGGTGTTTAAACCCATATCCGAAAGTCGAATTGAGAAACTTTTTCATTACGTTCGGACGTTTGTCAAACATTGGCGAGAAGTGGGACTGTGACAAAACTTTTTGATGTTTTCTGCGGTTAAAACCTTGAACCTTCCACTTAATAATCCAAAGCTCTAAACACTCAGCCTCGAAGTCTACCAATTTTGGTCCAATACCCATAAATCATCTACAGCGACAATAGTATGCCCAGACCACCTTCCTTCAATGAAGAAATTCGTCGGCTTGAGCGAGCGATTCGTCATAAGCGACAAATATGTACCATTTCGACCACGATAGATTTTCAGGTGGTCTTTGACGAAAGGAGGCTTAGATTTGTGGGGTTCTTTGAGGGTCGATTCTTACACCAATAATTTCCAGGAAGTGATGCAGTGTGGAATATCCCCCAAAATTTGTCAGTATAATACCCATATGCATATATACATACTCTAGAAAATGCCAGGACTTAAGCATGGATGAACAAAAATGGCGGCAATTCGGTAGACATCATTCTCTAGTTATGTATGATTAATTTCGACCGAAAAAACAATTACATTAAAATCTGTTTGATGTTTCATCATATACATAATTATTTCAGTGTAAATAACTATATTTGTATGCGGTCTAGCACTGGCTTAAGATGCTGAGTCCCTTTTGAAAATTAATGAGATATTCTTCAACTGAAATCTACCTCAACCTCTCCAACGTAAATCTTGTTTCTCTCCAGTTATGGTTATTTATGTAATTCTCATTCAAGGTTCCACAAATCCCTTACTATCTTTCATTCCTTTTAGATAATAAAAGGCTTTCATAGATTGCTACCTCAAAATGAACTTTCACAACAAAAATAGCTCCACACACTACCTTATATCCTTGTTAGCTACCCTCCGAGATTATTGTAAAATAAAATCACCCAGAAACAAGGTCTAGTGTCCCCTATTAATATAACCACCCTAGATTAACCTTCGATTTATGGTCACACATGATAACAGCGTGATTACATAAATTGCCGTCGAATAAATTGCTTTAGTTCTTTTTTTTTTAGGCACAAAATTAAACCTAAATAAGTTATCTACCTATATTGTCCTTGAAGTAGACGAACTCACGGGTTGCACCTCAATCCATCCCTTAACAAATAATAAAAAAAAAAAAAAAACTAATGTGCCCCATTAAATTTACAGACGAACTCTTTTACACAATTTAAAATTGGCTTTCCGCACAATTTACCAGCCTCGATGTTCTACCATTTCGTTCAGGATCCACCCACTAGTACCGCCCAAAAGGAGAGGACAGGAACAGAGCTGAACATATCATGGCTGTGTTCGATAATCGCGCTGTCGAAACCAGTAGAATGAAAAATTACTGTCAAAGGTATGGGACAGCAAAAGCACATTGAAACCCAAGGGGTGGTGTTGGAATTGTCTTGATTAATGCTTTTGAGGTTTTCTGCGCTCCTCGATATCATTGCAGGAGGATTTTCCTTTCGTTTTTTGTCACAATCCAAGGATATTAACGAGATTTGTAACGTATTGCTCGACCTATTTCGTTTATTTTTCGAAATGGAATCATTTTGTGTAGCAAAGTTCGTGCGAATGTGAGAGAAGCTTTTTTTTTTCCGGCACTGCCATCATTTCTCAGATGCAATCATTTGTAAAATGTTATTACGAGTACAAGTGCGGATTGCGAAAATTGAAAATTCACTGATTTCGTCGGACGGGTGGTAAGCTGTTATTGGCGGAGCGCTGTAAATCAGGAGCAAGGTCACTAGTGTTGGAATTTCTAATTTCGGGTTAATTTCGAGGAACGAAAATTGCTAAGAGTATGCCGACGATGTATAAAGATGAAACGGATATTGAATTTTTGGGATCTTGAACAGAATAAAATTGAGGTATGAATGTTATTCGACTCGAACCGCATTATTCAGCCTTTGATTTCTTATTGCCTCTCTGTCTGATGGAGGACTATGAACACCAAGGCTTCTCTTTGTCATACCTCTTTCTTAAGGAGTAAGATCAATAAGTCCTGATAAACAAAGAGTGTTTTCTGGATAATGAATATTTCTCCTTGACTGGCGCTACAGTCTGTGTTGGAGTTGAGCTTCAAACAATAATCCTCCTTAGATAGGGTTGAGATACTTATGAAATTTGAAAATAAAGGGGTTGAGGTAGTAGCCTACGCAGACGATGTTGTGCTACTAGCTCGAGGAAAATACTTAACCACCATTAGTGAACTATTAGAGAATTCACTGGAAACACTTAATACGTGGGCAAAAATTGCGGTCTTGGGGTTAATCATCAGAGGACTGAGCTTGTGCTATTCACTAATAAAAGAATTATTCCGCAATTCATCTACCAGTTATTGAGGGAATTCCCCTAAGGATATCTGATGATGCGAAAAACTTAGGAATTATACTCGATAAGAAACTCAATTGGAAGCTCAATGTCAATGAAAGGGTAAAAAAACTACGACTGCTTTCTATACATGCAACCGAATTTTCGGCAGAAGGTGGGGACCAAACTCTAAGATAATACTGTGTGGATGTATACGGCAACCGTGAGAACTATATTCACATATAGCAACGTTGCCTGGTGGCAAGCCGCGGACAAAGCAACTTATCTTAAGGCAATGACCAAAATACAGAGATAAGCATGCATAAACACAACTAGTCCAGTGAGAACAACGCCAACAGCAGGATTGGAAACAATTCTCAACATGCTACCCCTAGATCTCTACATGCAGGAATCTGCTCCTAAAAGTGCCTTGAGGATTAGCCATTCAACTCATTGGAGTTCGAATTACGAAGGACATGCACGGATTCTAAGGAAACTCGTAAGTGAGGACGTAAGCACACGTCACCATACCTCGACTTTGAAAAACCATTCTCCTGCATTTTCCCAAGTAGAGAAAAATGGGAAACCAATGAGCCAGCAAAATGCAAGACATCTACACAGATGGGTCAAAGATAGATATAGGAACAGGCACTGGAGTATTCTCAAAAAAGCTAGATATACACAGCTCAATCAGGCTCCCTGACCACAGCAGTGTATTCCAGGTGGAGGTACTGGCAGTGACAGTGGCAGCAAGTACGGTATCAATGTTGGCAATACCACGAGCTGATATTACCATTTTCATTGATAGTCAAGCAGCAATTAAAGTAATTTTTGCTACTGAAATCAAATCTAAGTTAGCTCGACGCTGTCGCGAGGAACTGCAGGTTCTTGGCTCGCAGCACAATATTACTCTCTGCTGGGTCCCTGGTCATAGGGATATAGCGATAGCCGGAAACGAGAAAGCTGACGAACTTGCAAGAAAAGGGTCTACAATAGACCACAATCGAGCACTTCGATGGATTAAACCTCCACTCTGTAACCTTAGAGAGCGAATTGAGTGTAATATTCTAACGATAGGTGGAAATTGATCCACACTTGTGACATATCAAAGAAGCTCTGGCCAAGATATGACAAAGCTAGAACCAGCAAGCTCTTAAATAATGACAGGAAATCGCTGTCAATGCTGATTGGTGCGCTTACTGGCCATAACCTTCTAAGAAACCACACAATGAAACGTAAACTCAATGATGACAATATCTGCAGAGGTTGCGGTGACGAAGAGGCTCACGAGGATACACCTCACTTCCTCTGTCACTACCCAAGCTATGTCATTTGAGAAATAGAACCCTAGGAAGTTATTACTTCCAAGACATACATGAATTATCCAGTGTTTCACTGAGCGATCTTTCTAGGTTCCTGAGAACGACGCGATGGCTGGAGACCCCAATCACGAACGAGCAGTAAGGCGTGAACACAAGACAGGAACGCGATTACCCCCCCAGTGGGTGTCACAAGGGGTCCACAAGGACCTAAGTGGGAAGAGTCGAGCTTCTCCTCTCATCAACCCAGCAACCTAACCTAACCTAGATAGGGTAATCGATTGCCTGCGGTCTTCAATTACATATTCAGAGTTGGAGCCGGTTGAGTTGCAGTTGTACAAGCCATCATAGGTCCCTTGAAGGACTATTCGAGCCGGAACTGTTCATTCGCACGACTCGTAAGAGAATTATCTTAAGCATATCGTCGAATAACCAGTTTATTTCGTGATTAAAGCTTCGCTTGATAAGGCGGATTGACCACCGTAGCCCTAAATAATTTGGCTTTCAGACTGTTTAAAACAGATACGTTATTGATTGGAGACTTGTCATAGGTTAGGTTTGGTATGTGGGCTGGCGAGGTGAGAATTGCTCCCCGCCACACATAGGTCAATACTGACCCATTGAGATGCCCTTTGGGGGAAAGAATATCCCTTGCCCATTGAAATCCATTTCCTGTATTAATTTGCTCCGAGTCTTTGCATACAAACCATCCTGAGGACTTGATGAATTTCATTATCCTGTCTGATGGCGTGTGCTGGCGAGTTCATCTAGGTCTTGGAAAAAGTAACTTCCTAGGAATTTATTCCTGCTGTGTTGGAGATCAGGGGAGTGGCATGGGAAGTGGGTTTTGTTTTCAAAAGCTCCCTCGTCATCGCAGCCTCTGCAGAGTTCTTCTTCCGTCGGACGTAGTTTTTCAAATGATACCGTAGAGAGTTGTGCCCTGTGATAACCCCAACGTGGATGGAGAGGGATTTACTGTCTTCCCGTATAAGTCTCTCGGTTCTGCCTTTGTCGAAGGACGGCTAGAGTTTCCTTGTGATTACACAGGAATCGAAGGAGGTCCATCTGGTGTTCGCCTCTTGTATGGCTGTTTTCCCTACCTCAAGCTTTAGTGCCCAAGACGAGATGTTCACGATTGGTTCTGCTTGTCTTGAGATGGCTGCAGAGCCCTCTCTTGCTAATTCCTTGGCTTTCTCGTTGCCTGTTATACCCTCATGTCCAGGGGCCCAGCAGAGCGATATCGGAATTTTAGCCCTTTATCACCACTTATCAGTCTGTTTTCCGGATTTAACACTGACAGCATGTACACTATGGTGTATCCATCTTTGCTCCTTTTGGGAGGGGTTTCTGCAGCGGTATCATTGTAATCGTAACTATTCGGTAAAAATCGAAGAATCTTTTTTGTAATTTTTTCCCTACTTCACATGTTAATGTAGATTATGTATTTTTCGCTTGATTGTCAGAACATTTCCGAATCTGTTTTGGTGTGCAAATTTGAATTAACAGCACTTCAATTTGCTGAGCTAAAAAGTGCAGAGTTCTCATTTTAAAAGTTAAAGTTAAAACTTTTCTTTTGGCTGATTGCTATAAACCAAAATACCTCAAACTACCAAGGAATATTGAAATTTCAAACTTTATGTTGCAGCTTCATTGAGTTAGATAATGAGTCACTTCTTTGCACTAAAATATACAAAACGTCAATAAAGCGATGCTATTCAAAAGACGCAGCGTACCATGCAATCAAAAAATATTTAAATGTTCACTTTATTAAAATAAACTTTATGTCTGTTGTTTTCGCCGCCCCCTATAACGCGCGCGCTACTGTAGCCGTTCAACATCAGACCAAAAACTTTGCTCCTCTGTACTGACGAAGAAACTATCTGCTAAAACTTTTCTCAAGTGCAGATTTTAAAAACAGTTTTCCAATGTGAAACTTTTCGAATCTCCATATTTATGAGGGGTAGGTTAGGTGACTCCACTGCTCTTGAATGCAAAGAATACGAAATTTGTACAGCTCCCCCCACTTCGCATCCTTCATCTAGTTGATGGAAAAATAGTTTTCGGTTGAGAATATTTATTCATCATCATGCTTTCCCGATCATAAGTGATGGTAGTGGTCGTAACTTAGTCTCATAATTTAATTAACTAATGGTGTCTTACTTTTGCGACTAAATGTCAGATGTAATTAAGCGCAATACGATGTAAGGTCAAGGAAATATTCTGATCCTGCTTCTCCTTGTTGGTATAGAAATTTGTTATTGTTCAATGATATGGACCGGCACTTAATGGAATGGAGCCAGTAAAGGATGTGACTCAGGAAAATGAAGAACCTCTACCCATCAACATGCAATTTATTATCTACTGGCTTTTAAAACACTGGACGACAACAATTTCGCACTTTCTCGGTTGCTACTACTGCTGCAAGGTATATGTCAAAGTTTTGTGGTGAAAACTTTCTCCACTTCTGCGAAAATGTTTTCTAAAAAAAAAAAAAAACAACCTTAAATCATTTTGTTCTCTATAAAGCATGAGTCAGCTGTCCAGGACATCTTTGGCGGAAATTCACTAGGTTTAGTAGTTTGAAGCTTATCCTAGCATGTGACAATCTATCCTTGGGGATAATTTTGAACAGAAATTCAATTTCTCTTTATTCTATTATCTGTGTTGGGACTTTCCAATTGCATTGATAGATGAACTGTTTGAAGCTAGGGAGAGTTTATTATTTTATATTATACAAGACATCGTGAGCAGTATCAGAAGTGTATGATGTGTATGATATTATAAAGAATCTAAAAATTGCTCCAAGCGAGGCTCAAATTGCGACTATATAGAGATCGGCTTGTCAAGAGTTGCGACATTGACTTTTAAAACTGATTTTCGACAAATATGGCCTAGGGTGGTAATTTGATTGGGAATAAATTCATCCTAGCAGAGATTAAGTCTCAGACGAAATCTAGAAAACGCAACCTTTTCATTAGCTGCCCACTCATTTTTCCTTCGTCCTTTCCTCTTAGGTAACTATGTTTATGTGGAAAATGGTATACCCGAGATACCAGCCGCATTCGGCGTTAATTTGTCCTTATCCATAGACCAGAAGACAAATGGTGAGCACAAAAAAAAAAAATAAGTGCCCGTTGGCCTGTGACCGGAAGGTACTTTGTTAACGAAATTTGACTATGTAATTCGCCCAAAGATTTCAAGCTAAAACCCCCATCGACTCATAAGAAAAAAAGTCCTCAAAAGGGCAGATACCTCTAACTTGAGAGAATTCGTGTGGTACAGGATGGACATCTTGGTGCTAAACTGGGAATGTCCCCAACTGAGAACACTGTCTTACTCTGTTCTGGCAAACCAGATGGCAGTACACGTGAGTCCAGCGTAGGCCTGATGCTTACATGTACAACCAGTATATAAGAGCCTCATATCTTGGAATCCTAATAGTGATCAGATAGTAACGGCAACCAGAGCGAAGTAAAACATCACTATTGCTCAGTGTTACTATTACCGACGAGAAAGTAAATGATAAGTTTAACAGCCATTGGGTTCCACCTACAATGACTCGCCTGATAGTAATTCCACAATTACTGGAATAAGATATGGGCGAGATTCTGACTGATGTAGATATGTTCTATGCAAAAGGGGTCTATACCCCTACCCCAACCACAAAGCATGCCAAGTTAGTAAGGCTAAAAGTAGCTTAGATTCGTTAGGTTTACAACCTGTCGGCACATGCAAGAAATCTACAGCAGCTGCTTTAAAGCTCCTTAAATAGGATTCCAGGAGAGTTCAGCCCACCCTACTATCTATTCGCTTTATAAAGTCTATCAAAAAATAGCTCAAATTTCTTTTCCCCAAAGCCTTTAGGATTAGAGAGCGAAGTCTTAATGATCAAGAAAAAGAAAGTTCTCAGGAATGTAACTAATTCTCAAGACATAGACTTGACGTTTTAAATGGACTACCTACAACTATGATACATCCACAAAATTAGAAGCTCTTTTGTTATGTAGTCACCGATACTCGAACAATCGGCTAGAGATGATAGCTTCTTTCTTGATCCGCCTGTCGGGTACGGCAATATTCACCCTAAATTTGTCTTGAATTGTGAACTTACAGTCATATATACATATATACATACATATATGCATATAATGTTAAATTAAATGAACCTATTTTGAAGTTCGTTTATAAAATAAAAATTAAGAAAATATAAGAAAAACGACTCCATTGTGACTAAAGTAAAAAATATAAGTTCATAAGGAGTTAAAAATAATGCAATAAGAATTAATAATTTAGAACTTAAACTTAATTAATTTGTGCGTGTAGATGAGGAATGATTCCTTCTTCTTTACTTTTTGTTGGCGAGGTTCATAACCCTGATGAAAATAAGGAATAATATACATACCCTATCCCTGTCGACGCTCGAAAATATTTCAGTTGGTAACCTTACCGTCGGAAATAGATTATAGAAACCCAACACTTCCGCCACGCGTTCGAATGTCCATTGTAGGCGAGAGAATCGGATAAACAAGCTAAACAAGTTCCCAATTTTGTTGACTAATTACTAATTACTACCCAACAGTGGTCAAGAAAAGAATTCGGCCACGCTTCCATTCTGAATCGGAGGACGATGCATTTTTAGAAGATAAATCGATTCACTTCTACACTGACGGGTCAAAAACCAAAGACGGCGTTGGTGCAGGTGTTTTCTCTGATAGGCTTAATCTTAAGCTCTCTTTCCGTCTTCCAAATCATTGTAGCGGGTTCCAGGCGGAAATTATCATGCAATCAAAGAAGCCCTGTCTTGGCTTAAGAAAAACGTGATGTCTCTTAGAGATATCCGCATCTTTTCAGGCAGCCGAGCAGCAATAAAATCCCTGGAATAGACCTCTATAAATTCTTTAGTAGCTCTAGACTGCCGTTCGTCTCTTGTGGAGATGGCTGAGCAGTTCAATACTCACCTGTGGTGCCTGCCGGGGCATAGAGACATTCCAGGTAATTGCAGGGCCGATGAACTCGCCAGAATAGGAACAACTATACCCATCTTGTCGGACAAAGGCACCCTAGGTATTCCAAACGCTACTCGCAAACTTAAGCTGGATGCTGTCGAGAGTACAAATCTTAGGTGGAAGAGGAGGAAACTATCCCTCACCTTCTTTGTTTCTGCCCAGCTCTCTCCTGTAGAAGAAAGCTTCACTTCGGAGCTCCCTATTATAGCGATATAGGCGACCTGATAAATATTGACATTAAGAGCCTCCTACGCTTCATAAGAAGCTCTAATTAGTTTTAAACGAGTAGGTAGAAAGAAACTTTCTCCCATGATCCACGTGGTATCACAACGGACCTACCATTGGTCTAAGTGTGTTGGCGACTCCTAGCTGGCAGCCACTTCAACCTAACCTAACCTAATTTGATTTTAGTACACAAATTTCTGTCCGTGCATTGGAGGAAGACAGAGCGGACAAAATAATTGGCTTATTCAGTTTACCCGACTTACAATTATGAGACGATCAAGAATTATGCTTTACTACGGTAAATAGGGTGGACTGAGCGAATTCAACAGGCTGCTTCAAATGAATAAGAAAACTTAAATTTATTTCGCTTTTTTATCTTCATAATTAGCACTGAGGTTTGGTATACATATTTTTATTTATTGTACAGTACTAGGTTATTTGAAAAACTTTTATGTCCATCTTCTACACTCTTTTGCGTGTCGTAGCTATATTATTCTGCTGCGCAATAAATTCTTTTAGTGGCAACACTTTTGTTCATGAGCAGTAGTGCGAAGGGCGATGAAATGAAAATGGCTGAGTAAAACTGCGAAATATCGTTTGACTCATCCAGTTGCAATTCACGACTAAAATTGCTGTTTTATGATAGAATCTAGTTTGATTCACGAGAACACTTACGAACAGGAAGATCCTGCCGCCAGCCACCTCTATCTTACCATCGTAAGACTTTCTAAGAGTACCGGACAACTGTAGTGGTAATAATTCTTGATAGCAAATAAAATTCTATTTGTTTTCCTCAAATTACTTCAGTACAGGAAACACTGAAATGGTTAATTTTTCTTCATTTGACAATAATTATATAGCAGAGAACTACTTGGAAAGTTTATTACCCATCAGGGCTTGCGTAAATGTTCGCCATAAAACAATTATTTTTCGTTGTTCCATGGAATTAATTCCCATACTACTGGTTCTATTCCTTTATAATGAGCATCACTGCACAGAGCCATTACCAGTTGAAAAGGCTTAAAGTTTATACCCCCCAAATGGCATCCAAGTGGACACTTTAAGACCATCCATAGACGTGAACACGTTCCTCATAACTTTTTCGCTCTAAGCTGCTCCATGTCGTACCGCCGTCATCTTTCTCCATCATCATATATGTTGTATGTCGTCGCCACCTAAAACCCTTTTTTTCGCAGTTTCCTTCTTGAGAGTGCTGGCCATCATTTATTTTCCGGTGGGTTGGTTGGCTACCGATGGTAAGCTCATAGTGCGAATGCGGCTCCTTAAAAGCATTCTTCGGTTGAGTCTTTAGTTGATGGCATGTTCCGCTCTGTGTGTGTGGTGTAATAATATTGTTCCCATATGAAGTCAGACTAATAACCGTGTGTGGTGGTATTACTAACGGAATGTGAATACGGATCGGCTTCTTAGGAATTCGCTTCCATATACTCTCGCAAGAGAAAACTTCCAAAGAACATGTCCTTTATGAGGTTTTGCTGCTGTTGCTGCTGCTGCTGTGGCTCCATCTTGGGTTTTTCGTTTGTTTGGTTTTATTGTTTCTTTGGCTTTGCCTTCAATTGTACGATATTACGTTTGGAATTTTTCTTGCAAGAGCAGGGAGCTGGAAGAAATAATCCACGCCCCAACTGTCAGATTATGTCGAAAAAAAATGTACAACTCACTAAGTAATAGTATCTGCAAGGACATAACCACGCTGATCTGATGTCAGCAATGCGGCAGCGATGTCCTTTTCATAGAGGGTGGTTGACATATAGCAAATGTTCATTTCGGATGCTATTGTTTTTTTTTTTTTTTCGTGGAGGATGCGGGCGACAGGATTTGTATGAAAGGTTCTGTGGGGATGCAAAGAGTGATTATAGGATTCTTGGACCTTTAATTTAAGTGCTTTTACGTGTGCGTTCACGTGTATTAAATATTAATATCAGATATTTCTGCGCTGGATTTTCTATACATATATATACACACATACTGGGTAGATACTATTGTGTGGTTGGGTATGCATTCAATCCTAAAGAGGGGTAACGATGGAAGTGGACCAAAGTAAATGTTCTTTTCTTGTTATCTGTCGTCTCTAGTTCCAAAGATGTTGGAGGATTAATGTCGGTTGTTGTGAGTGTTATGGAACTGATTGAAATCGACCTTTTACTTGGGGGGAGTGATGTTTTGTAATTAGTTCCATGATTGAGACCATAAATTATTATATGAGAGCGATTAATTCGGCGCAGCCAGGCAGATGCTGGTCATTATTTAATGAGATTTCCTGGATTCTTTTTCTTTTTCATCTTCTGTCAAGAGGCAACGAAATAAGTAAGCTTTAACTGAAGTGAAATACACTTTTGTGGTGAATCCTGATGAGGGCTTGTTTCCTTATATGTATGTATAATGAATTATGTGCGTTTAAGGCGGTTGAGACGTTATCCAAACGAGATTATTTATCCACGGTGAAGGTGTGGTATGCGGGAAATATAACAACTGAACATAATTTTAAAAAAATCACACTTCTTGATTTCGTCGATATAGCCTCATTGAATTACTTCCAAGATTTGTGGCTAAATAAATTATAAAATATATTTTCCACAGTACGAACATAGCTATGTAATACACGAACTAAATTGAACACGAAAAGTTGTAAAAGACTGAATAAGCGAAACAAACAAATTAATTAGAAATTCATTGATCAACATAGCATGTCTGCTCACGAAGCTGAATAAGTTTCTAATAATAATTTAGGTGGTTTCGTTGTAGTTGTGTGAAGGGGTAGCTACACTGACATCAGCTTTATTCTCATACAATCAGTGATCAGCTTGTTCGCGATCGGTTTGCTGTGTAACTTTGTCGGCTATATAAAGTGGAAACAAAATTAATAAATTAAATCATAGCAATAAATGAGTGAGCAAATATAACCTTAAAAGGTTTGTAAATTAATTTCTGAACATATATACTAAAATCTTATTTCCAAGAAATCTTTGACTAAATATATGAATCTGCACGTATCTATAATGTGAGTGCACATCGTAGTGGGATAAATTGACGATTTGCAGAACACAATTGGTATTAGTCACTCTGACTTCCTCTATAATAATTAATTATTGTAATTGCTTAAAGTAAGATCATACCAGAGCACAATATAAACAATAAAAATGTAGTGAGTGAGTGATCATCATCATTTTTTTGTTTACATAAAGTGAGATGTTTTTTTTATGCTTGTAAATAAAAAAAAGTAAGGGGAGGCCTTGCTCGTTTCGAACAGACTGTAATATTTCAGACCCTTGACATTGTGCCTATTTGTAAAATTGTTGTTTCCTTTCTTAAAGTTTGAGTATAGAATTTCGGAGTGAAAATAGAGATCGTTTTCTGGACCTGAAGATAAGGCGTATGTATCGTAGTGGCGGCTGAAATACTAGGCTACACTGTGGTGCAAGATGAAGCTTTGAATGTCTTAAGTACGTTCGCCCAACATGTGGGATGCTAATAGGTGGATATGGTTACGGTTATGGTTGGAGGGACGCGCACCTGTAGAGGTTCTTTCACGGGGGCCAGTTGGTCCCTGTTAAATAGTGGTACCATAACTGAGTTTTATCAGTTGGTTTGGTTGAACTAGCCATAATGTTCCAGAGTGGGACTTCCACTAGGTCCTCTAGTTCAAATAGTCTGTTTCCCAGAAGCGACAGATTTGGAGGCTGGGGCAGTCACAAAGCAGGTGTTTGATGATTTCGGGTTCTTCTGTGTCATGACAGCTCCTGCAATAGTCAGGTGAGTTGATAACCAGTCTTACGGCCATTGCACCTATCGGACAGTGTCCCATTAGTACTTCTGTCATTAAGCTGATTTCCTTTTTATTCATTGATAAAAGGCTTTTAGTCCTCTTATCGTTCAGTATTGGCCATAAACTGCGAGATGTGGCGCAGTCTCCTTTAGCTGTCCAGGAAGAGTTGATCATTTCTCTTGTTTTAAGGTCTATTCTTCTTTTCAGTACACCAATAGGGATGGCTATTGATGTTTGAGTGAAATCCTCATTTAATGCTGACCCTTTCCGTGCAAGTTCATCTGCTGCTTCGTTTCCTTCTATATTCCTATGTTCTGGAACCCAACAGAGAGTGCCTTCGTGAGTGTTGCATATTCTATTTATAGTTTGTGTATTATAGTTTTTGATCTAACTGTGTCGCTGTCCAGTGCCTTGAGTGCTGCTTGAGTATCCACGAAGATTGTAATCCTGGATGGATTTATTGCCTTAGCGTGTACCGTCTGTGCTGCTTTTTCGACTTCGGCTTGGAAGATACTACAGTCGCCCTGGAGTTTGTATGAATCGTTGATATTAAGTGATTCACAGAAAACTCCAGCGCCGGCCGGTTCCTATGTCCATTTTAGACCCGTCAATGTAGAGTTGAAGATCCTGTCAGTGTTGGATTCCCACTCATGTCTTTCGGGAATAAGAATGGAGTATTTCTTATAAAAGTCTGTATATGGTACTACATAGTCTGTTGCTCTTTCGGGAATAGATGGATATACTTTTAGATGGATATACTTGACGTCGACATTGTGTTTTTGTATGGTGAATTAAACGGCCATTTAGGAGAATCGATTTTACATCATGAGTCAGATATTCTGTTGGTAGTAATATCCTTGCGGGATGTAAAGCACATGGATTGGATATGGCAACTGTCCAATCTATTTATCATCTTTAGTGCCTGACAGGTAGTTATTGTAGTTTTCGGCTTATCATTTGCATGCATGGGTTGCCTCAACACCGCTTAACGCATCAAAATTGTTGCCTTTGACTGCAAAAGAACATTTCTGTAATATGGGCGTAACACAATTTAAGGCCAGTTGGTAGATGTTATAATCGCTCAATGGAGCAAACAATTCGAAACACAATCACCAATTCAGTATTCGAATTTCGAACCTTCCACTGAACCAATGCGCCCACGGTGACTTCTGAGGCTCCTTTCTCTTAAGTTGCCACTAAAAATTTGACAAATTGAATCCAGATGCCCACATGGATATATGAGTAGAACTACTAAGAGATTTTCGGTTAATGCAATTGTCCCAAAATTACCATTTCTGCAGTCCAATTGGACCAAAAAAAGGTTCACATAAGTAATAGCAATCAAAAAGCCTTGTATTGACTATCGAGATATATCTCATTGATATTAGCAGTATTACGGATAGAGTAGCGGTAAATAAGTTCGTAGAATCGTGAGTAATTCAGCATTTACATATGCATATTACCATGCTATCAAGACATCACACTACCCTCGTGAAAAAACAGAACTTACATAGATATGCCCCTTAGGTTAGGTTAGGTTGATGGGTTGATGAGGATGGATTGCTCCGTTCCCCATCACATTAAGGCCTGCGTAGACCCATTGTGATGCCCTGTTTAGGGTTGCGTCCTTGTTGTTGTTCGACTGGTCTATTTTCTTCTTACTCGTTAACCAACGCTGTACAGCCATTTCGATGATCTAGTAAACCTGAAAAGATTCGTTAGCGGAATTGTGGATATTTCAGAAATTTCTTGGAAGAAGTAGCTTCTCAAAGTTCTGTTCCTCAACTGACTGATGCTAGGACAGTGGCACAGAAAGTGGGGTGTGTCTTCACAGCTTTCCGCATCGCCACATCCTCTACATATGTCGTCATTGCTGAGATTTAATTTCATTGTGTGGTATCTTAGAAGATTTAGACCCGTGAGTACTCCCACCAATAAAGATATGGTCTTCCTGTTATTTTCCATAAGTTTTTTGGTGCGGGATTCATCGTAGTTTTCCTGGAAATTTCGCATTTGGGTAGTGTGTTCCATCTGTTATTTGCCCTCATAAGGACCTTACATTCTACTCGTTTCCTAAGATCACAGAGTGGGAGTTTGGTCCATTGGAGGGCTTGGTTACGATCCATTGCAGATCCCAGATGCGCAAGCTAATCAGCTTTGTCACTACCTTGGATGTTAGTGTAGCCAGGAACCCAGCAGAGTCTTACATTGTGCTGTGAGCCAAGAACCTTAAGCTCTTTGCGACAGCGTTGAACAAGTTCGGATTTTATGTCGATGGCAGAAATTGCTTTTATGGCCGCCTGGCTGTCACTAAATATGGTAATGTTATCCCGTGGTATTGACAGCAAGTTGGCTGCCTCCGTTACTGCCAGAACCTCCGCTTGAAAAACACTGCTGTAAGCCTTAGCGAGCTTTGTATACTAAGCCTGTATAGGCCGCCAGCCGTGCCTATATCCATTTTTGACCCATTCGTGTGGATGGACAGTGCTAGTTCTTTGAGTGGCTCCTCCGCTACCCAATCCTTTCTACCAGGAAATATGTAGATGAAGGGTCTATCAAAGTCGAGTTACGGAGTTAGATAGTCGGATGACGTGTTTAACCCTACGTAATCCTTAAGAATCTGAGGTCCAGGCCTGTGATTGGCTAAGCCTCAGAGCACTTTTGGTAGCAGATTCGTGAATGTATAGATCAAGAGGTAGCAAATTGAGAATTGTTTCCAACCCGGAAGTTGGTGCTGTTCTCATTGCTGAAGTAGATGTGTCCCTTAATAAGTTTAAACTTTCAGATAAACTAAAAGCAATCAGCAAAACCAACCGCAGGGGAGAGGATAAAACGGAGTGACCCAGGATATAAAACAAACTCTCTAAATTGGTTGTGCTAAAGTGATCGCAGATTAGTTGCCGGCGTACTCACGGGGTACTATTCGAGAGGCTTACTTATATATAAAAAAAAACGTTAGAATTCTTTTCAAATGACTTCTGAGTCTTGGAACAAACTATCCCCGGCACCTGGGCCATTGCCAGGACCAATGCTCCGTCTCTTCGATGACTTCATCGACTTCAGACACCAGAGGTATTTTTCGCTTGGTTCAATTAGTTCTTTGGATAGCTTAAAATAGCTAAAATGTGGTAGCACAATTGACCTTCTTTGGTCCACAGATATAAACTTTAACCTTATATTTCTCTTAACTTCAGCGACACCCCTCTGCATTGAATTTATTTTTTAAGAATTTAATGATACCTTAATGAGGGCACTGAGTTATGCATGTACTCGTAGATGAGAGGCAAGCCAGAGTTAGATGCAATCTCAGCATTCTAATTCGGGACTTTCTTTATAAAGAGTGGGATATCAGTTAGTTTCTTTTTGAAGTGTGTATCGTTTTGACGATGGTAATGTATGATATGTAGTGTTAAAGCCTTTGTAGTAATAAATGGATCGTTTTATTCTTTAATCAACGAAAAGAATATTGAAAATTTGTTTGCCTAAATAAGTGCTGTGTTGCAGAAACTGTGTACAGTTTGAAAATAATTTTTCGTCGAAATAAAATCCCATTAGTGGCTTGTGTAAGTAGATTTATAACAAAGGTTCGCGAAACTGGTATTCGCATCTATAACGTATGTACATATGTATGCTCATCTGGTATGCACTGACGATAGAATTGAAGCTCTTGCCCAAATTATGCGTGAAAATAAAAGAAGGTTAACTCGTCGCAAAGTATCTTTTTCGCACTTTTCTGACGACAAATCTTCCATAAAGACAAACAAAGTTGGAAAATGACATCAATTTTAATCGCAAAATCATGTTTGTAGAACGAAGCTCATTTTTATTTTGTACACTATGTCAATAAGCAAGACTGTAGGATTTCGGGTTCCGAAAAACCACACGTAAGAGAAGAAAATCCAAACTGATTGCTTGGTGTGGATTTTGGAGTGGCAACGTTGAACGAAATGCGCTACAGAGAAATTGTATGATTTGTACGAACTTTGCATTAAGTTCGGTAACCATTTTATCAGATCTATCAGACTTAGATCACTGCATAACTGCAATTTGACACCATTAGTTTCTTTAATGGGGAAATGTTGATGAGCGCTGTTAATCTAAATATTGCTAAAAATGTTGCTTTAGAACTGGACAATCAATCGGTGATTAGACGCATGAAGCAAACAGATATGAATACTTCCCTGGCGATGGCATGTGCTCATAAACTCAATGAGTGCTCATCTTGAAATGAGGTGACGTTGCTCTGGGTGAGAGGGCACGTAGGGACTGAGGGCAATGAAAAGGCGGACTGTCAAGCAAAGCCAGGGTTAACCTCGGAGTTCTCTGGTCCCTAACCATTTTCTGCAATTGGCAGAGGAATGGTGTAGGACCTGATTAACAACTGGATCGCGGCGGAACACTAGAGATGGTGGTCAACGTAGAAGGTTCTAGGCAGGCTAAAATGGCTATTAAAGGGCCGCCTGGCTAAACTCATAGGGAAGTTATAAGCCTGGAGTGAAGGGCACTGAAATGGATGGCAGCATTATCTACAGGTCATGGAAATTTCGGGCATCATCTAAAGAAGATAGGTCTTCTGGAGGATGATACCCGTGAACTATGCCTGAAGGAAATCGAGACGACCGGCGGCGGCACATATACTGTGTCATTGTACAGCATTAGCTAGCAGAAGAAGAGAGGTCTTGGGACGCCACTTGGTAGAAAACCAGAAGATGAACCAGTTAAACAGATGCTAGCGTTGACACGAGGAATCACAGCCAGAGAAGAACTGTGAACTGAATCGTGGAAGAGAGACGAAAAGGGACTCATAACTGTTGTCTGATTCGATATCTCTAAAAAAAAAATATACACATGTATATAGCTAAGGGTATGAATATTCTTTATGACAACGTATGACGTAACGCCGTATAAATCTCGATAATTTCTATTTTTGAAGTTTACTTAGATTTTTCTTGTGTAATTATTTACTCGTAACTCAAACATAGGGATGTATGCGTTTACGACATATTAATCTCATTTTCATTCATCGCAGTGCTGACGCTTCGCTGCACATCATTCTCATGGCTTTGATATGCCCATACACGTAGACAGTGATTAATGAGTTTTTTACGACTGCAATTCCTTTACGTTCTCCTCATCCGCAATCAATAATATCCTTCATACTCCTACTCACAATGACAACGGCAAATGTCCCACATTGTCTACTCCCATTCCGATGTATGAAGTTAATGACAATTTTTTTCTTCTCTCCCTCTGGCCCACTACCCTTGGCTCCAATGCGTCGATGAGTATGCCCACGTCATGGCACCGCGGGCGGGTCATCTTTTTATTCAATAATGACAAGGAAACTATTTTAATATTGATTTTGAATTATTAATCTATCCCGCAAGGACATCAAGAGAATGTGTCGCCCACACACAATAAGGGAATGTGAAGTCACTCGGATATTATCTCTCGTGAATTAAAATGGGTGGAACATCCCGCCCAGTTGAAACGGCTTCGAATTTTCTGCGAGTCATACGAATGAATTCCCGAATGCGAATATGAAGAGACCTAGTAACATCGAAAGAAAATCCAATGGCAGGCAGTATCATCAGTGCTGTTGTTCCTTGTATTGGCACAGCATGCGGGTGAGGGCCGTAGAGCCATTTTCACCATTTTGGCAAATTTTGTGATTTGACTCGGTGATAGGGCGTGTACGCGTAAGCGTCCTTTTCGCTGTAGCTTCGTCCTCACTAGAATACCAATTAGATTTGAGACAAAAGGCTCCTGTAATATTCCACTCAAATTGAATAGAAAATTAGAGTACGCTCCTGTTCACTTTATCAGGGGGGAATTCTGTAAAGTTGATCGTGTAGAATACGTAGCACCTTGCTGTGGTGTTGGCTCTTCTTCCTTTGCTATCTTTTAGAGAACATGATGCAATCGAATTCACGGATGTAAATTAAAGCTTAAATTAAATTAAATTCAATAATTTATCTTTGACTGTAGATTGGCTGGGATAAGATAAATGTTTTGATGCTGCACGTAGCATATTTCATTTCGTTGGGTATTAAGAAATGTGAGAGGACGTTCTACTCTGGATAAAATTTATTTCAATGAAATGTGTGTGTAAAGCCTGCTTTCCGCTATGGATTACTTTTGAAAAAGTTGTCTCTTTGTCAACTTGTCACACTAAATCATCCTATTCTACAATTATATATAGCTCGTCCCTTCTATAGTAAATATTCGCAGAAGAATCATAAAATTATGGAATTTACTGTGACGTTAGGTGTACTCAACAAAAAAGGAGCCAGAACTTAAAGGAAGGGAAATGTTGAAAAATAATATTTTAACGGTGGATCAGGTATGATGGAAAACATCTCAGGTTAATTCTCCAGTTGGCGAATATGTTCATCTAAACAACACAAATACATTTCGAACAAGGAACTCATCAACTGGAAGTTTACGGTACCATTTGGAGTATTCGCAATGCCACGTTGTGTGTTGACAAAGGATATCTGATTTAACCATTTTTTTCGAGGAAAAGCTAGGTACTATGTCTAGGGGTAGAATAAAAAAGTAGATAAAGCAGTTTTTGGAAGTAATCCAATATTATCTAAAAGGCATCGTAGAGATGCTGCAAATGGCACTGTTGTGTGTAGTAATGGGTGTACATATGTATGTACATACATACTGCATTGGAAGCAGATTGGAGTAGGCTGAAGTTTTTCATTTGATGACAATGATGCTGCATTATAGTGAAATCAAGAAACAGCAAAAAAGACAGTTCTCCCTTCAGAATTCATCCATTCCAATCCTTTTAGGATCTAGTTCCCATTTGTGAAGTTTTTTTTTTATTCCAAAAGGCGTGATATATCTTTAAAGTTGAATAAAATAGGCTGTGTGTGAGGTATTTCGTATACTTTTGCTGACATTCAAAGTACATTTTATACCAATACGTGTATATGGTGTACGACAATTTTTAATGACCTCCATGGCTTTCTTTTGCTGCATGTATGCCAGAATTTAACTTTGCAAGCACTTGGGGCAGATTTGCTGACTTACTTAGTTTGTCCTACAATGCAGGGTCCAACTGCACACTTCTAGCGAGCACCACATAAACCGAAGCCTTTTTCTACCGCGTTGTTTGTCTGGGTTAGATTTTAATAAGCTCGATATTATTGAATAGATTCTATGTATAATGAGCTGCTGAATCTTCTCCTCAAAAATCGGTCAATGGAACCGAATATCTTGCCAAGCACTTTTCGATAAAGTCCATGTTTCAGCAAGGTAAAGTGGGACGGTATGATTTGCGTCTTATAAAGAGTTCGACTAAGTTAGGGCCTTCCAGTCTTAGTTCGAAGAATCTCCGATTGGTAGGATTTTTTCTTCATGTAGTTAATTTGCCGCTCATGGTAGGTGTAATACCACAGCCATGGTTCCTAGAAGGTATAACTATTCGTTCTCTCTGATTCTTTTATAGTGCGTGTCCTTTTTTTATTAACGGCATATGTATACGCATTTACATACTTCTGAAGTTTAATCATCGTTTACCTGGGTTATAAACCCAGTGATTGAGTGAAAGAAAAGGATATAGGGAAGTTAGAAATTGGAGGGAAAGGGAAAGAGAGTTACGTGACGATGCGCGTTGACCTTAAATCTTTGCAAATTATAATTTACTGGAAACACTGAGGAAGGTAAGTCATTCCACATACGTGTTGAGTGGCTAAAGAACGAATTTCCGAGTTTCACTACGCGACCGAAAATAGATTTTAAAAGATAAGGGTGCGCGGAAGAGGCCGCTCGTGTAGTACGATTAAACTGACGGACAGGCGGGACACAACTATAGATTTCATCCGAGCATCTGCGGCGGAAATATCGGTACAGGACCGATAAGCATCCAACATTCCGACGGTGCCCCAGCGAAGGGATTCGGTTGCAAATTGACGGGTCACCAATCAATCTACATGCCTGACGCTGAACACAATCTAGTAAACTCAAACAAGTTGCGGGAGCTCTCGCCCAAATATGTGAGTTGTATTCGAGTTTTGAACGAATATAAGCTTTAAAGATAGTAGCCAAGTCTGCAGGACTAAAAAAACGTTTACACCTCTTGAGGAATCCGAGGCACTTTGCGCCACTTTTCGCAGCTTCGGAAATCATATGATTCCAGCGAAGATCTGGGGTAATTTGCATGCCAAGCATTGATAAGCCATTAGATTCCTCAATATCAGTTCCTTGAAGTACACTTCTTCCGCATCTGTCTCAATACTCAATGCTAATTCGTGCTACTGATCTCAATATTGTCGTTGCTAGCAAATAATTGCAAGGACTTTTCAACGATTATGCCTCTCATGTTTGTTTTGTAAGAAAAGTTACATGACAAGTTGTAAACTGAACTTATCAGGTTGTCCATGAAATTGATTAGACGGTCTTATATTACAGTAGATAAGATACTATGTTCGGTGATTTCTGTAATTGGCGCAATTGAGACTATTGTGTTGGGTTAACGATGCTATGATTCTATTCGTCGAGCAAACATTCAAAATACAAATCTTCGGTGCAACGGACCGTATGTGGTTCAAGGCTTAGCTTTTCGCATCCATTCGTGTTGGCTTGATATATTTCTCCACATAAATGAAAGAGACCTACAGTTTAGAGCCATATCCGAAAGGGTTTCTCTCCTTTTTGAGAAGTTTTCTCTTATCAGTTTCTCAGACGTTTGTCAAACATTCGCGAAAGGTGCAACCTTGAAAAACTTTTTGGCAGAATATAAGCGTAGATCGTCCCTCAAAGTCTTCAAATATACATGTTCTTTCTAAAATGGCAACACCGACTACGTGTCCCTACTACTACGTTTTCCATCAAATTTCGTCCTTTTTTGTTTGCTTGTCAAGCTCCTGAATGCATGCTTTTTGTTGTTGATTGCCCTAAGGGCTTGACTTAGCCCCAGAGAAAATAATCGAGTGGTGTCAAGTCACATGATCGCGGGGGTCAATTGATCATCGTGAGATTTATCGTCGCCAAATTTATCCTTCACAACTTTGAGCATTGCCTCCCTTGTATGGCATGTAGCGCTGTCTTGTTGGAACCGCAGCTCTGATATATCGATGTTTTCGATCTCTGGCCACAGAAAGTCGGTTAACATCGCTCTATGTATACCTGAGACAATTGACGGTAATGGTGTCTCCTTCCTCATAGCGAAAGAAATAAGATCCTAGGATGCCGCCATGCCGTAGTCAATCTTTGTGGATGAATTGATACTTGGTCGAACGCTTGAGGATTGTGTTCGCTCCAATAACGGCAATTTTGCCTGTTGAAGTATCCACTGAGCCAAAAATATCCCTCGTCCGAGAAGATGATTTTTTGGCCAAAAACCGGATCTCCGGCCAACATTTCCAGCGCCCAATCAGCGAACTCATGGCGTTGTCTATGGTCTTCTGGCTTCAATTCTTACGTCAGCACAATCTTATATATGTAGATGTAGGCCCAAATCCAACCGCAAAATAAGCCGGCTTGACTCTCTGGCGATGCCCAATTCAGCTGATCGACGCCGAATCGAATCTGGGTCTTCTTCGATACTGGCCGCTACGGCGGCTATGTTTTCTTCATTTCGCAGCAATCTCTATCTGGTTGCTGGCTTAAGGTCCAAAAGAGTGTACTCACGCTCAAACTTTCCACGGTGCAACGAATTGCCTGCACACTAAAACCATGATGACGACCGACCTCACGACGAAATTCACGTTGCGTATTTACAACTGAGCCGGAATTTCGATAATGCTTTTTAATAATTTCTGCACGTTCGGCAAGCATGAAACGATGCATGATGAAATGGCAATCCCCACTGAATATTTTGACAGCTGGATGTCATTGGTGACTTTGACAGCTGCTGAAACATAACAAATGGAAAAAGTATCATTTCTATCTGGTCTTTATTTTCTAAAGTTTGATAAAAATAATGACTTAATGTCGCCTACTATCACTCTACTTATATTGTATTTTCCCTTTGCCATATCAAGTGATTGACCTCAGAATCACTGAATTCGTTTTCAAATGAACCCTTCTCCAATAGATTGGCTTTGAAGATAACTTCACATTCCTCTCTATAAGTCGCATCTTCTACACCATTGCTCATTTTGATTTATTCTTCGCAATTCGAGGACATCACTGCGACGTGATTCAACCCATTTTTGTCCTTAATACGAAATGAACCATTCCTCCGTAACTGATAAATGTCCAGCGCAAGTCCGGCAATGACTCATGTCTTCAATTTGAACCTAAGCCAACCGGACCGACAAGATCAATAAATCTGTTTGAGTATGTCTCCTAGAAAACTTTGCAACCGTTCGATGTTGTCTGTCGTTTGTCTTCGCTGCATGTATGCCAACACAGAGACGGGGTTCCTCAGTGTTTACTGATATTAAGTTTTCCCTTCCGTTTTTCCATTTTTCTGCAGTCTTGAGTAACGATGTTACCGGACTCTATTATCCAAGAATAAATTGCTTCGTAATCGTTTTACAAAACACCAGAGATTACACTGAAATCCTGGACACCTTCATACCAGCTACCAATTTGCTGCCAACCAATTTTATTGCATCGTCCCCCTCTAATCCTCAGATGAACCGATGTGGTGGGTGGTAGTTAGGTCAGTACACAATATAATCATTTTTCCTTCTAACAATATTTCGAGTACTTGTATATTGGTTGGCTGCATGGATTCTAAACTAGACTATGGAGTGTCTGCGAGATTAAGTAATTAATACCAAACAAACTTGCATCCTTTTCGTATCCTTCTACACGTGCAAAAAAGGTTAAGATACCATCGATGCGATGGAATCCACTTAGATTGTTTTTTCTAAACCTTAACTTTATTAATAACTCTTGGAGTGGATATTTATTAGGAGTTTTATGATTACACTCGAGGTGTGAGATAGCTTTTTCTTTTTTTGGTCCTTTAAACAGGATCTGAAGATGCAATTTTCCTCTTTTTTATCACTTTTGTACGTGTACATACACACCTACTTATATTTCTTAATTGCACGAACAAAGGAGGGTGAAATTTATTGGTTCATAGAAATTATTTTTTCATTATGCTTCGCTCCTTTGAATTACGAGTAGTGTCAGTGGTATACTTAAAGTGCTTGAAAAATCAAAAAAAAAAATCAAAAAGGATTTTAAAGGCAAAGAGAAAAATGGATAGGTCACACTGTGTTATATAATTAAAATTTGAATTATTTAAGAAATGGCTCGTTTAGTCGCACGTTTTGGAAATTATAATTGCGTGTACGTATTTATGGATAAATGGGTTTTCAGTATACCTTTCGGGGTTTATCAATGAAAGTTAATGATATTGGAGGAAAGCCATGGTACGTGGGGATATTGACAAATTTAAGTACCAGAGCAATGAATTGATTGAATATTAATGTCCTCTATTGAGTGTGGGTAAAGGAACAAGATTTGATTTGTAATGCCTGTATATGGAACTCGTTAAGAAGTGTCTGCTCTAAGTGATATAATTGAGATATATAGTACGTATTAATGATAAAGGGAACATCGTAGTGGAAACGCAGTCGATGCTGAGGATATGGAAGAACCATTTCTGCAGACTGTATAACGGCCTGTCAGGCAGAATGAACCATTCAATCTGGACGATGATAACCAACATTTCCGTCCCCCCGACCTGGATGAGGTTCAGATAGCGATATCTAAGCTGAAATCCAATAAAGCTGCTGGAGCTGATGGTCTGAATGCCGAGCTATTCAAAGCAGGCGGGGATGACTTGGTAAGGAGCATGCACCAACTCATCTATAAAATATGGTCGGATGAAAGTATGCCCGATGAATGGAACCTCAGAATTGTTTGCCCCATCCTCAAAAAACAACAACCTGATCGATCCATATCAGTGTGGTTATGGACCACAGATCGACAGATCTTGGAAAAACCCAGGAACTTCAAATCGATACACACCACCTTTTCATCGATTTTAAGGCCTCGTATGACAGCATTTATAGAGACGAGCTATATAAAGCAATGTCTAGTTTTGGCATCCCTGCCAAACTCGTCCGTTTGTGCAGGATGACGATGGAGAATGCACGCTGCTCCATCAAGGTCGGTAAAGACTTTACCGAGACCTTCGATGACAAAAAAGGATTTAGACAAGGCGACGCGCTGTCATGCGACTTCTTTAACATCGTTCTTGAAAGAATTGTGCAAAACTCACACGCTATCACCAAAGGCACAATCTTTCAAAAGTCCGTCCAATTAATCGCATACGCCGACGATATCCACATAATCAGAAGAACGGAGCCTGATGTCAATGGCACTTTCGTGAGTATTGAGACGGAAGCGGCGAAGATGGGTTTAGTGGTTAATGAGGGCAAGACTAAGTATATGCTGTCTACAAGGAAGGACAACCAACACCGACGTCTCGGACAGAACGTCACTATAGACAGATATGACTTCGAGGTAGTTAGGGACTTTATCTACCTAGGCTCCGCTATGAACTCAGAAAACGACATCCGCGCTGAGATCAAATGAAGAATAACTCTTACCAACCGCTGCTTCTTTGGGCTAAGAAGGCAATTGAACAGCAAAGCCCTGTTTCGAGCAACTAAAGTGACCCTATATAATACCTTAATCATCCCAGTCCTGCTCTATGGCGCAGAGGCATGGACCCTGTCAAAAGCAGATGAGGTCGCTCTTGGCTGCTTCGAGAGGAAAATTCTTCGGGTAATCTTTGGTCCCGTCTGCATAGACGGTAAATGGAGGAGGGGATACAACAGCGAACTGTATGGGCTGTTCAGCGACATCGACTTGGCCAGAGGAGTGAAGGTCCAACGACTGAGGTGGCTGGGTCATGTAGAGCGCATGGACGCAAATGCTCAGGCCCGGAAAATCTTCGAAGCCATTCCCGAGGGACGGTGCAGTAAAGGAAGACCGCGACTCAGGTGGCGACGCAGGTGGAAGGGGACCTCAACCAACTGAGCGTGCGAAACTGGAGGCAGCTGGCTAAAGATCGAGCTGGCTGGAGACGCTTGTTGATTGAGGCCCAGATCCACCCCGGACTGTAGCGCCACCTTAAGTAAGTAAGTAAGTACGTATTAATATCAAGGCATATTTACGTACGCTTATGTAGACCCTTCACTATGAATGTTTCCAAATTCATGCCCATCTCGGTTTTTTGCAAAACCTTAAGGTCTAATTTTATACCAGGGCTAACAAGTCCAATGATAGTATGCCAGAAATTACACCTGAAGAAAATCCAGTTGGAATATTAAGGTTCGTTTACGTCTACAGAAAGGTATAGTATCAATTCATTGGTCATCAAGATCAAATTACTCTTACGCAGTTTATCAGCTGGGATCCAGTGAAGAATGGCCAAATATCCGTTTTTTAGTTCCGAGAGCAAAAAACAGTCTGTTGGGGACGTTTGTTATAGAGTAGGATGTGTCTCACCTACATACATATTTCGTCTAGTTGTCCGACTCATCGATAAAATAATAGGTCCTTGTGAATTGCAGCTTCTCAGTGTAAGCTCAGCTCGGATACTAACACCACTTCGTCTAGAAGAAAGTAATAGCATTTAACAATGGAGCCAAGTATATAGGTAGAATCATTTTCGTATATCATCTAGCTGGACAATTGGGGGTCAAAGGTCCCGATAGTGAAAAATTAAGACTATTTCGTTCAAAACTCAGTTGAAGATCAACTTACGATGTAATTCGAATGTGTATTAGGCCATAATTCTGCAGACCTAACCGGCCATGAAGGTATAACTTTCCCCAGCATTGGCTAAGACATTAATAACTTCATGAAGCACGATATGTTTTGTATGAGTGTTATGAAAAGGTTGCTCATGATAAACCAGCCCTAGAACAATCGAATTTCTCATTAGTACATAAGCTCATGAGTGCCAACTCTTTTAGACAGCGGCATCTATTTAGTTAAGCACATTTCGACGTGAGGTCTTAAAGACGGATATATTTTATTCAGTACAGTGTAGCCCGAATGTATAGTTAGAAAGTGGCACAATGGTATAAATCGGGGAATAAGTGTAGGAAGTGAAGAATTGTCTTAGCCTTACAACGTGATTACATAAGACTGTATCTTGTGATGGTACTTAGTCTAGGTACTGATTAGACAGGTAAATTTTACCAGTATTGTTGATTCTTCCATTTGAACAAGAAGCGAAAAGTATGTAGAAAGAAAGGGAGCATGCTCAGTTTATAAAATGGGACGGAGCTCATGCGCGGTGTCAATAATTTATTTATTAATTGAAAATCATACTTACATGGGACAAGTAATAACTGATTTTGTTTTTGTCGGATGTAATAAGCTAGTAACTAAGCAAGATTGATGCCGACTTCGACGTAAGCCATACCATTTATACAAAGAAATAGTGTATGGCATACAAAAAAAGCGATATAATTACGTTTTTCCAATTGAATTTTTTTTTTTTAATAAAGGAACGTCGATGCGTTCACTGAGGATGCTTGTATATAAATAAAAGTATGAAGTTCATTTCTACGGTGAAAGGTATAAAATAAGTTAAATTCAAAAGCGCATGTGTAGCTAAACGAAACGTATCTAAGTGTAAGTACTTTATTGTACACAACACTTGCAGTTGTATTCTTACCATTTTGGGACAATATTTCAAATTTTCCTGTCTATTTATCTATGAGCACAATGGACTCTTAGTGGTCTAATTGAGCCGTTGACAATCCTGTCAACAAGGGCACCCATTTACCTAACCTAACCTACCTGTAAGCGGGCCACGTAAAGCTGTACGTGTGAAATCAATGTAAACAGGTTGGCTTTAAGACTAATGGATGGTCCAAGAAAAACGTAACTCAATTGGAAATTGTATGCAGTCTTTTAAAATGTAATTTGGTAGTCTGAGTATTATTTTGAGAATATTTTCCGCGCTGCAGCATCGGTGTCCATACGCTCTACATGATAAAGCCACCTCACTCGTTGGAGCTTCACTCTTCTGTCTAAGTCGATGTCACTATATAGTCCGTACAGCGTCGTTGTTTCTGCTACTTTACATCGTCTTTGCAGATCGGATCGAAGCAAGGCCGTAATGATTAAGGTCTTATAGAGGGTCACTTAAGTTGTTTGAGAGAGTTCTTCCCCACTCAATTGCCTTCTAAGCCCAAGGAAACAGCGGTTGGCAAGAGTTCTTCTTCATTTGATTTAAGCGCTGGTATTGTTGTCTGTATTAATAGCGGAGCCAAGGTGGACAAAGCTCCTAACTACCTCGGATCAGAGATATATCTATCTGTCTACGGTGACCTTCTGTTCGATTATCCTTTCTTGTTGACAGTACATAATTGATCTTCCTTGATTGACCGTTGAATCCATCTTCACCGATTCCGTCTCAATACCCAAGAAAGCGCCACTGACAAACGCTGCATTCTCCCGATTATGTCAATATCGTCGGCGTATGCGAGTAATTGGCCTGAGTTCTGAAAGATTGTGCCTCTGGTATTGGCGTGTGAGTTGTGCAATATTCTTTCAAGAACGAGGTTGAGGAAGTCGCATGATAGCGCGTCAACTTGTCTTAATCTTTTTTGACATCAAAGGTCTCGGTGGGCTCTTTACTGACCTTGATGGAGTAGGGTGTATTCCCAAATGGCATCCTGCATAAATGAACGAGTTTGTTATGTATTCTAAAAAAATCGATACTGCTCTGTATAGCTCGCTTCTATAAATGTTGTCATGCGCGGCCTACAAATCGATGAAAAGGTGGTGGTATCAATTTGAAGCTCCTGGGATTTTTTCAGGATCTTAAGACCGTAATGTGAATATTTGATCGACGGTAGACATTACTGGCCTAAAACCACGCTAATATGGGCTGATCAGGTTGTCGACGAACGGCTTTAAGCGTTCACGCAACACAGCAGATAAGATGGTATATGCGATGTTAAGAAGCCTGTGCAGTTGGCACAACTTAGAAGGTCTCAATTTTTGAGGAAACCGGTTTCATGTGGAGCTTCAATAAGGTCCTAAATATTTTCTGCGGTAAAGAAAGAAAATTGCAAAGTGGACAACAGTAAACAAGGCAGTACATTAAACCAAAAGCTATGCCAACTTTCTTAGAGTTTTGTGAAGTGTAAGTGAAAACACTTGAAGATTTCGTACTTCTGTAACCGAAACCGTCTCGATCTAATTCGCGTTAAATTATGAGCTAAACATAAGCCAGTGTATGTATATATAGACTGTGACACGTAATTGAAAAAACTCTTCGAGTCTCTCCGGAACTATTTATTTATTTGGAAAAGAATGATTTTTATATTTCAGTCAGATGTATGATATTATTGAAATGCTCATGTGAACGTTTTCAGTAATTATAGGAAAAAAGGGTCGATACACAGTAGATTTAGCTTTCATGTAGAATGTTTTTTTTTTCATAATTAAGCCCAGGATTATACTACGCCTATTTGCAGGATGTACGAGTACACTTTTATTTGGACTTTCCTTGCCTCAAAAAAAGTAAGTATGTATACAATACGTAAATAGGCCTTTACGTAGTATAGTCCCTGGCTTATTATCCATCGAAAAACATTATTCGCTGATTATTTTATTCAAGCTCGTTTTATATAACATCCCTGCACCGACTGTCACTGATGGACATAACCATAACATTACAACAGGACACATGGCACTAGTGTAATTTTCCAGCACCGAACCCCTACTCTCATTTTCCTTCACTCCCTTGTTATCCACCCCCAAAAAATAAAAGAGATTCATAAAAGATTATTACATTTCCTTTATATTTAAACGCCATGAATCCATGAAAAACGAGGGAAAGCAAATGACAAGCTATTCAACGTAAACTGACTTTCTATGCAAATTGAATAGATGTACTAATCTCAAATTCAGTAACAGGACACTACGGGGCGATGGAAATAAAATCACAGACATTCCGTCGGCCAGTAAGAAAATTAATAAAGTAATTTTTAGCTTCAACTCAACTGTCATGGGAAAAATTTTACTCAATTGTAATATCCTGATGCCGCCACAGATCCACAACCACAGATACTCGTATAGTGACAAAAAAAAGTAACCAAAACCAATGTTCGAAATTTCGAATTTGAATTTCCTTCTGGCTAACCAACTGCTTTAGTGTTTATCTGTCAGATATGAAGCTTTCTCCTGGCGATGAGAGAAGATTTGTGATTGTGATAGAGCTTTCTGGTTGATTTCTCATCAATCATACTTTAAAAACTGCAAAAAGGTACTAGGATCGAAATCATCCCCAAAATGAGCAATTTTTTGAAACAATACTGTTACATAGAAAAGAACAATGACTGGTAGGAGGAATGAGGGTGCGAAATGAAACTTTTTTCTGATTTCTTGTAGGCCTACACCAACCTGACGTACTGAGTCTTTTTTTTTTCAGAGGGGAAATGATATGGAATTCGAACGCACCCATATCTCTTGTACGTATAGGTATAATACACCAAACCATCACCATTACCATCACACAAAAACAAAACACACACAACATTGACTGGGAAACAGAAAGGACCAAGGGGGGTTTTAGGGCCTTCATACAACTTTACACACACGGGGAGTTTTAAGTGTTCGACATAATCTTTCGCACGTAAAAATTTGCTTATCCGTTGTATTTGGTCGAAATCCACTAAAAAAGAAATCGTCCTTTGAGCTAATTATCACTAACGACATGGATTAGAATCCTAGCTAATCGAGTGTGGTGAAATAACTAAAATTTCTCAACTCTAAGATTGAATTTGTCGCCCGTGAAAATTCGTCCTCGCAAAGAAAAGTTGGAGGAAAAGTTCCCTTTTTCTGATTTTCTCGTTTTCCCATCAACGTTTTAACCTGTTGTATATGAGGTCGTCGTCGTTGCCGTTGCCGTCGCAGTTGTCGTTGTTGTTGTTGTTGCTGTTACCTTCCTTATCGTCGTCTTTGTCGTCGGTTGAGTTGAGTGAAAGTTTCAAATTTCGCCGTGTTCCTAAGGATATTCCATGGTGTATTGTTTGTTTGTAAATTAACGCGAATATCCTGGGAGAATTTTCGTTCCCCACATTCGTTGATTAAAATTCGGTTGTGAAAAATAAGGACGACAAAACGAAACTGTAATGTGAGTCAGAGTACGTCTCCATAAAAATTATCCTAAACAACGATCTATACGTGTCTTCTAGTCTTAAATTCTTTTATAAAAAACGACGGATTCTTTAACAAGGTTTTTTTTTCTACCTGATTAAAGTAAATCGTATCCTTTTTGATGATTTCATCGGGGTGAATGTAATTGACGAAAGAAAACGCGTGAATATTTTAGTCCGTTTTATTGCTTGTAGTAATTTTCGTGAAGCTTCCACCCACCTTATCGTCTCCACCTCGCCCAGTCTTTGTCCATATATTTTTCTCTCATCGATACTCGTTGCCTAAAGCTTTGGTTTCCTGTGTGTTTACGTATGTGTAAGTGAGGAAAAAAGAGCTTTCGTAAGAACATTTTGGTGAAACTTAAATAATCGTGAAAAAAATCCCTAAAACAAAAGTGAATTACATTAGTATTGGTGTTCTTGTGTGTTGAAAAAGAGCGCCGAATTTCTTTCGTCCTTTTTGTTTACAACTACTACAATCATCGCTTTGTAGGAAAAGCTTCCACCACACTCAAAAAAGTACCAAATAGTTGTTTTGTTATCAATAACAGCATAGTGGTGCCTTTATTTCAATGTATATAAATCTCACCTCCAAAAAGGATAACAAAATTAATAAAAAAAAGTTATAAATCCAGCAAGGGCATTTTTTCGAATTAAGTTTTCTTCGTTTCTTCAATTTTGCAAGTAAGTACATTAAAACATCATTATCCTCTAGTTTTTTTTTTCTCTCTTTATGTCAGTGAGCATGAATGTGTATTTCCTTGTGTGTGTGAGTGTGTATGTAAATCCTGTATTCTATTGTTCATTTGCGGATGTCATAAATCACTGAGAGAAGAAAAAACTGAACTAAAAAAATATCCAAAAAATGTAGTAAATCGTATATCCTGTAGCGTGTGCTTCTGTGGATGACATTTACATAACACACAATAGTGCTAGTGTAAACAATTTTTTCCTTCGTCTGCACCCTCGTGCTGGGTATGCGGATATGGGTGAGTTGACAGGAATTTCAATTGCATTTCTAAAACCTTCCTCTGAGTCCTTTTTTTTTTTATGTTAAGGAACAAAAATTATTCAGTTTTGTGAATTTAGTTAAAAATTCTGCTGAATCAGGATCAGAATGGTTGGAGCATAAGTGAAATAACTAGTGATGAAGGGACCTAGATATATTCGAGCGAATAGGGATATGTAAGTTCAGTTGAAATGGAAACACGTGTTCTCAATTACGGACAAAAGGTTAAATGTTGATGAAATTGGGGTCTCCACACCTTTTTTTTTCTTTTTTTAGTTGGGAGATGATTCAATTTTAGATAGACTGCCAACAGTACCCTTATTCGATTACAGATTACAATACGGACGGTACGATGGTGATTAGTTAAGTGAAAGAGCGAGAGAAATTGTGTGAGGAAGGTCTGTAAACTATTGATTTACATTTACTCCGTTGACGCGACTGGAATAAGGGAAATTAAAGGTGAACATTTTCTAAAGAAAGGTGTTGATGATTCTCAATCTTAATTTGATCGAACTATTCTTAGCTACTTATGTTGGCTCCTTCCAGCTGATAAGAGCTTTAAACTAGGCATTGTTTGACGGACCCAGTTTTTATTGGTTCTTGACCTTTTGTAAGATGTGCTCTTACTAATACCTTGCTAGCCTTGCCTCTCGAAAATCGCATCTATGACCTCCCGACCTGTTCTCTTGTATAACATGTGGTTGTAGTGCAAGTTGTTTATTCAGAGGATAGTGTGTAGCGATTCACCAAGAAGTCTTTTTTTTCACAGATATAAAACGCTGGATTGCCAAATCTTTCAAGCGAATGTACATATGTATGTAAAATATGGCAACGGAAACAAATGCATTACATAATTTTAAAATGCTTCCGGTGTCGTCATGACAACGATTTGTTTATCAATGAGTATAAGACTTCCTTTGGTGTTTGTAATAATATTAAGATGGCATCATGACAATGAGTTATTTTAAAACTAAGAATAAGATCCAAACTTTGCCATGAAAATCTTCATGAAAAATGAAAATTGGCAGCTTTCCTTGTCACTTTCTAAGAGTTGCGTTAATGCAACAATAATAGGCCGTGTTTGAGCACAGCATTCACGGAAGGTGTTTGGCATTGCAGTCTTAGTCTCTACCACCATCATCCGAGACAATACTTGCAAACTTTGAGTCCTGAGTTCCCTCAAGCGCTTCTTACCACTGATTTCTTACGAGATTGTTGATAAAGCCTAAACATTGTTTTGCTGACTTAATCTTTAGCCCATTAGTTTTCCCTCGGTTACTAAGCCTGTGCATATCTGGTAATTCAGTGCATTACATGAAAATATCATCGGCTTTTAATATGTGTAAGAGAGGTTGATCCAAAAGAAAGGAGAGTCTTTCATCGGCGCCTATTACAGAGGTATCACTCCCCTCAACATTGCCTGCAAGATCTTATCTGCCATATTGTGTAAATGCCTGAAACCATTCGTCAACAACTTGATTAGGTCGATCAAATTTTCACACTTCAGCAGATCCTGCAGAAAACCTAAGAAGTCCAAATCGATTCCCAACATATTTTTATCGATTTTAAGGCCACATATGACAGTATGTCATTACAACAATTAAGGAGATTTAATACAGGTCCTTAATCATCCCAGTCCTGCTTTATGCGCTAAAGCATGTACACTGTCGAAAACGGATGAAGATTTCCTTTTTCCTTAGTCGTTTCGAGAGAAAAACTCATCGTAAGATATTCGGTCCCATTAACGTTGACGGATAGCCTCATAGCATAGCATAGCCTCATCGACATGCACAAAAACTGCGCATCAGTCATCTAAGACGGCTAGGACATCTAGAGTGAATGAGCATTAGGACTCCGGATCGCAAAGTCTTCGGATCTAACCTGGAGGGACAGTGCACTAGAAGACGAGCTTGCCTAATATAGTGGGGACAAGGAAAAGAGGACTTCAACTAACCCGGAGTACGTAACTTTTTTAAGGCAGCTAGCTAAGGACCGGGTTAATTGGAGAGGCTTAGCGATCCAATGCACTAACCACTTGAGCCACGGCGCCCGCATTAACAAGGTATTGCCATTTACTAATGAAAATGTGGAAAAGGTAGCGTTTAGTAAGCCCTGTCGAATACCGTTTAGTACATTTGCTCTAGTGCAGCTAGCCCTGATAATATTTACCAATTTATTTTTGAGCTGTTATGCATACTATCGAACGCATTTTGAACTTCGGTGATGACCGGTAAGATTTGATGACTCTGATGACTCAGCATTGAGAATTAGTCTTTACATAGAGTGTGTATAAACGCGTCGAGAAGTATTTATCATTTTCCTTAGTGAAGGCAAGAAAGTACAGGCAAAGCCTCCATTGTCCTTCCATTCTCAAGCTCAACGAGAGAAGTTCACATTTGCCACATAATTTAAATTCATCTCTTCTTCTTCGTCACACAAAATGGGACCAGTAAAATTTATATGTTTGGAAAATTATAATTCGCAGGGATCTGTGTTCCGGATTTTCCGTCATTGACTACAATACGAGGTTACTGTTATAGTTATCTGTCCCATCCGGGTCCATCGGGGTGGAGGTTCAAATGAATTTGGCCAAGGATGAATTGTGCTTGAAAATAACTTGCATTTTTAATCTGCCTGCACAATAAGTACAGACTGATTCCAAAGCAATCATGTAGAAAGGGCATTGTGATATGCTATTACAAATGTAAGAGGAGGATAGATAAGAATAAAATCACAGCGTCGTAACCACTCATTGTAGAATCGTCGTTAGATCAGGAATGTGAAAGAACTAAACATTTACCCTTTCCATGGTTTACTTAATTATTTAGGTACAGTTCGGGGTGAACCTGGACCCAAACCAACAACCGATACCCTTATTCAATTGCCTCCAGTTGCGCATTTCAAGTTGGTTAAGGTCCCCTTTTACTTGTGCGAGCCACCGTCCTCTACTGTGTAGTCCCTCCGGGTTTGAGCATTAATGCTCTAGCCCTCTTTAGCGACTGATGCGCAGTTTTTTGACAAAGTCGATGCCACTGTATAGCTCGTATATTTCGTCGTTGACTCTTCGAATCCAAAGTCCGCCAACGCAAATGGGATCGAATATCTTACGAAGAATTTTTCGCTCGAAACGATATCCTCATCCGCTATCAGCAGTTTCCATGCTTCAGCGCCTTACACCAAATCTGGGCTCTTTACGTTCTTGTATAAACTCTCCTTAGTTCTTCGGAATAGGGCCTTACTATTCAATTGCCTTTTTAGCCCAAAGACAGAGCAAAAGTTACTCTGCCTTTAAGAGTTCAAAGCAGAGCCAAGGTAGGCAAAGTCCTTTACTGCCTCAAAGTAATAGCTGTCGGATATGACATTGTGTCGAATTCGACGTTGTTTTGTGTTGTATCCAGTCTTATTGACAGCATTTATGTACGTACTTTATTTTGCCCTTGCTAAACCCATTTTGGTAGCTTCCATTTCAATTCTAGTGAATGCACCAGTGGTAGCCCTTTGTGTTCTGCCAATTATGTCAATGTCTTTGAAGGAGGCTACTAGTTGGTTGGTTTAAATTATGTTCTCATTATCGTGATGATTTAAATGTATCATGTATCACAAAATAGAAGTCACGAGGCTTGAATGTTGCAGCGATGCACCACAGTTTCGGGAGTTAGTGCTTGAACATAATGACAGAAGCACATCATTAACAGAAAATTATAACGTGAGATTCTTCTTGGGTCGAGGTGTTACCTAAAAATGATGCCTGAAATGTGTCAATCGATCAGTAGCTAGTAGAGGAGGTCAACACAACTCAAGAATTGTGAGGAAAAATAAAAGAAAGAAAATACAAATGCTTCGGGCAACAGACCGTATGTGGTTCAGGGCTTTGCTTATTGTTCAAGAATAGTTTAATTTCCCTATTCATGAAAAGGGTAGATGAACTCGGTCTATTTTCTTTTTAAACGAATCGTTGATCAAATTTTTCATCAAACAGCAAAAAAAGGCCAGGATACTGCTATCGCCGTTAAAATATACCATATCAGTCTACATTTTTGTTGATTTTAGGAAACCTCGAAAGTTGGAAACTGAGATGACTATTTGTACGAGAGAATTTATACAAAGATAGTTATGTAAGTTGTGATAAATTGTTTAGGAATGAGACAAGGATGCTCTGTAAGTCCATGTTTGTTTACTCTCTTTATATAAAAACTGAATGGACTCTCTTCCAACACGATAACATTTGCGTATTCACATGAAGATTTCCATTTACTGATTAATCGGTTACACTACTACTAAAGTTTATGAATTCTTATATTTAAAAAGTAAAATAAAAGTAAATGTATGTTTCTGATAAAGTGTTCCTACACACTCTAAAGGCTGTAATATTTTAAAATGAATTTTATAATTTTATAATTTTATTTAGGATTACAATTATTGTACTTTCTAGTCGCTCAATCTTTACTTAGCGATGGCATTACCTTAATGTTTTCAGATGATGCCTTCTGTTAGAATTTTAACAGTAGATCATCAGTAGATCAGAAACTATAAAAAGGCAACATGGGGAGTGCTTTCGAATAACAATGTACATTCGTATCTGTATAAGGTTCTAGTCTTGATTTTTGATGGTCGTCCATAATTAGTGTTCTAGTTTAAATATTGCTGTTACAGTAGGGTTTCCTTCGTACATACCGCATGCGCTAACCATTTTTTCCAAACAATCAGATTATCTTGAACAATTTTCTTGAACAAGTTGCTTTAAGGAAGCTCAATAACTTTGGTAGTCAAAACTAGATATGACTAGCTCACGATAGTATGTCCGGGAGAGTCTTTTTGGCTAGGTCTCAGGGCCATTTTGAACATAAAACCATCTACATTTCAAAATGATGCTAGATTCGTTTGCGTTGCGTAGAGGAAATAACTTGGATCAAAGAAATGATCCACTTACCGTTTTCTTCGCACCTAGTCATATTGCAAATATTTTGTGCTATTAGCCCAATTAGATCCAACGGTCTGTCATCGCAGACATCTCTATATTTTTCGCATTATCGTAGGAGAGTACATATGTATTTAATCTCGAAACCCGAAGGCTAGGGGTTGTTTAGCTATGTATGCGTCCGGTCGGCCGAAGAAAAAATTGCTTGTACCTTAGAAATTCATTACTTGATTCAAATGATTACAATTCTTTTAATTATGAATTAAAACAAAAACGGAGTGTAAATCTCTAGTTCTACCAAAAGTGTGTGTACAAAGCTAACATTGCCCACCTGAGGCATATCACCCAAAATCTGCCATTGAAACATGCCAGACAGGCAAAAGACAACAAAAAAACGTGTATTATGTGCATATTTTAATTTGTTGGCTTTATATATATATGTTCCTCTGAGAATATTTCCCAAAAATTATAGTAACATCTGTCTCGTGCTTAATGGGTTAGTATGAAAAGATCGCTAAAACTGCTAGTCAATGCAGCTTGAAGAAATGCCCCGCCAGTATTTACGTAGCCCAGAGCGCAAAACAGAAAGTACTTCAAGTACAGCGTATTGCGAATTGCGAAACTTCTTAATAATAACGGTGCCGTCATAAAGGACTTCTGATGAACACAGTTTTTGTTCTAAAAGTAATCACTTGTAGGTTGTAGTATTCCGAACTCAAAGAATATTATGGGTGATAGTAAGCAGGTGAAAAAATATCCTTTTTGCATATCGGTGGTTAAAAAGTCCAAAAAACCAAAACCAAATCGAAGAATTTGTAAAATAAGAATACGTAGAAAGTATTTAAACAATTTGCCTTAGTCCCATAGAAAAGCCTATACAGTAGGTAGCTACATTATATGAACTCCAACGTCTGTATATTAGCTCCCTATTATTGTGTAGATTGCTTAATAATTAGGACTCTAGATAAAATCATGATGTATATTATAAGAATACTATTTGGTTAAAATAACGTCCCTAACCTACCCCATTTATGTATGTGTTTTCGAACAGCAGTCTTGTGACGCACGTTAATAATATACCGGCTGATTGATGATTTGAAAACATCAATTGAAGGATGGTACAACCATTACCATGATTTATTAATGTTTTATCGATAACAAAATATCTTAAATGATTTGTAAGCTTAATACAAATTAATCAACGGAATTTCCGAAGGCTGAGATTCACATCAAGCACGTGCATGGTCTTAACACTGTATCTGACGACATGTTTCAATAAAGGGGCAGTGACTACAAAAAAATGTCACCAGCAACCCTGAGTCTAAGTTATAACAGCCAACCTCCAGATATCCGTGACAATGTCATTTATGTCAATTACTTGCATCCTGCAATTGAAACAAATTTCCATTAAAGCATCCTTATCCCGAAAATCCCCCATCAACTCTAATTCTCTCCTCGAACTGACCAAGGCAAATTGAAAATGATAGATTTCCGTCGCCCAATCCGTTCTGAAAATGTTCACCACACTAAGGGAAAATTGGAAATAGAATATATCCTTTTAATTTAGCATTCAAGCGGGGGTAGGAAAAATTAAATTATGCAAAATCTGTCAGTGAATTCGCCAACTGGTTTGAGTGGGTGAAATGTCGGTTGTCCGGCGAAAAGGGTTTACAAGAGAAAGCTCTTCATCATTGTAAACAGAAATGATACGCAACCTATTCGAGCTCTCCCAAATTCATGCGCTGTGCAGCATGTATCACGAAGTGTCAAACCAAATCCATATACTATATTCTCCTGCAAGATACATAGTTGCAGGGGTGGGATTCATCCAACATAGGGGTTATTAGGCACACAGAAGAGCAGCAAATAGGAGAAAAAAGCTTCCTCTCCAATTCTCTCTCCTTCTCTCTCTGTCATAGGGATGAACTAACAAAACACAGTCAGGTGTACCAACAAATAAACCCTAAAAAACAAAAAAATACAAATGAAAACATCAACCCTCCAATGTGTATAGCCATCTGACTGAACCGCCAGAGTGTATAGGGGTTGTGTGATTTTTCCAATGTGATTAGTATAGGAGCAGTAGTGCCCTGCAAAAGAGTGAAAAACCAGTGATCCTTCAATTTTTCTTCGGTTGGTAGTGCGCCTAGCTGTGCTGCTACTGCTACTACTGTTATTTTTCTTTCCTCTACACATCTACTACTTAATAAAAAAAAAAAAAAAAAAACCTTTCTTCACATACAAGACTACAGATATTAACTTGGTTAGTTCTTTTTCCTTTCTTACGTTTTTGGATTTGCTTATATTTTCCGTTCGTTGTTGTTGTTGTTGCTCTTGTTCTTGTTGTTGTGTTGTTTCTCTGTGTGTTTTTGCGTTGTGTCTAACAGGCCACATAAAACATAAATAAAAAAATAAATTACCAAACTCAAACCGAAAGACCTCACAGTGATTCTTCATTAAAACGTAAACGAAACAAGAAAAATCCAATTACTGCTCACCCAACGGCAAACGAAGACTCAATATAGTACAAGTATTCCTCTCACAGAACAGGAAGTTAAATCCTTAACATCAGTTAGTATATTACCTACATATATATTTTATTTCATATGTATAAAAGTTATATACTTTTTTTTTTTTATTTATATACTATTGCGTATAGAAGTGAGTGCATTAGAGGAAGAAGAAGTGTGATCTTGTTGTGTAAGTGCGTGTACGTGGTTGTCCACTATTTTACGTCATCTGATACCATCATCATCCAAAACAAATGTATCACGCACCCACAAAAGGCATGTCAGACTAAAAGAGACATTGACTAGGCAGCGTGTGAAGTTCACACAAATCTAAATGACACAAAAAAAAAAAAACAAATCCTTTTCTATCCTGCTTTTCCACCCACTTCCTGGGAGTGTGATCTCCTCTGCCATGTTGTGGCTAAAGAAATCTTTACATAAGATTAACTTATTAATTTTTTCCGCTTATCCTTTTTTTCAATTCCTTCTCCTGTTAAAAGTGGACTAACACCCCCCCCACGAGTCGTGTCTATGTCTCTTGTTGTCGTTCGTGTCAACGGCACACTAATATACGTAATAGTTTCCTGCTTCGTTTTTTTGTTTTCCTTTCTTTCGTTGCTTTGTATCATATTAGGGGTTGTTATTTTTTATTTTACTTTCTTGTAGTTTTTTATTATTATTATTTTTTATTCTTTTCGCTACACACATTGAGAAATTGATTTTTTTCTTTTTTTCAAAAAAAAAGAAGCAAAAATAATATGATTATCGAAGAAAAACAAAACAATCAACTCATTCCAGGTCACCAACAAAACATACATATATAATTACCCATTAGACAAACAAAGAAAGAAAGAAAGAAAGAAGGAAATATAATTATTATTGAAGTGAAAGAAAGACAAATAAAATTTTAGAGTAATTTTAACATTTTTTCTGCTGAATTATTAAACAGTTTAGAAATAAATCTACGGACTTAGTTCGATAGTCACAGGTATGTATGTCTGTAGTTTTACTTAATGATAAACGAAAGAAAGGTAGTGGTTAAGGGGAGAAACTGCATCCACTCGGGTGTATTCGTACTTTTTTTTCACTTTAAAGGTGATTTATCGATAAGTGTTGGCAACCTTCCAATTTTTAAGCAGGAAACGCAATGGGAGCAATAAGTTTTACATGTAGTTTTATTGCATATTTATTGCCTAGCATGGCAAATTTAGTATCCGTAGTTGTGTTTATGCTCAATTGATTTATGGGTAAATTATAAATGATTTGCGGGAGAGATATGGTCCTCTCCCGTATAGCCTTATTACTTTTTTTTTAATTCAATATAAAGCTGGCCCAATTTTCTACTTCAAGAATTTTACAGAGTTCAGATGATTTGTCAGAAAAAGTAATTGTGTTGAATCATCTTCTGACCATTAATCTATGCAGGGTTGAAATGAGTTTTTAATGAATGAGGCCATTGTTTCGTTACTGTCAACGATTATAATCTAAAGACCATTATTCAAGTTCATACAAACAAGCGAATCGTATTACCAATTATAGTAAACTATAGAAGTATCCACCATACATTGTTATAAAGTAATCCTCTCTAAGTAATCATTAAAATGTGAATAGCTGTTCGAAGAGTATGTATGTAACTCAACATTACCATTCATGTTACTTATTTAACACGTGCACTATTTTCCGACCTCGTTTATAGTCTAGGAATATTAGATATTCATTTTGTTAGTTACATCATCACAAGTCGGAAATTTGCAAATAGTACAAGTAGAAGTTATGTTATAATAAAAACCACATTAAGTCCGGAGGGTTTAGTTCCTTGAAGCCATTTGTGTTGTACGTATTTAATTTTTTGCCTGCAGTTCAAATGGTGTATACGAAAGGCGTTCTTGAAAAGCTTTTTTTTTAAAAAAAAATGGTGGACATTTGTAACATATTTATGAAATATTAAACTGTAATAAACTTCTTATGTCATCTGGATTCAAATATCTAACATCCCGCTTAGTAGACTAACTTACTAACTACGGCGCTCAAAACTGACGTCCGATAGCTACGCAATTTGGTAAGAATCCTTTAAATTATTACGTAACTAAGGTATCCTTCTCTTCTGTCCAATAATCGTCAACAAACGTACTAATTAAGGCGCCTTTAATTTCAAAACTCAATGTGTCTTTACCATACATATGTATATCTTTATACTAGGTTGCATTGTATTTCATGTTAATTGTTCAACCATACAGAGCTGTATTTTTCTACATTCCCTTGGGCTTCACAAGTTATGCAGAAACCACAAACACAATCTAAAATTGCATTCGTATCTCCATGAATACCAGATGGAAATAACTCTCATAAGGAGCTTCTGAATTATGCATTTCGTGTATAGTTTTTTTTTTTTTCGTTAAATGAAACACGCACAACACGAATAGTTGTGAGAAACAAGACCCTAGATACTAAAGAGCCTTTGTGTCATTGACTTTAACTCAATTTGAGCAAGACTAGCCACTTTTTATGCCTAATTTATTGGGATATGTCCATTTTGGTACGTACATGGCTTGTAATAACAAAGATACATCTTGCATAATACACACGTATGAATAATAGGTACAATACAAAGGGTGCAAATGGTCTAAAGCTCGTCCAAAAAAGTTATGTGAGATAAGGTATCATGCGATTCTTTCAAGACGCATTGTAATCGTTCAGCATATTCTTTTCTCTATTGACTGAGTTATCATGATTGTCGCAAATGAACGTTCCTCGGATTCATATAGGATTTGCATCTTATCCTCTAGTCACAGCAAGGATAACAAGTATCTAGGCAGTGAACAAGTACCGAAAGGATTTGTAGAAATGTGCTTCAGATTTCCATTCCTATGTACTGTCCCAGGGGAGCTCAAAACTATAATTACTTCATTTTGCAATTAATCTTTTTTTTTAAGAATAAATCAATAAAAATATTTCTGAGTTGCCGTCTCGCTTTTTTATGTCTTAGTATTTTTATTAAACCTCTTAAATAAATCACTTTTATGTGTCCGTATACTACAATATCTTATTGTTTTTTTATTAGAATTGCAGCAAATCGCATGCATTTATCCACTGCTTCTACACATGTATGTAGCTTAATCCTTCTAATTCTTATAAGCAGATACGTGGACAGACATGAAGTTGAAGTATAGTAAGAGTTAAGGGAAGCAATTTTAATTTACCAAAGGGTGATTTCGAATTTCTAAAATTGGTCGCTTTCAAATAATTGCAATATAAATCGAGCGTTGACTTTGCTGTCATTGATTCTTTGAGCGCAATGAAGCATTTTAACAGAAGCAAACTTTAAAAAACAAGCAATAAAGTTGAAAAAACAGATAAAAAATGCGAATGACGAGTTTTGGGAACTTTGGGCATTTAATATGTCCTTGACGATAATATTATGCGTCATAATTTATGATGTTTAGCCCATTAAATTGGGAGTAGGTTCAGCTATGTACATCATGTAGCGTAATGAGGTTTTGTGTTAAGAGTTTGGTATGTTTGCTTTTACTTTACATGTTTGAAAGCGTCGAAAACACAAATGCATCATATAGCAGCACGCTGTTTCTTCTTTTCAGACTTAGAACATAATGGAAGAAAACTGTATACAAATTTGTTGTTGTTACGTCCTCCAATGTCCTTTTTTATTTTAAAAATAGAATTCAGCTATTCTATAACAAAAGTTGCTGTGGAAGGCCAAATAAATAAAGTGAACAACTGGACTGTTCGTATTTTCTTTTTTATGTTTGAAAAACTTCGCTTTCGAAAAACTTGCTGGTTGCTTAAAATTTTCAAAACTCTGTAGGAGAGAGGTCCAATGAGAATTACTTACAAAAATTCTTTCGTAGCGCACACTGCTCAAGTAGTGGTTTCCTATCGTTCCAAGGAAGATTTCCGTGAAAGTGTTTAATCACATATGTAGGTACATATACATATGTATACAAAATGCAAGCAGACTTTTTTTTAACGAAAGAACTCCTCAGAAGCCAACATATTCATTGAAAGAAAAAGTATATCTACTAGAAGCAGGGTTTTAGTCTTTGCGGACGGTATTGCAATCTAAGCATGTATTTGCTGATATTTGCTCATGTTTTGCAATTTTGTTTTACCTCACTTGGCCCATATAGGCACATACATGGTGGCCTCAGTGTTAACAGGAAAAAGGAAGTTAGCATTGTTCACTAGAAAACATAAAACAGCTCAGCGATTACTCCGGGTGAGTTGCGGTTGACCACAGATTCTCATTCTGATTCTAGAATTAAAAACTGACGTAGTGTCTGAGATTTCCTTGAAGACTTTGCATTCAATACTTCTTTCATCCTTCCAACTCTTGCAGTCTGTTTTACTGCTTCACTGAATTCACTGCTCTTTATCAAGCAGCTACCTTGTTGGTAGTGCATCTAGACTTATATCTACCGACAGTCAGGCAGCCATCACATTAAGCACAGTAAATTTTAAGGCAGTGAAACACTGTCACGTTTTTCTGAACGCGATAGCTGCAAAGTACTTTACCTCATCGAAGCATTCTTACTGTTGTTCACCAAGTAACTGGCTTGTTGGTGGCAAATACTACATCGCGGGATTGTGTTATTAAATATATAATACGGGCTATGCTCATAAGGCGGTGAAATATTACCTAGAACTGTGAAGCTAACTACCGAATGCAACGACACTATTCCGGTACGAGCAGCATAGATTTAATTAAAATCGGGGTAGCAATGTTATTCGTCAGCAACCGTATACTAGCGGAGGCGGCAGATAAGACAATACTATCTCTATAGGTTGTCCAAAGGTTTTTTTTTTTTTAATGACTACAGAATCTGCAGATATAAGGAGGTAAAAGAGACACGAGTCCTATTAGGCAAACGAAATGTGGTCAAAACCTCTGAAGAAACCCCAAAGATATTGGCGACATGTATTCGCTAACATAAGTCTTTCCTCATGGAAATACTGGTTTATGAAGTAAATGGTGTGGGCGCCGTGGCTCAAGTGGTAAGTGCGTTGGATCGCTGAGCGGGAGGTTCGACGTTCGAATGCTAGAAACACCAAAAAGTTTTTTCACGGTCCCAATTCTCGCGAATGTCTGACAAATGTCCAAGAGTAATAACTGTCAAGAGAAAGCTTCTCAATTGCCTTTCAGATATGGCTCTAAACTGTAGATCCCTTCCATTTGTGTGAACAAATATAACACGCACAACACGAATGGTCCCGACAAGCTAGGCTCTGTATCACATAGGTCCGTTGCGCCAAGAATTTGTATTTTTTTTTTTAGAAGTAAACTGATCCACGTCGTCAGATAGCAGCAGCACAATGGATCTATATGTAGTAAAATGCACTTTATCAAAACTACTTCAAACTAATCAATCAAAGTTGTAGTGGAAACTCTTACTTTGGTCTCCACGTATAACCTCACATAAATAGAATATAGCGAATCCTATTAAAGTCACATATTTTCCATAATCCTGTACCTTCCATATAAAAATTTCTAACAATCTTATTTCCTAGAAATTGTTTGCCTCTACGAGTAGATTTAAGAAGAAATAGTGTATATGTAGATGTACAATATGTCACAAGCCCATTCGACTAAAGACTTATTTGTAACAAAAGGCTGAAAGGTATACTGGTCCTTCAACCGTTCTTGGAACATTTGGCATAAGAAGGTATTCAGTGCACATTATTCACTTTGTATCAAAACTCATATCCTTGTATCCAATATCGACATCCTTTTCTGAATTTACAGAATAGAAAAAAATTGATTTTCTCCCACTCGGGCGTGTACATAACATTTTCATTTTATTTATTTTGCTGATTTCGCTCTAAACGCTGGCAATTTTCCAATTTTCAACAATGCATCAACCCCCACACACAGGCAGATAATTTTCAGACATTGCCACCACTTAAAATTGTTGTTCACTACTACAACATAGACAACGATTTCTGTGGACTTTCCCGCATGAAGGATAACCATACAAAATGAGCAAAAAAAAAAGAGAGGAAAATGAGCGATATTCGGTACACTGGCGTCTGTCATACTCTTAAATTGATAATCTGAATGCAGAATTCCTTTTTTGAGATAATTTATGCTGCAATAAATTTCGTTGCATTCACTAGAGCACCACTTTCATCCTGTATTAGATCCACATATGTACATGTATGTACATTCTCCCTCTACGACATTTATGATTTTTTTTTTTTACTTCGTCAATACTCCCACTGTCGTCATCGCCATCGTCCAACATACTGGGCACTGACCGACATTTTTGATATTAGCATCCTTCCCTTTCACCCGTTGGCAATGCAAATGGTAGTGTAATGTGAATGGACCTTCAGGGGGTGGTTAACCCCTCATAATGTACCACATTCAATGCAAAGTTATAAATTTGGTAAAGTTCACGTGTCGCAAGTTTTCGCATTTCGCATTTTATTGTGAATTTATGGAGGGGTGTGGCGGTGACAGTGGTTGTGGTGATGCCGACGATCCTCGTGCTTGTTGGCTTTGTGTCTAGCTGTGGTGGTATGGGAATTATATTGGCCCTTACGGTTGATTTTTTCTTGCTTAGTGCTCATTTATTTGTTTATCGCATTTTTGAAGCTTCAATGATTCCCATGTGTACGTAGGGGTTTGTGTGTAATGCATGTCTGTTTTGCTAAATGTGACCAAGGACATTATCGTTTGTTGTTTTGGCTATTGCTTGTATGGCAATTTATTAGCTCTATGTTTTAATTAACATGGCTCTGGGGCGGTGTTACATGTGTAAAATTATCATATTACCGGTTATAAATCTCGCGCTATGGCTGTATTATTTGATTCCGATTATCTGTGGTGAATTATATCTGAGTCATTAAGGGCTGGTGCACCTAAAAGCGAATACAATATATTAACTCCTATCGAAATATGTATGTTCGTATGTATATGGTAATGAATATGTTTGTTTACGTCGTGATTTTTTTAGCTTTAAGAATGCTTGCATTCTGATGGTTTTATTTGGTGATTGAAAATGACAGTGACGACATATGATGTCTCTATGTACATGAATGAAATTTCTTTACTTACCGACTTACATACTTAGGAGGCGCTACAGTTCAGGGTCAACCTGGGCCTCAATCAATAAGCTTCTCTAGTTAGCCCGATCTTATTGCAATTGCCTCCAGTTGCGCACTTCAAGTCGGGTAAGGTCGCGTTCTATTAATGAGCGCCATCTTAGACTAGGTCCTTCTCTACTGCGTTTTCCCGCCGGGCTAGATTCGTGACTCTGCGGGCAGAGGCGTTGACGTCAATTCGCTCTACATTTCCTAGCCATCTTAAGCGACTGATGCGCAGTCATTTGGCTAAGTCGATGTCACTATACAGGTAGTATATTTCGTCGTTGTCCAAAGCCCGTCAATGCAGACGTGGCTTTTCCCCCGATACGACTGAGGATATCTTTATCAGTTTCGGCAGTGTCCATGCTTCTGCGCCATAAAGCAGGATTAGGATGATTAAGGTTATGTAAAGAGTTTCCTTAGTTGTTCGAGGCAGGGTCTAGTTTTTAGGGTTCATCACAGAGGGAAGGCAGATAAAGTCCCTAACTTCCTCCAAGTCGAGTGTGATGTACTGGCCGATTCGCCGATATTGTGTGCCCCTACTTGCTGACAGCATGTACTTAGTTTTGCCCTCATTTACAGCTGAACCCATCATGGCAGCCTCCATTTCAATGGCCTGAATCTCATGGCCTGAAACCACACGGATGGAGGGCAATCAGGTTGCTGATGAAGGGCTTCGGGCATATTTACTCAATTTAACATCTTGTACACTATGTTGAGGAGTAACTGTCGCAGTTGAAGAGGTCTCCTTTCTTGTGGATTCAGCAAATGATACTGAGATTTCATTCTTCAGGTATATGCATACTCATGTGGTCAAATCCTGGAAATGAGTTGGTGTAGCAGCTTTGTTGGATTTAAGCTCGGATATTGCTGTCATTGGTTTTGGTCAGGTCAGGATGGAAGTTTTGGCTATCATCGTCTATGTTGATTGGTTCATTCTGTCTAATAGCGGTGTGTTGGTCTTCGTCCTTGTTGTACAGCCTGCAGAAAAAGTTTTTCTATATTCCTAGCATCGACTGTGAATCTACTACAAGGATTCCTTTTTCATATCTACAGGGGTTTTGTTGTGCTTTGACACGCTCTGAACAAATGAGCGTCAGTTAACTGCAGCAAAAATAATATTTGAATTTTAAAGGTAAAACCAATTCCCTGGGGTTGGCTAAATATTTAAAAATTTAGTTTTATCTGGTCGCAAATCAACCCGCCAACAACAGGCTTATTAAGTATTGTGCATAGGTAGGTAGGCTGGCGGGGTGACTACATCCGCTGGGGTACAGCCTCACTCGGTTCCAACGGATCCATTGTATTCCACCGGTGTGGGATACCGAAAACAAAAAGAACCCGGCTTTGTGTTATCTGATTAGTTATTGGTTAGTGGCAGGGGTGGCCCTCCTCAACCAACCCGATTTCGTGATGAATCTTAGGGTGATTTTAGGTGGAGTGTTTGCTAGTTCGCTAAGGTCTTTGAAGTGCGATTTCCCGAGGGTAGAGAGTCTGGTTCTGTTGAGGCTTGGGCATTCGCAGGAAAGTGTGTTAAGTTAACTTCTGTCTCGCCACAGCCTCTGCATGGGTCGATAGTGCTGATTCTCATTTTCCTGAGATGGGCAGCCATTAAATTATGACCAGTAAGCACTCCAATGAGGAGTGACAGCTGTGGTTTGTTTAATGAGAGGAGTTCTTTGGTCCTTTTTTTGTTGTATTGGGTCCAAACTTTCTAGAGACTCGGCATGAGGTGTTAGTATTCCACCTTGCTTTGGCCATGTTATAGTAGTGTGTAGAGATTTTGGACATGAGAAGACTGATGGGCATTAACACAGAGTTGCCCACTTGTAGGTCATTTGATTCTGAGCCTTTTCTGGCCATTTTATTTCCGTGGATACCCATATGTCCCGGAATCCAGCGTAAGAGTGTAATTTTATGCCTCGTGTTGAAGGAGAATTGATTGTGATGGAGGTAATGGCTTTGATGGCCGCTTGGCTATCTATGTAGATATCTATCTGTCTATTGTTGCTCAGGGTGGAAAGATGTCTGCAGGCCTCGGTGATTTCGTTGATAATAAACGTTGATTTCTGCTTGGAACACACTTGCGTGGTTTGGCAGTTTCATGGCTATGCGCTTTTCTTTAAGTATGCAAAGTTCTAGCTTCAACTAAATTCTGAAAGAAGCAGAAAACAAACGCAGGTGTTATTCAATTATTCTAGAATTAGAGCTGAGAACGCGTAGGCTGCTTACTGCACTGCTGAAATATCCCATAGTGAAATAGTAAAAACAACTTGGTAAAGTTGATAATATTTAAAAGCAAATAAAAAGGATAGAATTTGACTAGTGACACACATACATACCATAGGCTTATTTGGGATTCGAAGCACTGATTCTGTTTAAATGACCACAAGATGCATTACTTTAGTGGCAAAATGTAGGCAAATTGTAAATAATGGGTACTGAAAGTTTCAGGACGAAAGAGGTTAATCTTTATGGTATGAAAAATGCCACATAATCGCCCTTGAAATGAGGCAGTGACCGTAATTAAATCTAAATCTGACTGTGCAGTGAGCAGATGAATAAAGGAAAGGATTCCACAGATAACCAAAAACTATTGACAAGTCTTGACTTATTATTTATGTTGCAGGCATACATTTTCATGCAAAATAAATGCTCTCAGGTATTCTAGGAGGAGGAAGCGAAAAAACTGCTATCACTCGTGTGTCTGTTTGTTTATTATTCAAAGGTGATGACAGCTTTCTAGCTCCTAGACGATAAAGCTGTATGCATGGTTTTTAATCTTCTTATGCTAAGTAATAACCCAAACACAGCGGCGGCGTGGTTAGTACAATAAAGTTGGGAAAAAATTATCTGTTTTTATATGTACATATATGCATACATATGCACAAAATTAATGTACAGCAAAATTCTCGCAAATGATGAAAAAAATTCGAACCCATCTTGTCTGTAAGATAGTCCCATAGGGGAATTTTTTGTGATTGGTTTCAAAAGCCAGCAATGGAAACGGGTGAAATTTAGAATACTCATCGTGCATCAACTACTTTGCACGATCTTCATGAACACTTTGGCTTCATATTTATGCAAAACAAAGCAACAGCTACCCAACTAAGGGATAATGATTGAGTTATCCGAGCCATAGCTGACATTCAGTGTAACTATTCATAAATATTTTATTTAAAGCCTCCTTGCTCTATTGAAGTCTAAGCTTCTGCCCTTAACTAGACTCAAATGTTATATCTTAAAATTTTATGAGGAATATTTTGTAAACACCGTTTATTTGGCCCTTCCAATCGATTGCTTAGGCATGTTAAATCGACCCTTCAATATCAATTCATTCACAAATGTATCATCATTTACGCTACCCATTGGTTGTGTTTATCAACATAACATATATCAACATAACCCATCAAATGTTGTTTCATTCTTCACCAATCACCAATGTAATTGAAAGCTTTATCTTTTTCATAAATATGAAAGAACATCATCAAAAAAGGATACTTTTGCCAACCGTCTGTCGTCTATGTTGGAGATAACAAATTAAAACAATTTGCTCGGTGTCCTTATTTCATAATAAAAAAAAAAAAAGCTTCTAAAAAATATCCTGCCTCCAACAAACTGCTTTAAAGTCCCATGATTTACGTTTAAATGGACAAATTTGTCCTTTTTTCTGTGTGTCGACTTGTGTTTCTGGTAGAATATCAAATTTATCTACGCATCCCTTTCTAGGACATTAAGTCGTGTTGACAAAGTTTTAGAGTACACATCTACATGTTTACTTAGGCGATGCTGGTTCTTTGTGTGGATTTTTGGATTATTATTATTTTTTTTTGTCAGTTCAGCCAATGTAAACTCGGGCAATATTAGATGGATGTACAGAAATGAGATTACCCCCTAAAAAGTAAGCGAAGAGAAGAAGAATACCATCAATGTATGTAGTCGGGTGAGTCCCAGCAAAATGATGTACCTTTTTTCTTGGTAGACGAACCTTTTCAGTTGGCATACAACCATCATCCGGTCTTTTATGATAGTGCCAAAAAGGATATTATTATGGAATAGTTGTTTGGTTCTATTAGATATTGGAATGGCTCTGTGAGTGTCCGTGGCAATGGCAACGGAGTAATTAGAATTATTCCCAAATTGGTCATTATTCCTCATTTGATTAGGGGAAAAATGATGTTTTGCTTAGATCTTTGGAGTACATTGGTATTAATGCGTACTCTTGGGCAACCTCGGATGATGGAGACTCTTTGAAACTTTTCCAACAAAATATTGTAATTGAGTGTACGAAATTTGTTATGAAATTACTTTTCATTGGTATTTACTGGCAGACATAAATATGTACATAGTTCGGACAAGTGGAGTTTCCAAGTCCATTAATTATTATATGGCAGCGACTTTATGAAAGGTCAACCGGAAGGATGGGTCGTAATTTTGGCTAGAGTTCTTGTTGCACAATGAACTCTTAACATTTAGGGTCTTTGGACTTCACATCTCACGTTAGTTATATAGAAACTTTAGAAATATTTAAATACTTTCAGTATTCCAGGAACGAATCAAAAAGGCATGTAATGCTCTATTCATATGCAAGAGAACAGCTGGCAAAACCTGGGGGCTGAAACCCGCAATGATGCACTGGCTCTATATAATGATAGTCAGACCCATTCTCACATATGGGCCACTTGTGTGGTGGAAAGCAACAAATTAGCGGCGGTACAAAGAACGGCCAGTGTTATTATGGAAGCACTCCGAACGACCCCATTAGCCTCACTGGACGTCATTCTTCACCTTTTGCCGCTTGATTTACAGGCTAAAAACCTTTCGGGAAACAGTGCGCTAAGGCTCACTAACTTAGGCCTCTTTAAGAAAAGCAGTGCAGGACACTGCTCCATCTTAAATGAATTTATTAGTGGCAATTCAGTAAAAACAGACGACATCACTCCCGTGTTCGACTTCGACACACCGTACGAGATAACGTACTCAGGAAGGGAGTACTGGCTCGGGAATGCGATAATAAAACAAAAAGAAATCGCAATTTATACGGATGGATTAAAGACATCCGAAGGAACGGGCTCTCGAATATACTCTGAGAATTCGGACCTGAATGTGTCTCTGAGTCTGCCAAATACATGCAGTGCTTTCCAATCTGAAGTTCTAGCTGTACTCAGGGCTCTGGAACTACTTGAGATGAAATCAATATCCAATAAGGATATTGTCATTTATATCGATAGTAAGGCTGCACACAAAGCGCTAGAATCAAACATTATAAAATCTGAGATAGTAAGGAACTGCCGCACAATGCCGCACTATGCTGGGTGCCAGGAAATTGCGGTATAAAAGGGAATGAACTTGCTGATGAACTGGCATGGCATGGAGGAGAATTGCCAGTAGGCGAAGCCGTGGATATCAAACCACCTTCGTGCGAAGTTAAGGCTATCATTTAAGGCAAAGTATACAAAACAGCCAACCAAAGATGGTCAAGCATAGCAGGTCACAGGGTATCCAAGGCATTGTGGCCAGAATTCGATCGGAAAAGAACTAAGGAAATTCTGAATTTAAACAGAATTCAGCTAAGAACAGCAGTAGGAATCTTGTCCGGGCACTGCCTTCTGGGAAAGCACGCCAAGAGACTTACAGACACGGATGTATGTAGATACTGCAACAACATATGCGTCGAGGAGGATATCACATATATACTATGTGAATGCCAGGGAATAGATCGAAATCGTACGAAATATCTAGGTAACCAATACAACCTAGAAGAGGTAGGTTCAATCAACCAAAACAGGCTATTTAGATTCTGAAGGGAAATCAAGTATTTTTAGGGAAAGTGTTTAGGTTTCCATTTGCTTTTTATGGAGGTTCCCCAGGGATCGCGATGGGCCCATTCTGGTGCCTAGTGTTTTATGAGGTCTTCCTTATAACTAACTATCTAAGACGATTTTTCAGTACTCCATTATTATTCGTGAGAAATTTTGAAGTTCACTCCTACTCATTAAATTTTGTCATCCATATTGGTTCCTATCTTCAAATTATTCTGTTATGCACTTTCTTGCACGAAAACTATTTAGGGCTAATAGAACTTTACTTTTAAGACATATCTCCTAGTAGTACGCCGTCGCCATTTTGGAACATGATAATCTCTGCAATATATTTTCTTGGATCGCAGTTGTTAAGGTTGTTGAAAAGAAAGCGGTCGTTATCTTAAAGGACTTGTGTTTAGCGGATGTTTATGTACACTCTTATAACTTTCTGATAATCTCAATGGAGGAGTTCTTAAAGAACTCAGTCTTTATTTACAAAAAAAAAATACAAGTATTTGGCGCAACAGACCGTATGTGGTCCAGGGCCTAGCTTCTCGCAGCCATTCATGATATGCGTGTTATATTTTTCACTCAAATGCGAGGGACCTACAGTTTAGAGCCATATCTCTTCTTTCCTTTTTAGTCCATATTTTGATCTGTGGACTTACTACTTACTTACTTAACGGGCTCCCAACCCGTGGAGGGTCCCTGCCTGAGACACAGCAGACTTCCGTCCTCTTCGATCCTGGGCACGCTGCTTCTAGTTTTCCACACCAAGCACTCTGGCATCCGCGATAGCTTGGTCCTTGAAACGGAGGTTCGGTCTTCCTTGTCGTCTCAAACCTGGGCGTTGGGATTCGAAGATCCTCTTAGCTGGTGCATTGTTGTTCATATTGTTCGCTCGATGTACCCGAGCCAGTGAAGTCGACGTGTTTTGGCTTTCCGGACTACATCCACATCCTGATACAGCTCATAGAGTTCGCGGCTATATCTTCTTCTCCATTCGCCCTCCTCGCATGTGGGACCGAATATTCGACGTAGAACTTTTCTCTCGAACGTATTCAAAATCTGCTCTGCTTTGCTGCTTATCGTCCAGCACTCGGCACCGTAGAGCAGAACTGGCAGGATTAGTGTTTTGTAGAGCACGCATTTTGTCTTCCGAGTCAGGAGTTTTGAACCCAGTTGTTTCGCTAAACCGAAGTAGCAGCGGTTTGCGTGGGTTAGTCTTCGTCGGATCTCCACTAAGGTGTCGTTCGTGGAGTTGATGTTTACTCCGAGGTAGGTAAACTCCTTAACTACTTCGAAGTTACTGCTGTCAAAAGTGACGTTTTGTCCTAGGCGGTGGACAGATGCTACTTTGTTTGTTGACAACATGTACTTTGCTTTGACCTCGTTTACCTCAAGATCGACTAGTTTCGCCTGTTCTTCAATTGCCATAAAAGCCTCTATGACGGCACGCTGGGAGCGACCGATTATATTAATATCGTCTGCGTATCCCAGCAGCTGGACGGATTTGTTGAAGATAGAGCCTTCCGTGTTGACGCCTGCCCTGCGCGCTATCTGTTCCAGCACTAGATTGAAGAAATCACATGATAACGCATCTCCTTGCCGAAATCCAGTGCACGTTTGCAATAGTTCAGAAGAATTGTTTCCAAACTGCACATTGCATCGCGCGTTTTCCAGCGTGAGGCGACAAAGCTGGATTAGTTTGCGCGGGATCCCGAATTCGGCCATCGCCATGTAGAGCTGACGGCGATGAATGCTATCATATGCGGCTTTGAAGTCGATGAAAAGATGGTGAGTCTTGACTTGAAATTCATTGGTCTTTTCCAGGATTTGCCTCAATGTGAAAATTTGGTCTATCGTCGATCTGCCGGGCCGGAAGCCACACTGGTATTTGCCGATGTGTGTGTTGCAGAAGGGCTTTAAACTTTCACATATAACGTTGGATATGATCTTTTACGCTACATTTAGCAGGGATATGCCTCTGTAGTTTTTGCAGGACATGGGATAGCCTTTTTTGTAGATGGGGCATATGGAGCTGATTGTCCAGTCACCGGACATGCTTTCATCCTTTGTTGATGAGTTGGTGCATGCACCCTACCAAAACATCACCACCGTATTTGAAGAGCTCTGCTGGCAGTCCATCAGAGCCGGCGGCCTTGTTATTCTTCAGCTGATAGCTGTGCCGACCTTTTCGATACTGCTTCTTCGTTGACTGAACGCGGGTTTTCTTCTTCCCCTACCACTCTCTCTACATGATTCCCATTTAGCAGCTGCTGGAAGTGCTGCTTAAAAACTTCTACCAATCCTTGTGCTTCGGTGACTAGGTTTCCTTCACTGTTTCGAAGAGCTTGCGTTCCGGGCATCAAGCCAACTGCCAGTTGTCTGGCTTTTCTATAAAACATCCGGATGTTGTTTCTATCGCGATATGTGGACTTACCGGTTGTAAAAAAAGGACATCCACCGATTCTAACAACAACTAACCACATCCCCATGGGGATGATGATGTCACCCGAATGTCCTTTTAAGATTTATTTAAATGTAAAAGTTATATTGTTTCTACCTACAATTCAATCGCGCTTAATCTGGCCTCTCATAAACCTTCACATAGTTAAACCATGTCAACGATACAAGGCAATTATGTGTCTGTCTTAAAAGAAAGGATTTCATAATTTTTAATCCACTTCAACCTGTTCAACAAAGATAAAGCCGAGGCAAATTGCTTGTAATAGGAAAACATTTGCCAAACCTTAATGACCAATTCGTTGTTATGCTCTGCTTCACACAGGAGGCGGGACTGTGTTCTCATGCTTTTTAACGACACTGAATTATGTCTTTTCATCAGAATAACTTTTTGTTATACCTTAGCGCTCGTAAAGAGTCACGTCAACGATAAGAAATTATTTATTAAGACAATATTTTTGGGCGGCGACTGTGTGGAATTATTTTTGAATTTCGTGACACAAAAGTGTCCTTATTTTTGTGAGAGTCATAGCGACAACGGCGGCGCGATGTAATTGATGATAATAAGCTGAATGGGATTGTTAACTACCTTTTCATAAATATTTTAGTTGAAAGATTTTGTTTAACAGATGGAAATTACCACGAGCGGAATGATTTGAAAAGCGTAGATGGTACTTAGTAGATATTTTCCTTTTTGCAGCACGGCATAGAATGAAGGACGATGTTACTGGAAAAGGATATCGAATCATTTAAGAGGATCTTAATTACAAAGGAACACGAAACAAGTGTTATTTGATTCTCTGTATTTCACATTTCATAAATTATTCAAGTATTGCTTGCCAAGGGAAGTACCGCGATATGTTTTCAGAGATTGCCAAAGGACGCAAATTCAAGTTGCATCTACATTATGTACATACATGCTATAAAAAATTATAGCACATTTGCAAATAAAAAATGAGTTTTGTCAAGTGATTCCGTTTGAAAAATCTCTTTAATGGTTTAAGGGTCTTAATTATTTCCTACAGTACATTCGTTCGAACCCTGCTTCTTACAAGTCAAACATAAAATGTGACGAAATGATAAATTAAAACGCTGTAGTCAAGGTGATGAAATCGTTGAAAAAGTTGAAAAACTCATCATCGGTTGAGCAAGAAGTAGTTCGCCGAGATTTTAAACAACTGAGGGCATGTGATGAGGGACAATAAGAGCCAAAGATTCATGGCTGCGAATAAGTTTTCGTCAAGTCATTGTGAAATGTCATAGCACTTGTCTTCAGTCTTCATTTATGCAGGTTCTAGATTCCTTTTAAAAACTGCGATAACTCGGTAGGTAGCATGGTATGCAATTTATGGATTTGCCACATCTTGTGACACTCAGTGATATAAGTGTGAGCGTAAATGTGCACATACTAGTACCTTAAGAAGCTGCTACTATTGTGAATGTCTGGCAAATGAAAACGAGTAAAATCTGTCAAGTAAAAGCATCTTAATAGGTTTTTTTCTCCGAGGATAGGTGAAATCCTTCAAAAGACACTATGAAGATTGTTAGCGCTTGTTCATAGTAGTGTGAAATTTTTACTCACTAAAAACACCTCCTTCTATTTGTGTCTTTGGTTTGATGCTACATTTAAATTGTAGCCTATTAACTGGTTTTTCATAAAACTAAATGTTTGGTAGGTAGCTTTTCATCGGAAATCTCAGCTTATTCCGTAATTTTACCCTGTTAAAGAACCTCACGGTTGACGTAATCAATTGTAATAAATTTTTACGCTTTCTTCCTTCTTTTTGGTGGCTAGTGCTTGACAATTACGTAGCAAGTGGTGAATGGATTCTATTTCCTTCGCCCCTGACCATCCCAGCCGTGCTGCATGACTACCTTTCACACAGTATACCATTACGACGCCGGCAGCTATACGAATATCGCTGCGACTGAGTTTCATGAGATCTGTGGATCTCTTTTTGTCATAGACTGGCCATAACGACACGTGTACATACATACATATCTAATCGATGCCAATGCCTGTTAGCTTCCCCATTGGAGTCAATGCCTACCTTTCTGTTCAAACGGTATGTTAGGAAGGTCCTGCGAGACGCTAAGATATGACCCTGTTCTTGTTAGTTCATCCGCCTTTACGTTACCTGGTATATCCATGTGACCCGGTACCTAAAAGAGGTGTACCTTATTGGTCACTGAGTCAGTCTTTTAATGCACGTTTTTACAAGCATGGACCTCACCAGTGTTGACTGTAACATTTTAATTGCTGTTTGACTGCCAACATTGATACTTAATTAGGCGACGCTACAGTTCGGGGTGAACCTGGGCTTCAATCAACAAGCCGCTCCAGTTAGCCCGGTCCTTAGCTAACTGCCTCCAGTTGCGCACTTCAAGTTGATTGAGGTCCCCTTCTACTTGTGCGCGCCACCTTAGGCGAGGCCTTCCTCTACTGTGTTGTCCCTCCGGGTTAGATTCGAAGACTCTGCGGGCAGGTGCCAACATAGATGCTGATTGTTTTTTCAGAGACGTTATCTTAATCGTTAATAGGTATATTGTCGCTAATCATGTGACTGGAAAAACACTGCAATCGTCCTCAAGTCTAAAGGACCGATTTGTATTTCGAAACTCGCAGTAGACACCAGAACCTACATCCATTTTGGACCCGTCGATATAAGTAGCCAGTTCATTTCCGGTACGGACTACCCTCTTCATTCCACTCCTTCCTGCTAGTAATTCTGATAGAGAATCTTCGATTGCAGTTTGCTAGTGGGACGATGTAGTCTGATTCCGGCCGGAGTCTCGATATATTCCACCGGCTTCCCTAACTGATCACGGGAAATTTTTCTGATACCGGAATGGCGACATCATTGGCGTAGGCCAATATGTTGAAGCCGTTGTTTTCTAGTATTTTGACTAAGTCGTCTACTACAAGGAGCCATATAAGCGGCGATTGGGGGGTATCCCTCTTGACTCTCTTTCTACCATTTACATCTCCTAGAGTGAAATTTACTACTTGAGTGCTAAGAATTTTTTCAATCCACTTGCATACACCCGGATCTATTTGAGCCTGCCACAGGCTGCTTGTGATTGCTTCAGTGCTCACATTGTTGAATGCTCCTTAAATGTCAAGGAAAGACAGAGTATTCTATTGCAGAGGCTACCCTGTGGAGGGCAGTATCTATAGATTTACCTTTTATGTACGCGTTATGAAATTTCGACAAATTGCTTTTCCCCATTTCATCCCTTACGTGCATATAAATTAACCTCTCCAGTATTTTTAATAGGAATGAGGACAGACTTATTGGTCTGTTGTCTTTGGCCCTGATCTTGGCTGTTGATCTTGTGCAAAGCCTATACTTACCTAGTAGGTACATACTTTGTAATTTATAGGATTCAATAATACTAGAGGCTCTTCAAAAGAACTGCAATTCGAAGACTGTGCTCATGAAGAAACTAAGTAATAATTCCGTGACAACACTGAACAAACAGATTCAAGTCTATTTACAGCTTATAAAGAAATTAAATAATTTTCTGCGTATGAACCCAAATTGAGATATTGTTTTTCAAAATTTAATTAATGAATCCCTTGCTTGGTTCGTTGCCAAATAAGCACCGTCATTAGCAGTTCATGCCGCCACAGAAAAAAATACAATCAAATCTTTTGCGCTTAATTATTCACTATAAATTCTGTTTCAATGTGATGCCACATTAAATCTCAATTTCAGCGGAGATTTTTTTTTCCATCCCCCAACCAGAGTCAGTGTCAATAACCCTTGCTCGTTGACACTGTGCCAAGCAAACTGCACTACTGGCTCTCTCTACGTGCCAAAATCGATACGAAGTCCTGTGTATAAAATTTATCTCATAACTTGCACATCGAATGTACACCAGGCACAAAAAAGTCAAAGTTCTAGTTCAGTAACAAGGAGGATTTAAATTTGCAACCCACTCTTGCAGCTTGCCAAATACATGTACGTGGACCACACATAGATGCACGGGACCCCGGAAACAATCCCTTTTGATAGTATTCCTCCCCTTTTTTTGAATGGCTGATGGGGTTTTTACTAGGCCATCCTGTATTGAAAAGTATCCATTTCATCGCACTTGAACTCAGTCCTAGTCCTCGTTGTTGTCTATCCTCATGGACTGCTTGTGTGGGGGAATTTCTATTACGGCAGTGTGGGTTGTACAGGATAATGTAAATTTCGGCGTCCGTGTTCGTTTTCTTTTTTTTTTTCTTCTTCTTCTTCAGTGGAGACAACACTCCGCGCCAAGCGACGATCGATATCCTGATAGTTTTTCTTTCGAGCGAGCATCCTTCATTGAAAAGTACCATCGTCCCCTTGGCACCAGTTCCGCGTACTTTTTTTTTTTATATGCCTTTCTCTCTCTGTTCTATATTTTCATTGTGTAGTTTTTTTCGGGACTAGTTGGCACCATGCCAAATTCAAAAGGAAAATTATCCAGCACAAGGAGAAAATACAAAATCGGGACGAAGAAGATTGAGTCGACGGAAGGATGTTCTTATTTTCATGCGGATTCGCTAGGGCCACTTACCAGGGATGTTCCCAATGTATTATGTAATCTCACAAAAGTAGATATGAGTGTATCCACAATGGATGGTTTTTGGCTTCCACTATCGTAAAGTTTCAGGGATAACGCGCTTGCAAGAATTGCTAGTGGCATACTATCCTTAGACATACATATATAAAAGGGTATGATGTGGTATTCTAAATCAAGCCATTTCATCTATTGTATGTCGTTGATCTAATTTCTATTCCGACCCTCTTTTAGGTGGTTCGTTTTTTTCTGTACGGCAACATAAATTCAGGGTTTTTAATATTCGTGCCACATGTGAATAAAGACAAAGAGGGAGTGGGCGGAAGCTATATGTAGGTTTCGAAATAAAGGCGGGTGCCTGTACGAGAATTGGTCAGAAAAACATATTTCTGGTATGGGTCATTAAAGGCTCGTTGCAATAGCGGCAAAAAAACAAATATGTAATCTAATTATTTTCCGTTAATGCTTGTATATATGTATGTACTATATACTTTTGTGCCAAGGGAAGTGAAAAAGGCATATGTGGGCCTTAATGACTTAATAACATAAATTAGCCTCGCATGCCATAAGATAGTGAGCGCATTAGAGACTTCAGTTGTTAAGGAGTTGGGATAGTGGGTATTTTATACGCCGTTGTCGGGATTTATTAGACAAGAATTAGACGTCATCCACTTTCACATGGAGACAAACATAGGAGGAAAGAAAGAGAGAGTGCGCTATAGTAATTATTATTATTACCTCGGGCTGGTGATATCCTTTTATCCAATTGTGCTGGAGTTTTTCGCCATAAATTGCAAGTTTTTTTTTTTTTTGCCAGAGATAAATATGATTTGTCGGGCGTTTTATTAGCTGGATTATTAAAGGGCAGAGCAACGTAGTAGATATGAAATATTTTTATGTGTTTTCTTATAAAAAATTATTTCTGGGGAATTTGTTGAATTAGGATGAATATAATTTATATTTTTGTAACCAGCAATTGAGTGGGTTTTATTCCCTAAATATGTGTATGCCGTGATTTGTTAGAGTATTTATTTACTATCAATTATCTGGCTTATCGGAAATTCAGTTTAAATCATATTTCATTAATTTGCTTAAAAACTCTTTTTTTCTATGCTTATTACAACTAGTCTTACACGTGAGTTCGTTTCGTCATTGGTTCACGTTTATTTTTGTTGCTTGGTATCCGAATTAGGTTTCTTAGTAAACTGTAAGTACCTGTATTAATGTACCGCCGGCTACTAATACTAGAAAGCGTGAAATCTTGTATCTAACTACATCTCTTGGTACACGGTTAGCCTAAGCGTACTGTTTGGTTTTATTTTTGGCTTATTTGCTGCATTTTAATTAACTCCAGTATCCTTATTGTAAGAAATTCAGTCCATAGTTCCAGTGTACTCTTTCTTTATCGTATTCAGGGATGCATGAAACTGCTTGACCGAATTTGGACTACATATGTTTAGATAAAAATTTTAAGGCAAATACACTACATCAGCTTCGACATTTACCAGTAGCCGTAGCCAATAATCGGTTAGTCTAAGAAATTCAGGAATAAAAAAAAAAAACGATTGGCCTTTATGTTGTCATCGGTCTGCTGGGGTACAGAATTAGTGTTTTAGCGTAAGATTCTGGAGAGCCCGAGATTTTCTATCCGTTGCAATGCATTTGTAGACCTTCAGAATTTTGATTTGATCACCCTACTTAGCAGCATTTGGTTGCTCATCCTATTTAATTGGTCGAGCACGAGTGTCGCGTTTTATAAACTATTTTTGATTTGATGTCATAAAAAGCCCGTTCTTTTCTTATTTATGGCGCATTATTTGTTTTGTTTTGCAAATTATTTTATAGTCACGTTACCATGCGAGTGTAGGGTGGTATCGACAGAGGATACTCGAGTTGTATTGAATTTCCGCCTCGAATTGTTCAAAGTTTGAAAAGTCTACAACTATTTGTTCCTAGCAGAATGTTACCTCTCTATCATGTTTTTTCATATCTGGCTATAAAGTAGAGGATTTTCATGGGACCTAATTTTCTGATCGTAATCTTTTAGTCGATTGCATACCAACTTTGTAATGTTTTTCTGTAAGTTCAGTTCAGTGTCTATCGTAGGGATTACGCTGCTATATCTTACCTGCTAGACAAACCGTTCGACGCCTAGACTAGACATTCATTAACATACAACTTGTAGAATTGTAAAATCTTCGTTTGTCACTATATGTCAGAACGCGAAAAGGTTGTTGCATAGCTCTGGAAAATCCAGATCTAGAGTGAATTATTCCTGCTTTTCTCTTAGATGGGGAGATATAGAGATATGGTCAAGTGATTTTGACTTGTTCTCAATCATTATACATACAACCACCTACTAAGACACCAACACTACAAAATCAATCTCCTTTGAATTTTTTTAATTTAAGAACTTCCCACATGTCAAGTAAATTCATTTGAATTGAACATGCTCAAATGTCAAAATTAATAAAGTTTGTTATGAAAAATGCATACATGCTTGAAGGGGACTGGTTACACTCTATCGACCCGGTTTAACTCCTTTGAACCTCAACCAATAATTTACTCACGTAACCGAATAATAATAGAGACGAACCCCAAAATAAATTTACATCTACTAGTATGTAAGAAACTTTCCGACAGCAAACGTAACAAACAAAATTATTCAATGCAAAGTCAAACTACCGTACCACCTACATGTGTATATAATCCCCACATCCGGTCATATCCAATTGAGTTTGGAAAATCATCTACTGAGTACACTACTTGAGCCATTGATTTTCCATATCTGACCATTCGACCCAGAAAACAAGGAGCTATGCTTCCACTTAAACATGCTCCTCGTGCATCACAAAGCCTCTTTATTCAAGGGGAACTCTTCTAAAGAAAACTGGTTGTTTGTGTTCTGAAAGTCTTTACCGAAGGACGTCAGTCAATAGCCACTACTCTCAGACCAATGTGTGTGATAATAATGTCGGGGTAAATCCACCCACAAATTTAATATCCGCCCATTGATTATTTCTGGCTTCCAAAAACGTCCAAAAGAATTTATACCACAAAAGGCTGTGTTTGCTCACACACTTGAACATAAGAGTGGAAGTTAGAGTGGATATACAGCGAAGGTCGAAAAGGGAAAATCGTTTTGGAAAATTCATTTGAATAAAATGAATAATTGATTTTAATTCAAACTCCTGCCCAGGTCTTTCTTCTGCGACCACCATCACCACCATCACCACCAGGACCACTACCACCAGATACTGTGCAATCTGCTGTGGGGCTCCACGACAAACGTGGGTATTATGAAAGTATATTTACTTTTAAATTAAATGGCATTAAGTCGGCCACTTAGATGCGTGTCTCCCTCAAAAACGCCCTTTTGTCCAATTACCGGTTATTACCTGGAATTCTGAAACGAAATGGATATATTTTCGGCACTTAAGCTTCTGAGTATTTGCTCGCCGAGTGCGAGAGGACAGATGAATTTTGAAATACTCGTACTTATGAAATGTTAAGGCGATTTGAAATCCCAGAGAAAGGTGAGTAGCTCCACTTACAACAATGGTTAGGGGTTTATATTTTCATTGTCCTTGTTCGGGGATGGTGTTCTTTTAGTTTATATTTTTAAGGAAAATTTAGCTTATTACTGAGAACGGGAATGCTAGTGTTAAGGCTTTAAAGATTATATAGAAAGTTTAAGATGATTTATTAACGATTTAACGAAATCCTACTTAAAGCAGCAATAATTGAAATTCTTTGAGAGATTAAAATAAGAGGAGTATGCAATCATTTTTACTTTTAAGTGAGAAAATTTTTAAAACTTGTTTTCTCTTTTAGTAGAACTCATAAACTATGAAATTGTTTATAGCTTTTATAAGACGTTAGACGTAATTTAAGCTTACTATTTCATCGGCAATGTGCGCAATCAAGAAGAGAATAATTGTTTTGCATTTAATAGCTTAACTTTTAAAAGTGAAAGCAAAATAAATCTCGATTAAAAACCCCCAAGACTACAAGTAAAAAAATCATATCTTCTATCAAACACGCTTATATTCTGTATTACGTTACAACGTTATCAGTAAGTAGGAGCGTGCTACAATAAACAAAATCATCTGAGGCTAAAGAGGCTAAAAATAGTGTTCACTTATTGGTTGGCGTTATACGTCAGAACTTGAAGAAAATTAAATCCAAAGCTCGTCCAGTACTCTGACTATAAAATATAAAACCACATACCACATACAGATCCAAATATTTATAAATACATCAGAGTCCGATGGGACTAAGCGAAAAAGTATTAAAAAGAGCCACCGAGAAGGCCGCTGGATTTGTGCTAGAGAATATAAGACAGTCTATGAGCAAACATTATTTAAAGAACTTCGAGAAAAAAAGAAGAGGGAGCAGAGGTATTGGAAGCGCAAAGTGGCAACTTTTCTGAAATACGTTGGCGGGGATATCGCCACCGCCAGAAGAAAACCAAGGTGAAAGCAGCAAAGGAAACATAACACTTGAATCGATCACAGACAAGAAATCACTAGGGCATGATCAGAATAAATTCTCAAATCCTTGTCCAATGACTTAATTGTTACAATCAAACAAGCATGAAAGAGACATGCTATTGTGGACGATACATAAACAACAATCACGACGCTTCAAGTAATAACTAAAAAATCGTGAAGAAGCAATAAGCATACAAGCACTTTGATGAATATGGGTCACCTCATTATGAAATTATGCATAATGGTCTCCTTTTGGAAAACTTCATCAGCAGAAAGGCTTAATTTTGCCTTCAATACCATTTCAGATCATGAGTAACAAGATTTTATACAATTCAAAGGGAGGCATCGAGTATGATTTCAATGAAAATCTTACGAGTCTCGACCCACGTTCTTTATCACATCACAAAGGCAAAGTTTGAAAATCTTCAAGTTGAGGTTTAAAAAACTAGTTGTTCCGTCAATTAAGCAACCTTTCGTTTAATATCTTTAAATATTCCTTTTAGAGATTAAAAATAACTTTATTGATTCTCAAGAAGTATTACAAATGTTAGATTTCCGTGGTTGGCGCCACCGCTGTCATCAGAAAAAGGGAGTAAAAACAGGAAAACTCGTTCAGAAACGACGGTTGATGGCGGCTTCGTCCAGTATTTTAGGGTGCGTCCAGATCGTTTGGACGTTCAGCTGTGGTTGTGTTTTGTCGGGATGTGTTCGCAACACTAGTCATTAAATTGAGTAAAGAAAAAAAAAGCCAAAAGTTATTGAGCAAGTACATCCACTCAAAGTTAACAAGGTTTAAAGTTTTATATTCATAATTTATAGATTTGAAAATTTGGTGACTAAAGGAAAGAAAGAGAAACAGAATAACCCCACCCAAGGAAATCAAAGAGTCTTCAAAATCGTGAAAATAAATCGATATAATATAACTATAGACGAAGAATTACATAACAATAATGTATTTTAACTAAGCTACACTCCACGAAATTAATATAGAGGCATAGAGGGATCACGGACAATTTTAGGGTGCCCTTGGGTATGGTGGAAAGATGCCTATCCTCTACGTTCAACCAAAAATGAATTCGCATAAATACTTTGAAATGTTACAGTATGCTTTGGATATACATTCTTGCGGATGACGTCGGGGGGCAGGATAATGCCGCTGTACACTCTGCCAAAGTGGTTAAAGACTACTTTAGTTTGACAAATATGCCTATTTTCGAGTGACCGTCGAGATCGCCAGATCTGAACCCAGTCGAAAATTTATGGGGACAAATGGCTCAAAAAGTGTATGAAAATGGAAGTCAATACAATACCGTCAACGACGTCAAACAATCCATCCAAGATATTTGTAGGAACTTGGAAATAGATTACCCTCAAAACCCCATAAATTCCATGCCAAACAGGATATTTGAGGTCATACGTAATAAAGGAGGAAGTACACATTATAAGTACACACATAAGTTAAAATGCGCTGCCTCTAACTTAATTTCGCAGTATTTTAGCAATATTTTGTTTCACAAATTTTCAGGCTGTATCCTATACATTCTTATGTTTTTCTTTGGTTGACTTGTTATCGATATATTGATGCTGTGTAGCAAAATTGTTCATTTATCCTTTCTAAGTTATTTTATTTTGAAAAACCTAGTGTCCCTATATTAATTTCGTGGAGTGTAGGTATACTAGATCAAGAAGGATCTATCTCTGAAGAACATGAGACAAATTAAATAATTTTTCAGATAAAGTAGCTCTAGGATTTCGTTCCCCTTAGATTTTGGTACAATCTTGGTCGGGTTTCTAACCCGTTTATTTTTGCATCTCAAATCTCAAGCTTAATTTGAGAAGGAAAATAAAATATCATATATCAATTTCGTGGAAGAAGAACTGCTGCCAACTTTTCAGTATTTTCACTAGAAATAAAATATATGAACTCATTCCAATAGAACGTTTCGTTTCTCTTTTTTCCAAAAACTTGAATCTTACCATGTATCTCAATTTAGATAAACGGCAATAATATCATCTCAACATTTTCTTTAAGTTAAAGTCGAAAAGGTTTTCTTATGAGGATTATATCCGGTCGAAAACCTGGTTTCGACTTTTCAGTATGTTTTCTTTTGAAAAACGTCGTTAAAAACTGCAGTTACATTAGTACTAGTTTCTTCTTTATACATTTTTCAAAATATTTTTCTGATTGTTCGACACATTTCGATTTTATAATTTGTACAGAATGAAATATTTAATAGATTTCCCCACTTCCTAATTACATTATCCCATAAATATAACCTCACATAAGTGGGATCTCGAGAGTTGAGTGGAATGAGTTGTTTTATACAAACACCCGAAGAAAGTTTCTTTATCTAAACACTTGTGTACATAAGACAGATATTTGCTTTTCGATATTGTTTGCTCTTACTCAAGAGACCTTGAAGAAAGTTAGTTTCGAAAATGGATTTCACATGTTGTATTCGTATTTACAATATCACTTTGTTTTTATAGCTCTCATTGTTGTTACTAACATATATTTTCTTATGCTTACGTAGAAGGAATATATACTGGATAACAATATAATTACAACACTTAAAATTATTTCTTATAAGAATTCTCCAAAGAATGATGTTCAGGAAACAAACCCCTGCAGGGTAGATAGAAATGATTTTCACTTCTAACTAAAGCAATTCTATTCACACAAGAAAACAATACCAATCTTCAGTGGAAAATCGTGTTTGCCGCGGGTGTTTGAGGAATCAAATAAAATAGATACAATCTTATAATGGATCAATGCAATGGAAAAAGCAAATATTGGTGGAACCAGCTCCCTCTGCTCCAAGGATTTATACAGATGTTGGTTGGATTGAGAAAAACACTATTTTGCATTTAAGTCAAGTTCCTTCCTGAGTTGAAATAGATTAGGTAATGTAATTAAATACAAGTTTTACAGAACAATAATAGTCATCTACAAATTTCGACAACTGCACATGTACTCGTACCTGCCACCGAATAACATATTCATTCAAATCACATCATCATTTTGGCCTGATTTGAGAGGTCAGAATATGTATCTCTTATTAAACCCATCTGAATTCTCACTTGACATATCAATCATAAGTGTAATTACACTCGACGACTTTATCACGTGCTTTAATTAAAATGTGATCATGATTTATGATTAAATTAATTGCTTAGACATGTACTGTGCATTCACTGAAAGCTTATCCACACGAATTCAACGGTGATGATAACTATAAGGACGTCAACAATGGCCACCACTAGAAAGGCAGTTACAGCGCAATATTGCAAATTAATTAACTTAAGTAAGTTAAGCTCAATCGATATACACAATTCATTCGTTGTGTGGCTGACAATGATTAATCATCTGCAATAAACATGTATGAGTTGAACGAGTTGCATATCCAATCCAATTGATCTTTTGTTGAAGTTCAACTCTGAAGTTGAGTTGATTACACAATTAACCCACCCTATTGGTTGGATAAATTAATTAATTGGCGATTGAGATCAGGTACATTTATTGACTACATGCACGCAGTTAATAAAAAAACACACTCAACAAAAAAAAAGGTGACGTATGCGTCATTGTGAACAATGTAGAATTTTCATGTGTCGGTTGCTGCTGCATAATTTATTTGAAATTTAAAACAAATTGTCAATCATTAAACTGCAAATCACAGACCTGGCAATCTACTCATTACACTGATTCGTTTTATTTATTATTAAAATCGAAGGATACCAACTCATGCGCTTAGCGGCTTGTAGTTTCATTCTCTTTGGATTTATTTGGAATGAGAAGTTGAAATATATATGTATGCAACTGCAATTTTAAATAAGCTCTGTTGTAGCACTTGTGCTTGCTTCTCGAAGGAGTCGAGTATGGGCGGGTAAGGCGTGTTTTGTTGGGGAATGCAATTTTTAGGTCAGCGCTTTCTGTAAATTGCACAACTTCACGAGAACCATTCATTCGATTCCTGTTTTTGCCTTTTTCTGGTTTCCTTCTGCCCTATCTTGCTCGTTTCTGTATTTCTTTTAGGAAGCAATCAACTCCTGGGTGAGGAACCTCACTTTTCTCATTCTTTCTTAGAAGCAATTTTACAGCAATGAAAGGCACTCTAGTATAATGTATGGAATTGAAACGTATAGCGATTAAAGTTCACAACGAGGAGGTGATACAAAATAGAGTGGCTTGTAGAGGTCCGCATAGTTACCCAACCCCACAAGCGGTAGCAAGGCAGTAGCAAGGCAGATAGTGGGAGAAATATGTGGCATAAGATGTACGTGTACGTACTCGTTATATACATATTTCAACGGTTAGTAAAAGAAAAAGAGGAACGACTAAAGTTCACAATTTCAAAAGTAAAGGCCGAGCTATAATAGTAGAATGGGTGCGTCCGTCGACGTACGTAACTGTGCGAATACAGGGAATTTGTATCGTCAAGTTTTGTTCACTTTTGCTAACTTACGATAAGGGCGAACCCATCCGTTCACATACGCCTATTATGGGCAACTTGTGCAATTGACAGTACTGAAGGAAACTCAACGTAGAATTTTGACATTAGCTTCCGATCGCTTTCTAATATTATAGTTGAGCCTTAAGAAGCTAAAAAAAAGATTCAAAGCGAATATTTTTTTAAATTCAAATGAAATTAAATTTTTCTTTAGCTTTACTTTGGTGTTACATAATGTGCAATCGTTACTATGCTATTAATATAATTATATTAAAATTCGTTATGTTGAAAATTCGTTATATCGCGCATTTGTTAAACTGAACGTCCTCTGTAGGTCCCTTAAAGCGATATCCGTAAGGAGAATTGAGTACCTTTCTAATGAAATTTATAACTCGCGGACGTTTGTCAAACATTTGTGAAGATCGTGAAAAAACATTTTTTTTTTTGTTTTCTGGGATTCGAAATTTAAATCACCCTCTCAGTCGTCCAACGCAAATCTAAATCTACATAAACGAGAGTATTATAGCTTAGTACGCGTACGTATGTACATCTATCATTTGAGAAAAAACGTTCCTTATTTATCGTTAGAGGGGAACTTATAGGCCACTGTAATACTGCTGAGCTACTATGGGTACTGCTTGATCGAAATGCATCTAAAAGTTATTTGCTACATCAAGAATACTTGTGGTCTCACCTATTGTGAAGGATACGAAAGTGAAGCGAATGACTGTAATAAAAAGATTTTAGTATGCAATCTCTAAATTATCGATGTTACTGATCTTACGTTAAGAGTTACGCTTTATCAAACCAAGTCAGACTCTTTGTTTCATTGCCTTTAATTAACCGAATACGACGGTGTCAAGAACTTTTTTGCCCTTTAGCGTCCATTGTTTCCGACCACTTTATTCTTGAAAGGCACTGACTTAGAAAATGCCCCGATTTGATATGTGATTTCTCCACCAAAAATTCCCTTATCCTCATCTTAGGATATAGCAGCAATAGAGTTGGTATACGAGCTCTCATTAGAATAGGTCACGTTGGTAGTGGTGGCCTAAATTTTGTCATAACCACTCTGTAAGCACCTTCTCACGGATTTAAGTTTTCGTTTGCTTCGATGAAAATGGGCTCCTTTGGAGCTATAAAAAAGCTTTCTTGTTTCATAGCATCTACAGTGTGGTGCATCTATGTGAGGCCCTGTTGTTTCATTGTTGTACCAGTTAATCGGTATCCGACAAATATTAGCTCGTTTTTAATGCATTGAAGATTCGCAAGTCGTAGTGAAAAAAAAACCAATCCTTCCAAATATTTGAGTACCGCTTAGGCCCGATTTGTGAACTGAAAGGGGTAAGGAATTTGCCTCAGATGGATTGCAAAAATTGTTTATGATTTTTACATATGTATACTCCCTATTCCACTCGATTACAAAAGGATTCAACAATGCACAAAATTCACTTAACTTTTCTTATAAAAAGTTTGAGACGTAGTAAGTTCATGGTGTAAGTTCACCTAGTGTAAGCATATATATTCCGATTCCTAAAGCCATGGTTGGCATCAGAATTATATTGCCGCAGAAACTGTTCGTTATTGCAGTCATTAATGTAGCGTAGTTACTTTTACTTTCCCACGCGCAGTTCCATATTTGTAATGCAAAAAAAACTTATAATTTTATGTCCAAACTTTTACACCAAGCTTAATATCCCTCTTGGATTCTAAAAACCTTCATTGTGGTAAAATATAAAGTATTTAGGTAAAAAAGTGTCCCCAAATTATTCTCCCACTAAACAACCGCAGAAGATATTATCCCACCAGATATCCACACAGATAGCACCTCAATTTTGCCTTCCCCAAAAATATAAAAATAAAAATAAATTTACGATATGAATGCACGGTATCTTTCTCAAATTTCCCTTAGCAATCAAAGTAAACAGCCGAGAAAAAAAAATAAATAAATAACATTGAAGTTCCACAACATCCTGCAGAATAAATTCATCAGGAAGATGTACAATTTAACCGAACAATTGCCATGTAGCTGGCGTACTACATACGCATGCCTAATTTATCTGTATGTACATTTTTACTCTCCGAAGGTGTTGTATAATTTTTGTCATGTATCCCTCACCTCCGCACGAAGAGGGGTAGGGATATTTCCCTTCCATTTCCCTGATTTTTATTACACGGCGCAATGATATTCCTACCTACACATTTCCCTTCAATTTCCTGTTCGTATATTATAAATATTTTTTTTTTTGCCTTTTTTTTTCTTATTTCTACATTTGGATCTTGTCGTGTGGATTTAAAAGATACTTTTCTACTGCCGCAAGACGAGTGCTGGTTTCATTGCTTGGGGATATGTTGTGTGTGGCTTTTTTACGTTTGGGGATCAGTGGGTTTGGTATTTCACTTTTCTTAATTGATTCGAGTGTGTCAGTATGTCACTTTGGATCTGATTTACAGTTGAGTTAGAAAATACCAGGAGAATATTTTCTAGAAGTGTTTTGACGGGTACTCTCGTTGGAATTTGACAGAATAAATGTTGAGAACAATAGGGCTTGCGAAATTTCATTTTTAATTTTAAAATGCTTCCATAATTATAATGATCCTTGACACCTTGTTAAGTTTTTATACGCAAGTATTACGAGTAATAACCACTAACACTAAACTCCAGATTCTACGTCTAACGTTTTAAGACAAATCACCTAACAGTTAAAATTACTACTATGTTAATCTGGCTATAAGTACAAAATCATTTTCTAAAGACAATCATTTCTATCTTTATATTTTCAGATTTCGAGCTGAGAATCTCTTATAAGGACTCTGAACACAAAAGTGTAAGTGAAATGTTATTATATCCTTCTCATCTGGATTGTGTTGTTATTTATGTTCGATATTTTATGGCCGTCCATATAAAAGATGTTCATTTCGCAATTCCGTAACTTCATTGGAGCGTAAACATTTTATTTGCTTTTTTTTTAACTTTAAATTTTACACCCATTTTTCGAGGAGAGAATTTTACGATTATTTAATTTTCCGAAATTGAATGACCGATATTGTGTTAGGAGGACCGATTTAAAAATTTATTGTTCTCGAGGACATGACATGATACTTGTTATTCGTAAAAGCATTCAGTAGTATACATGAAAAGCTTTTAAATAACAATATAACGATTGTCTTTTTTTTGAAAAATATGTTAGGGCATGTAAAGCCGATTATATTGTATTTGCAGGAAAGTAAAACGTGTATCATTGAAAATGTGAAAAAATTAAATTAACATGATGCGTGGGCCTTAAAATTCGGTTACTTAACTTTACACTTATAAAGGTTGAATACTTTTTTTCCGAAATTTTTATAAAGGGTGTTTTTTTTAGAGGTATACAAATTCAATATGAAATAAAACACTTCAAACTAATGTTAATGTCTATGATATTAGGTTTATTTAATAGATAATTTTATGCCATTAGTGTTTAAATATGATTTCGGGCATATGCGCGCCACGGCTAGCTCTAATGAAGCGCAATCGTGAAGTGAATTTTCGACAACTTTATCGAGCAACTGGGGCCGTATTTCAGCAATAACACGGCGAATGTTGACTTCCAAATCGTCCAACGTCTCTGATTTATCGGCATAGACTAGTGACTTCACATACCCCCCAAAGAAAGTAATTTAAAGGTGTGAGATCGCAGGATCATGGAGGCCAGTTCACAGATTCATTACGCGAAATTATGCGCTCAGCAAATGTTTCCCGCAATAAATTGATCGTATCGCGCGCCGTACGCACGTAAGCTCTGTCACGTCAATGCCATTCAACTGAGGAACGAAGAAGTCAGAAATCATGTTTCTATAGCGCTCTCCATTGACGGTAACATTCTGGCCAGCATCGTCCTTAAAGAAATAGTGGCCGATGATTCCACCAGCCCATAAAGCACACCAAACAGTGAGTTTTAACGGTTGTAAGGGCGTCTCGACAAAGGCTTCTGGGTTTTCTCCACTCCGAGCCTCATCGGAGAACAAAATTTTGCGTTGAAAATGAGTATCAAGCTGAATCATGTTTTCGGCCCACTCACCGAACCTACGACGCGTATAATGATCACGCTCTTTCAACTCTTGCACAAGCTGGATCTTATAAGCTTTTAAGCCAAGATCTTTCCGTAAAATCTTCCACAAAGTGGATGGGCATAGCTCCAATTGCTGTGCACGATGGCGAATCGACTCATTCGGTTTCTCCTCTACGGATAAGTTTGGCGAACCGAACCATGGTTTTCAAAGTAAGTTTGCGCAATTTTCACGCGTTGTTCTGGCGTTAATCTAATCATCGTAAAATGGCAAAACGTACTAACTACAAATCAACTTTCAACTGTCAAATTGACAATCTGTAGAAACAGTGTTGCCAGTTTAAAAACCAAACCTCTAAAAAAAACACCCTTTATGTACATGGGAGGAAGCATTTATAATCAGAAATTTTGAAGGCGTGCCGTGTAGTGGTCCTAAATGGCAATAAACATATGTCACACCAAATTTGAAGGCTGCTAATTTTTAAGGCGTTGGTAATATTCAGCTACGTATATTTAACTTTTTGTTTCCTATTTTCCTTTACACCGTTTTTGTTTTAAGAACCTCCAACTTTCAGTTGGGTGAGAATGTATTACCGTTTTACTGTTTCGACAACTTCACATATGTATGTATCTATAGCAAGCCCAATTTCAATTCTTTTTCTTTGATCGATGGAGCTTGGCTTATGGGTTAAGGTCCATAATTCCACCGATATTATATGATTAAGACTGGTTCACATGGGTTCACTAAGTTTTTTCTTTCTGTAAAGCATACAATTGTTCTCGGAAAATTCAATGTTCACACTTTGAATTGGCTTCGATACTCCAATAGAAGGGACAAATCCGAATGTCCTTAACTTTAAGGCGACTAAATAGTCCTCTTATATCAGTATAGCTATATTGCCTCCTTCGAAATGACAGGTTTTCCAATCAGAATGTAATTAGATAAGGTTTGTTGCCTTTTTTAAGAGGATGGATTACCAGCCACAGTACCTTAAGTAAAGGCTGATCTAAACATATTTTTGGGTAAACATAACAAACAGTTAAACAAAAGTGGCCGGAAGTTTATGTCGTCGATGCCACATGCGAAGTTTGAAATGCACCGAAATTGTTATTTTAATTTTGCCTATAACATCATCCTTTGTATGTATGTTTCTATAGCGACGAAAAGTCCGTGAATATCATCTGAGATAGGAACAAATGAATTCATGAAACGTAGTCTTCATAGAAATAAATCCAGAAGCTGGGAAAAGAAGACAGTATAGATTTCACTGCGAAGAGAGCACAAATTAGCAGCCTTTGCGGAAAGAATACATCTAATTTACAAAAGACCTTCAAGTGTATCTACTCAATCAAAAAATATTTAATACATTTTTTGAGCGTTCTGCTTAGTAGAACATTATTTCATCAGTGCAGCACTACTTCTGTGGCTTGAGTTTTATTCTTACGATTGGAGCTCGGCAAAAGAACGTGTCCTTATATTCAACATCCAATGGTGTGAGCACCCCTCTTTCAAGTTTTTTTTTTGCTGCAGAACTATCAAGCTGATTAAACCAATCACAATCACAGAAATCTCCAGCTATTGGAGCCGAGAATTTACTGGCATCTGAAGGAACTGTTGTAGCCTTATTCATAGAATTGCATCTCCTGAGAGAAAATTTGTGTATCCTTTCAAAAGGAACGTGCTGCAAAACACAAAACATTTTGGATTTTAGTAACATGTTCGACCATACCTTACGGCATTTATTTGAATTCATTTTTAAATTGAACGACATGTCGTACCTGGTCTCTTTTTATATCCATAGGATATTTTAGTCATTAAATTCGGTCTGCTTTGTGACTTCTACTAAACATCGCCTTCAAGACTTTTTTATTTCTAAGGAATTTTAAATGAAATTATATTTTTTTGCTTAAATGACTATCATACGCATCTCAGTAGCCAGAAATACGATAATTCCAAGAAAACTCACCCATCCACTATCACTGTGAAATACATAACTTTTCCATTTGTCTCTGTTAAAATTCAATTATGTTCTCAACTCTCTTTCGCTTAACTTCCTTAACCGCAATTTTATTCCCCACTATTTTACTGCCCACCAACAACCACCTATCTACAGGCTTAAATGAAGCAACAATCTGCGAACTCCATTCTCAGATTTCATAATTTATAGTCTAAGAGATATGTAGTATACCACCTCTCTCGGTGGTGTATAATTTGCACTTGCACCAACACCACAAGGGTTACATCCCCTAAGCACCTTCAGCCTACGAGTACGTATATACAACACGGATGCCAAGTTGAAGAGAAAAAGTTCACTCAACTCAGCCAAGAGGATAAAGTAATATGACCCAGACGCTGCTAATTAGTATCTCAGCCCACAGGGAACGTGAACTCCATTACCATCGGTGCTATGTGCGAAATTATTTAGTTAAAATAAATGTTCGTAGATGTATGTATGTATCTATACCATAAAATATACAATTATCAACTTTTCTTTCTCTTCTACGCTTAACTAATTGAAACGGTAAAGCTGGTAGAGTTCACAGCAAAATCACAATTTGAACGTTCCATCCGTATATTTTTTGTAGGTACATATTTTAGTAAAAACGTATCCGAAATTAATTACACCGATTCGAGGAGGACGTTTATAATATTTGCATTATGCAAATCAGCTATTAATACATATTTAATGTTTCACAATGTTTTGTACGCTAATTTTGTGTTTAACTTTCGAGATATATTACAAGCCCCTCGATTCACCCCACACGCTAGGGAGGACTTTCGCTTCGAATATTCCATTTTTAATTGCGATGCATTAACTGTTGGGCCTGTAATGATATGCATACCTACATATATTTTTTAAATTCTCATTAAAAATTTACATAAAGCTCACATAGTACAATGTTTAATGTAAATGAATATAAATCTCATCGTTGTGAATAATTGAGGTTTATTTTGGATGCAGCATTACCTACATGAGTATGAGCAGGAAAGTATCTCTAGGGCGGGATGAAAACTTTATCTTATGAAGAATGGAAGGAGATTGATTTTTAAAGTTTAATTTACGATGATGTTGCAGACGGCAAAGTACTGCGCTTACTCTTGCAGAAGTTCGGCATAGAGGGGATTAAATGCATTATCGCAATTGCTGCAGCGATGGAAATTACAGTGGGGTAGAGCAAGAGTCAAATTAGGGCAAAAGGTTCAAGTCTTCTGTGCTTGTTTCGGTATATTGTAAATTTTAATTTGCAAGAATTTTTGTAAAGTATCGTTTGGTTTATACCATTCCATATATTCAACATATAGATAAGCTCTTTATGTTTTAATTAGTGCAGACTTGTGCATCCTACATACATAATATGAGATCTTCATCTATACTGTGAAACCCATTCGAAAACCCTTGGAGCTATATTGCCTTCATGTATGCACATGAATGTTTAGTAGACGTTGGTTGCTATTTAAGTTTTGCAAATGAGAGAGAAAACTTTAAAACTAGTATTATTTTTATTATTTTGGAATTTTATTGTTTTTCGAAATATTCCACTGGGTATTGAAGGTATTTTACAATAGCTTGAACTTTCATAGGTTCCACCGCTTTCATAGTTTTTAATGGAAGTTAATAAAAAGTCACAAGGTATTAAGTCTAGGTTGTTAAAAATGGTGGTTTAGCATTTATCACTACGAACATGATCCTTACATTCAAAGAACGTGGGTATAATTTCTTGAGTTTTGTGCAAGCTTCGCCTTTATTGTCTCTTTGTCACCTCGGAAGATTCATTGACGTGACTATCGCTTGCTTTCCGTCGTAAGTTTCGTTGCAGTGACAGTGTTGAATACTTCATTTGATCGACCTTGATTGCATTTTTGGAAATTTTTTTGGTCCAGTCAATTTGAGTGTCCTTCTTTGACCATGGAGCACATACGTAGATACTTACAAGGAACAATAATTCTGCTTTGCCGCAGCTGCCACAACATAAAAAATGTTAAAGAATTATAGCAAATGCAAACAATGATACCTTTTACAAGATTGCTAGTAAAATTTATTAATTAAATATGTAAAGTTCTTGTTGACAACAGACGTGTGGCAAACATCTGTCCGACCTATCATGCGCAAAATTAATCATCCAATTTTGTTTTTGAATTACTTTTTTACTAAATAAAAAAAATGATTTTGAGTGATGGAAATCTTTGTTTGGACTTTTCAAATTTTTTCTGTTAAGTGGAAAAGATGATATCCACCAAGTGACTGCCGCCAGTGTTGATACACATTTGTGCCCGTTTTATCGCATTTTCCATGACTTTCCGCAAGATTTCCGGTGATAACTGTTCGCATTCCTGTCGAATATTCTCCTTAAGCGCTGCGATTGTCTGAGGCTTGTTGGCATAAGCCCGCGACTTCAAGTAGCTCCAAAGAAAGAAGTCTGGGATGGTTAAATCGGGCGATCTTGGTGGCCATGCCAAATCGCCAAAACGGGAGATTACGCGACTAGGAAACGCTTCCTTCACAAAATCCATTGTGGCTCGTGCTGTGTGTGCGGTTGCACCGTGTTGTTGAAACCACATGTTCACCAAGCCCCGCTCATCCAATTCCGGCAGTTTGTCGTTTGTCATGGCCCTGTAGCGTTCGCCAGTAACAGTGCCCGTATTGCCGATGGCGTCCTCAAAAAAATACGGCCCAATCACTCCTCCCGCGTGAACGCCGCACCACACAGTGGCTTTGAGTAGATGTAATGGCTCTTCGTGCATCACACACGGATTTTCAGTGCCCCAGAAACGAAGATTTTGCTTATTGACGTAACGTGATGAGATTGAGGATGGCTTGACAGTAATTCACACGCGACTGACGGTCAGGTTGGCTTGTCTGTTTGTATTCTGCAGCTGTCTAGTTCACAAATGTCAAATATGATTGACGTACGACGCCATTTGCAAAAATTATACCATCTTCCGATAGGATGATTAATTTTGCGCCACCTTGTATAAGACAGACGAGTTTATTGGTCACATTCTGCGTACTTTCCAGTTTTACACTGACGATCATTACACAAAAAAAAAGGAATTAATTTGTAGGTACAAGTGCAAGCTTCCTTACACCATCTTAACATCAAAAGAAATTCAAAACGGCCTTCATTGACTTTGTAGAGACATTGCTTAATTTCCCAATGAGTGTGTATCCAATTACCCCCAAAAGACCTTGAAATAATCTAGAGCTTCTACTATAATTTTCACTTTTACATACATATGTATTTGTATTAACTAATCTGTAATCTGTCATTTTTATAAACATCTTGGATTAGCGGTCCCTCTGCTGCATGTTTATCTGTAAATTTTTTCCGTCTTATGGGGCGAAGAATCTCTCCATTGTCTGAACTTGCAGGACATACTATACATTGCCTTTGATATTATCTCCATGCTATAAACTTTTTCATGGCGATACAACTTGTCGTTTTTTTTTTTTTCGTTTTGGAAACAGAAATAAAAAATTGTTCGCGAAACTTTTTCATCGGTTTAATGATGCGCCACTAAAACTTGAGATTTAAATAAAAATCAGAAGTCAGAGAAATTAAGGGAAACACTAGAGCACCATGATGAAAGGACAACACAAATCACAGGGATACAATTAAAACTAAATACAGAACGACTGTGGAACTAGCAGCACTTGAAGCTGGCGCCGTTGATGGCTTTGACGGCGATAAAATGGCTTCATTTACCGGGGTTTCTTCATGATGCAGGGGCAAAACTAGAAATTTACGAGGACGCGACATAAAACTAGGTCCAAAGGAAGTGAGTTCGCGCACCGGAATGGAATTTCTCTGCCTCATTTTCTCCCTTAATACACAGAGCTGCCATTGCTATGAGACGGAAGCCTCGCTATTGGAGGATATAAATGTATACAGTATAAATCTGTCACGTACACTCCTTTTAGTTTTTGAACTGTGGGAGGGGCGGAAAGAAAACTAATTGCTGTACATCAATTCGCAATCCAAAGGCACAATAATTATTATTGCTCGTTCGCCTTGTACTGTTTCGCTTTGTGATTAAATTTCTTTTCTTTCGCTGTTCCTCTTTTTCTTATCCTTGAAGGAGACAGTGAAATCAAGTTACACATTCCTTATTTTTTATCCGCTCGAAATCAAACAATTCCCATGTGAATGTGATGTGCTTTTCAAGGTCAAGGACATGCGGTTTTTTTCTGTTTTACCTCCACCCTCTCATACATATATCTCTATCATTTCCGAGCCTAAAGGATCACATTTACTGCACACAGTGAACACAATCACTGTGTGAAGCTGAGCTAGTTCTGAAGTAATTCTTATGGTTAGCTCTTATATTTATGAGATGAGGAAATGAAAATGCTTCACATATCCTTGTGTAACTACATAGCTGTACTTATACTTAAACGTAACGTTATAAGGGGAAGTTTTTGTTGCCCCATTTTTTTTTTTCTTTACCGTGATATTTTATTCATCACTTTGAGAGAAGCAGCTTCATCCTCGTTCTGCTCGTGCTCCTCCTCCAGCAGTTGTCATTTCCTTGTCTATTTCTGTATCCTGAAAGTGTCAACCCTTATTCATTCGATCTAACGGGGGAGAAAAAAAAAAAAACATACCTGTCACAAATGAGTGCTGAAAGGTTTTCAATTGTACCCTTGCTCCTTGCTTGTTCCTGCCGCTGACGCTGATGGTGGTAGTAACTGTTTAGAGTTATTTTAAAAATTGAACCTAATTACTTTTGGCTTTTGTGCTGTCATCATGCGATCATGCAGTAGGAGGGGTAGGTAGCTGCATGGCGCTTTTCACTTTCATTATTCATTACGAGAGGTATTCCGCGGTTATTATAGAGTACGAAAGCTGAAACTGTTCGCTGATGAATAAAATATTCTTGTGTAGTCGATGGAGAGGAAAAGAAGTGGCTGACGTTTCTTGAGAAAATTTTTCTAATGGGTAGATTGGTTGGATGACATTTTGAAGTATTGATTGGAGGTTACTCAATGAGTGGTGTTTTTTTTTTTTTCATGCTCCCTATTTTAGCTGACGTCCTGCTGATTGGGACATTGAAGAAGGACTTTATGGAAAATTTAGCATGACCTTTTCAATCTTGAGCTGTAACAGATAGTGAGTAGGGCAGATGTTAACATAGCAGGCACTATCATCAACAAATTCGTCCACCTGCTGGGATAGGCAAACTACATCGACTTCATTAACATCCTTAGAGTTCCGCGATAGAAGCTCTCGCGGGACACTGGGGGTGATTAGTGTCAACAAACAAAGCGACATATGCTACCTGCGACTCTACGAGCGTGGAAACTCTAGGGAGACTGACCCTAGAAGATCGATTCTACTTCGGCTTGGCGAAGGAAATAGGGTCTATAGGGTGCTAATTCTGCTACTGATTTTGCTGTAGTTTTTGCATTGGAGAAAAATGTACAACGGTAAACTCTACGAGCAGCCAAGGTACGTCAACTACATACATTGGCTTGAGCACATCGAGAACATAGACAGCAACACTCCAGCCAAGGGGATTTTCATTCCCAGTCCCCAAGTGGGGATCGAAGAAGATCAATCTTCCGATTCAAAAATCAAGTATTCGAGGATATGACAGTGCTTGATTTCGAAGCGTGTGTGTCCGGTATCGGACGTAATGGTGTAGTCCACCGAAAAGAAACATCACACCGTACCTAAAAAAAATAAAAATAATAAGCCTCTTATGTACATATGTATGTACATATGTATATACAACGTAGCTCGAACTGTAGTTATGATTTAGTTGTGCGAAAAGTTATAGCACGTACAAATCTGGCTGCGATAAATTAAGCTATTTATCTGGTACGCAATGTTTTGGACAAAATATTTGGATTAATTTTTGTTCATACATGCATATGTATGTACATACATGTGTATGCATATCGAAAGTATAGAAAAAATAAATAAATAAATAAAAGTATGTATATTCACTCAATCTACCGTAGGTCTGCCACATATTACGAAATATACTCTCATCCATCTTACCTACGTGGAACAGCAACATATTTTGACAATTTGTGCTTTCATTGTACTTTTAACTGGATGTCCTTCACCCACTAACATTTTCTCGAGAATTTCCTTGACACGATCTACCCTTTCAGACAAGTTGCTCATCCCCTTGCCATTTGTTAGATGCATCCTCCCTCTCGTGCATCACCGTCACGCATCTTCTTCGAAAGGATTTCAGAAATTGCTAATAACCCTTCATGTGTCAGAATTCTTGTTGGCGCATCTATCTTGAAATAAGTTTAAGTGCTGCATACATCCATTGCACCCACCACTTTCATGTACACACTCGACAGTCTCGTGGTAATCTATTCATTACATAGACTAGCTGGGGCACTTGTTAGGTTGCACCTACTAATGCACATATGCATAGGTATCTATAGTTATGTCAGATACATTCAGCGTATTAATTTGTGACGCTATAAAGGGCGCACAAGAAACAGATACGAGCTTAGATACAAACTCTAGTGTGCCTTACACATGTGAACCTAACGTGTAACAATGACTTTTTGGACCCGTTGAAACCTTTTGCAGAATGGCACGTTGATTGAGTTATTCACTTTCAAAATCACCCATAGACATGATAGTGGGTTCTCGAATCGAGGGACCAACTAGAAGGGCCTCCGGTTTCTGCGCGTCTTTGTGACAACGTTGATGATGGTGGTTGCATCAATGTCACACTGTTTTGTGTGAAGTGTGCACATCGAACACACAAGCCATTCAAAGGAATAATTTATGTTTAATTATTTCACTTGATGGCAATTGGGTTAGGAAGCCGCTGACACATTACCGCTGACATATTGCCTCTGACGTGCATATTGCATTCGGCTGGAAACGCATCCATCACTTGGCTGCAACATTAAGAGGGAGAACTGCGAAATTAATTTCACATGGCTAAGTGGAACAGCACTTATGGCAATTTATGGCACATACGTGAACTATAGTAATCGTTATTTTACATGAATATTGCACAAAGTAATTTTGTGAAATTGATGGAGGGTTACGTTACGTGGTTGTTAAACCGATTAATTGGGATTATTTTTTTTTATAACACGTTGCGCGTGTTGTTGATAGCAATTGTCATGCATTTTAAGGGTGTCCTTTGTTTATCAATTTAGTCTGTAGGTATAGAATAAATATTGATTTTTTTTTTAGTTTTACTATGAATATTGTAACCCACTTGTGGGAATGCTAAATATTCTTCGCTGCTTTCTTTGAGAATCTTTGAATCTTTGAGTTAATGCGAGAAGTAATTTATTAAAAAGAAATATGTACAACTATTCTTTCATGTTTCACTACATAGTTGAAACAATCGAATATCTGTGTCATTCCTATGAAGACAAATTTCTTAGCTACTTCGAACTCTTAGCGATGCGTTGGCCTAGGCGATTTTCTTTTTCGTTTGCTACCAAGCCGATTTCTGTTATAATTTCAATTGGAATAAATTCCTTTATGCCAGGTGCATTACCCAGCAAATAGACGGCTTTTGTAATATATGGAATCGTACTTTAAATTACATGTCTTATCCCCTGTCTACTCCGCCAAGCACTTGCAGAATGCACGTTTGGAATAGCAGTCATTCTATACGGTCAATACGAGTCGAGGATTGGTAGAATTTTTTTTTGGACCCGAAATGGGCCGATCTTACTTAAATCTGATCTTATCTAGGGAAGAGTGGCAGTATGTCATTGAGAGTTCTACGCCTTTCGTTTATGTTATTGAACTGCAAATACCTACCATTTGTTTGTAAAATATAGCGAATGATGAGCTTAGTTCGATTTGTATCATTAACTTATTTGTATCACATCTTCAGATATGTATTTAAAAGGATCTGAGACTAATAAGTTAATGTAAGTGATAAAAGCATTATAAACGCTATCGTCCTACCCGTACTTGTTCAACAACGTTACCTTGTGTCATTTCGTTTTGTTTGAGATCTAGCCAAGGAGGGCCTTCAGATAAATGAAGCTAAGAGGTATATTGAGCGCACAATGTCATATAACGTCGAGACAAGTGATTCTTACAGCCAAGAAAATGACGAAAACACTACTAATTGTTTTTGTATTTTTCGTTTCTATGGAGCAAACAAGCTTGTTTACGAATTTTTTTTCAATACTTCCCATAAAATCATAAAAATACACAGAATCGGTGCCCTGGAATGGAACACTTCTTCATCTTCATTCTCTTCAAGACCAGTAACGTAGGACATAGCTCCATTCTTAAGAAATTATTTCCCGATATCCCTGACGAATCGGACGATATCCTAGGCACATTACACTTCGTCACACCATTCGAAGTAATGCATCCTGTTAGGGAGGATTGGCAAAGAAAGACAGTCTCTGTTCATAACGAGATTGAAATATACACGGATGGTTGTAAGACAGGAGAGGACACGGAGTCAGAGATATCAACCTACAGGTGACCCTGAGACTTCTGGACACATGCAGTGTGTTCTCAGCAGAGGTTCTAGCTGTACTTAAAGCTGCGGAACTACTCGAGATGGGATCATATCCGGCAAGAATATCGCCATCTTCATTGACAGTCAGGCTACGCTTAAGGCGCTAGAATCTTGTGTCACTAAATCTGAGATCGTCAGGAATTGCGGCACAAAGCTTAAGGCATTGTGTACGCAGAACCGTGTCAGATTATGTTGGGTACCTGGATACTGCGATATAGAAGGCAACGAAAAGGACGAGAGGAGCAGAGCTCCCGCGTAGGGACATAATCGGTAAGATTAAACCACCAAGGTGTGTGGCTAGGGGAATTATTCGTGATAGAATCACCAGCACGGGTGATTCAAGATGGTCCCTTGTGGCCTGTGTTAGACCGCGGGAAATCTGAGGATATCATAAAACTAGAAAGGTCAGGGCTAAGAACTGCGATAGGAATACACTCTGGCCACTGTCTTCTAAGAAAGCAAGCTATGACCCCACGACACATCATAGAGATGGTAATAGTGCTGCTTCTTGTGTGGTTAGCTGTGCACACTTATCACTAGTACTTTCTCATTTTATGGTCACTTCTCTATTGATTTCTTCATAAAATTTGGATCTTATTTAGAATGAACTGCAAAGTAGTTTTTTTAGGACGGCAAAACATTGTTTGTTACTACCCGTCGCATTATGCTTTGATGACTATTGATCGACAGTGAATCATCGACTACGACTGTTCGGAAAATAATACATACAATAGGGATATAAAATGTTATTAGAAAATGATGTTGTTATTAGAGCAGCATAGAGAATCGGCTGTGACGTTGAACGTGTATAATTCTTTAATGTATTTCAGTTTTATTTTTGTTATGAATGAGAACAACCTCAACCAGTGCTATGTCAACGTTTTTTTTTGAAACCTGTTTTATGTCAAGGTTATACGGTCAAAATTTAACAAAGATTTTTCCACCATGAAAATTGGAATATTGTTTATCGATTGTATATTAATTAACAAACATTTCAATCTAAAAATTATCTTTCTACGTTATTCTGAAGCTGATAAATGGGCTAAATAAGAGACATCACAAATTTTCATTCAATGGAACCTGTATTGGTTGTGTGTGTATACTCATTATATCGTAGTACGTCAAGGAGATCTGTTGAAAGGTGCAATTCCAGTTTCGTATATGCAACCTTTATATATCTGTATAGATTTTTTACTAAGGGAAATTGCTATCATTAATCGATTTTGGTTGCAGTCATATTAAATATTCATTTTACATATTCATAGTGTATTAATTTCGATTAACTAGTCAAACACACTGGCGCAAATTTAGGCATATCTCGGTATATTTATAATAGATCGAAGAAACTTTTTTTTAAGGACACTTTAAGACACAGACGTCCTTCTGTCTATGTGTGCTATGAAAGAACAAACTTACATAAATTATTACTTTTTAAATAAATACCTACCATATGATTGCAATTAATTTGGAATTGTGGATTCAGAGAACGATGGGAAGGATTATATAGAATAATTATGTAGTACATATATTGGGTGGTACTTATATCGTGAGAAAAATTCCGCGTCATCGGTTTTCTTGAATCGACTTAATCGATTTTAAATTTTACAAATAGATCAAATCTTCAAATTTTTGCACTAAATTTGTTATTGCCTGTCTACTAGGGCGAGAATTACGACCGAAAATTGGAGTTAACGCTCTTAAAGTTGCAGTCACCGACTCCGAATTTCGGTAGAAAATTTTTATAATCTGCAGATGTTGCTCGTTCGTGTATTTTACCATGATGAAAATGTTGAGTTTACTGAATAAATTGACAGGTGACAGTTTGATGATAAGTGAAAGAGTGCGTTCACAAATTAAACTCAAAGTTGTCAAGTCCCCATTGGAAAACCCTTACATACATGTATACAGTGTACTCCCTCATAAGCGGACACCGACTGTTACGAACAATTTGCCCGCTTATGAGAGGTGTCCGCTTATGACAAAACAAATAAACAAAAGAGATCTTCTTTGAAATCTGTCCGGTTATGAGGGGTATCCGTAAGGAGAGAGTACACTGTATAATGTTTTTGAGGATTGACAGATGCGAATTGTTTGAAGGTGATTTTAAATACAAGGTGGCGCAAAATTAATCATCCAATTTTGTTTTTGAATTACTTTTTTACTAAATTAAAAAAAATGATTCTGAGTGATGGAAATCTTTATTTGGACCTTTAGAATTTTTTCTGTTAAGTGGAAGAGATGATATCCGCCAAGTGGCTGCCGCCAGTGTTGATACACATTTGTGCCCGTTTTATCACATTTTCCATGACTTTCCGCAAGATTTCTGGTGATAACTGTTCGCATTCCTGTCGAATATTCTCCTTAAGGGCTGCGATTGTCTGATGTTTGTTGGCATAAGCCCGCGACTTCAAGTAGCCCCAAAGAAAGAAGTCTAGGATGGTTAAATCGGGCGATCTTGCTGGCCATGCCAAATCGCCAAAACGGGAGACTACGCGACCCGGAAACGCTTCCTTCACAATATCCATTGTGGCTCATGCTGTGTGTGCGGTTGCACGGTCTTGTTGAAACCACATGTTCACCAAGCCCCGCTCATCCAATTCCGGCTGTAAGAAGTCATTTATCATGGCCCTCTAGCGTTCGCCAGCAACAGTGACCGTATTGCCGATGGCGTCCTCAAAAAAATACGGCCCAATCACTCCTCCCGCGTGAACGCCGCACCACACCGTGGCTTTGAGTAGATGTAATGGCTCTTCGTGCATCACACGCGGATTTTAAGATTTTGCTTATTGACGTAACCGCTTAAGTGCAAATGCGCCTCGGCGCTCATGATGATTTTCGACTCAAAATCGTCCTCTTCGTTGTTGAGATTGAGGATGGCTTGACAGTTATTCACACGCGACTGACGGTCAGGACGCATTAACTGATGCACTGTTTGCAGCTTGTACGGGAACATGTGTAAGTCTTTCACTAAAATCCGCTGTAGGGTCCGTTTGGTGATGCCCAATTGCGTGGACCGTCGTCTGTCAATTATTCCACGCTCTTGCGGAGTATAGCCCTCCATTGCTTGTGTGCTTGTATACAGCAGCTGTCTTGTTCACAAATGTCAAATATGATTAACGTACGACGCCATTTGCAAAAATTATAAAATTATAAAAAAGTTCTGCGAAAAAACCTCATTTAAACCAAAACGTTCTGAATATGCGTTTTGAATCGCTTTACTTGCGTGGCCTTTGAAGGTTTTCGTATTCCCTAAATTCAATTTGAAGTGTGCTATTCACAATGTAATACCAATAAAAATGTCTCACCTAAATTCTTAGTATCTCCAAATGCTTAATGAAGCGATATTCTTTTATTTCACTTCACCAGTTGAAAGGAAATGTCTGTGCATACATATTGTATTACAAATACACCCACCCTTGCTTAGATACATACACATATGTTTATGGTTGTATATCCGTTTGAAAACTTTCAAATATGAATTTTCGTGGAACTTTTTATTTACAAATTTCGTTTGAAAATATTTTGTATACATATGTATTCAATGTATTGATATCTGTCTATGCTGTGATGTTGTATCATTTATTCAATTGAGCGTGTGCTTTATACCTGAATGATTTTTATTGAAATCCAATCGTAGTAAAAATGAAAAAAAATAATAGGAAAGTGATGGATCAAATTTTCATATTGAATTGAATTTACGACAGGATCATTGAATGGCATGCAAATGAAATCCTTTACAAAGGGAAGTTTTCTATAGTTTCTGTGAATTGAAAATCTTGTGTTTTTTGGTGAATATTTCACTCTTTTCATTGGTTTATTGGATGATTTATAATTGGAAATCGAATTTTGTTTACCTTTACAGACATCAAGTAGCCGTTAGCTGAAATTCTATTTGATGCCAAACTAATGAAACATTAAAAACACAATATTGTACATATTCATCTTTCTTATTTTGTTAAAACGATGTCTTTCAAGTATTTAAAGATTTCAACTGTATATCATTTTCACCGGTCGAACTGGAAACTGTCTGGTACATACTTACATAGCTCATCATGGTAGGTGATATGAAATATCAGACCTATGTATGACAGTAGTTATTGGCGCCGTAGCTGAGAGTGTGACTGAAAACGCAGAGGTGTCCATTTTGAGACGATCTCAGGAATTGAGTGTATCCGCAACCACTTTGCACCGCATTTTGCATATTTTGGTCTACTTGCTTATACGATCCAGTTGTCACAAGAATTGAAGCCATCAGACCTCGCGCAATGCCGTACTTTCGGTAATAGGGTGCTGGAAATGAGTGACAAGATCATGATTTTTTACACAAAATTATTCTGAGTGATGAGGTTCATTTCCATTTGTCTCTTGCGTCTACGGCTCGGAAAATCCAAGAGAAATAGTGGAATAACCTCTCCATCCGCAATGACTGACAAATTGGTGCGGTTCTTGGGCTGGCCTTTTTCTATTGATTGGAAATGATATGTACCTCTTGTTGGATGACCGTATACTTTGCGATAAATTTTTCGCTTTCGTTTTGGGTATGTGAGCTCCGTCGATTCTTCTAGACGGTTGTAGAGTTAACAGTCATAAATAGTGTGCTCCGAATTCACTTTTGTCACTTTTGCTTTATAATCGCAACAAGAATTTCTGTGGATGCATTCACTTCATAAAACTGTTAATTTTCTGCAGTGAATGATACCTTTTTGTGCGCAACTGTGTGGGATAAGATTCGCTGGATCACTCTCTTTTAGTATTAATGGTTATCGTTATTTCTTCTTGAGATATAAGACAGATGTTATAATTTGATTACAGTTTCTTATGCCCTTAGATGGAATTATGCGAAGAAACTTTTGGCAGATTGTTTTCACCATCGACAAATATTTGGGGTTGAAAAATGTTTTTAAATCCCAGGGGTGAACAAATAGTAGCCACTCACTTCTCTAAACGGGTAGAGTGTGGTATAATGCTTTTGCGATAAAATAAACTTTAATTATAGTGGCAATGAAATTGTTTTAAAATAAATTTGCTAATTTTTCTAAGCTAATTCTGGTTCAGCATAGTATTCAGTGCTCTCTCGTGATTTAATTACTTTCTTTGCAAATCGTAGCAACTCTTGATTTCGCAACAGCGGAAGCCGCACTTAACTATGGCACATTATGTAAGTCTATACCTTCCCTGGAACCGGCAGGTAAAATCTGCAACGAAAGGTGGTCTTAACAAATTAGGATTTCTTGAAAGATGTACAACATTTTTCTCTTGCTAACTTAGCCAGCTACGTCCTATGTATAAAGTTCAATGTTCGAGGAAACGCCTGTTACATGCTTGATGACAAGCATGTGATTTGATCAGTCTGTGTATGTACATATATGTTTTTAAATCATACTAACACCGCCGAAGTTTAGTACTCCTTTAGCGGTAGTTGCACCACAATTTCCCACCTTTTAAATACGCTATTCGAAGCTTTGACTTCTTTTCTTGTTTTTATGCTACTTATCATGAATATGTCACATTATATACTTTCTTCCCGAGTATTTAATACGTCCTTATGCGCTTTCCTTCTCTCCATTAGAGGGTTTTATTAAAGGTTAAAGAACGTCTAAAGTGTTTGCTAAGTAGGAAAGCAAGTATGTAGGTAGGAAGGTACTAAATAGATGTTATGTTGCAGCCCACAGTTTTTAAAATTGACACTTACGCCGTAACATTTAAACTACTACCTTCTATTGCTCCACATACTGTATATAACAGATACACATGTATGTACGTATCACTCAAGGAAAAAAGGACACCCTTTTAAGGTATATAATAGATAAATTTACTCTTCTTCGGCACGAGAAAGGACTGACATCACAGAAAGAGTCCTCTAACAGCTAACAGACGTCCTCGGTCCCATAATGAAGTGGGTACTCATTTTGTGATGCCACTTTTGAGATGTACGAGTTGATTCCTCTTGAAAATGCTCCCCCGCTTTTCACTTTTATTTTTTATTTTTTTGGGAAAACATCCATTTATCCACTTTCTCCCATTGTTCGATGATTGTCATGCAAGCAAGCACCGAAGGAGTTGAGTGTTGAGAGTTTTCTGTTAAATTGCTTTTCATTAGAGTTGAAAAGGTTTATTGTATATGTGCTGGCATTG